>JACEVL010000480.1:1251778-1404278 GCA_020284085.1 Aporrectodea caliginosa | reverse complement strand
TCCGTCCGTTGCCAATGGAAGTCCTCCAATCCCCATGCAATGCAACAAATGCACTCGAAATGCACTCAGTACGCGTTTCTTTTAATGGCGCCGAATAAATCAAATGGTTATGCCAGAAGGTAGGTTGATTGTCTATAGTTGGTATACGTACAGTAGGTATATAGGCAGGTAGATAAGCGGATTGGTAGGTCGGATCTCCATTGAAATTGTAATTGTTATTGCAATCTGACATTTGTCAGATCGCAATAAAACTTCAAGAATAAAACTTAATGGCGCTCTACACCCAAACCAGTTGATCCGCTGTCAAATAATACGGACTTGAGGCTCTTGCGGAACTGTGGAAGAGATAAACTGAGGATTTGCTCAAGTCGCAGCTCTCGTGAAAAACAGAAATTCCAGCTGGTGGGCTCAACATGCTTCTGGACTGAAGTGTAGCAGTATACGCATACCAGGGACAATCACTAGTCCATGCATGGCAGCCAACCGAAGAGTGTCATGACCCAAGACCTAGGAGACTGAATTGCAGAAGTCCCTAAGGTATGAATGATGGAGCAGAGCAGACGAGACAATTACGCATAAGGGTCAATATTTTAAACTGAATGCGCTGTTGCAATGGATGGGGATCCAGAGCAAAGTAACCTAAAGAAGCTATATTATGGCCAAACCTGGGGACATGGGGAGATATTTTGAGTTTACGATTACGATTACCAACCCATGACGTAATTTAAAAAAACTGTCACGTGATTTCACGTAACAATGATGACGTCATCTATTTATATCACGCAATATATGAGCTCAAACTAATCATCGAGGTCCTTGATGTGCGTTAGTAACTATTAATAGAGATCACTGACTGAAGTAATTTCCCAAGGCAAAGATTCTTCAAAGAGGCAACTAAATAACGTCATTCGATTAATTAAACGAGACCAGATGATGCAATTTCCCTGTAAAATAACTGACCCCTAGGGTCACCGGTTGTACGCAAGGACTCCCTTTCCCTCTGCACCCTGACCTTGTATGTATATATATATGTATGCATGTGTACGTGGGTATGTATGTATGTAAGTATGCATGTATGCATGTATATATGCATGTATGTATGCGTATGTATGTATGTATGTATGTATGTATGTATGTATGTATGTATGCATGTATGTATGTATGTATGTATGTATGTATGTATGTATGTATGTATGTATGTATGTATGTATGTATGTATGTATGTATGTATGTATGTATGTATCTGAACTCTTATTATAGACCTTAAAAGCGATGTCCACTACGTCAATATTGTCAGCACAAGTAAACACCTGTATCGACCGATGTAAACGCGGCCTCCTCCTCCTCCTCCTCCTCCTCCTCCGTCGTTGGATACACGGTGAATCCATCCCAACCTAGAGAGCATAAGCCGCCGCCGCAGCAGCAGCCACTAGATTAGGTCCTTCGATCAAAGTACCGCCCGAGCCATACATCAAAGTCGGCTTCGGCAGAGTCTTCGTCATCAAAGGAAATTGCGCCGTGCGACGAAGCAATCTCCGAAGCAGGAAGCGACGACGGACAGAGCGACAGGTAGTCGAGCAGATGAATTGCGCATGCTTCGCCCACAATTATCTCGACGATATCTAGAAGCATCATCAGCACTCTATAGGACAGCGGATGTCAATTACTAGGAAGACCACTTCTTCACGTAGCTCCAATTGCAAAACTAAAAACCTCATCTGTATATCAATAATTTATCGCAAAGGATACTCCATACCAGGTACTGAAGAAATTACGTTCAAAACCCTCCTACTCGAGACATTGCGTTGAAAATCACTTATCCTCCGGAAATCTAATTGAAGCGTACAACAGGTGGTTGAGGAAACGATTTGTACCAAAGTCCCGACGACGCTAAAATTAGCTTCACAGATCTCCCGGATGAGTTTTACGACTCTGAACGGAGTCCAATATTAATTTGGAAGCGAAGTAGAAAATAGAAATGTACGTTGTGGAGATATAAGCTGCGCACCTAACTGAGCGCCTGTCTTTAGATCGTATTCTGGCTAGATTCAAAGGCGTATACTACAGTAGTCATAGTTTTGAACGTCGTCGAAAGACTGTCAAGGTCATTTAATAAGTAGTCCAAGACTTGAAGACGTCAAAGAAGCTCGGCTCAAAACAACGTCGAAACACTGTCGAGGAGTGCGTCTCAATTAACGCATGTAATGTAAATCTCAGAAATTAGTCAGCGCCATACAAACCCCAATATTTTCGACAAGTTTACTACGCCAGTGGTACCTTGCATAGTTTGGTTTTCAGTAGTGAATGCAAAGCTGCAGAAGAGAGGGCAAGCGGAGGAGAAATTAGATTAACAGACGACAGAGACAAACAGAGACAAACAGACAGAGACCAACAGACAGAGACCAACAGACAGAGACAGACAGACAGAGACAGACAGAAAGAGACAAACAGAGAGAGACAAAGAGACAGAGGAGGGGGAGGGGGAGGAGCAAACTGGCTGAGTTCTTTTCCGTCTGCCTCTGTGGGTGAGATGCCCGTTCGTATATCGATGGTGACATATCTCATAAAATAATTTAAATCTTGGGTTAATTCGTGCCGTACATGGGGGACCTTAACTGGCGTATAGCGCCGATTCAAAGGGGCAGCGGTGGTAAAGGATCTCCCCCGATCAATTCATTGAAAACAGAGCAGGGTCGAAACCATATACGGTCGCTGTAAAAAGCGTGCACATTTACATGTACAGGGCAGCTTTCTTCTCTGCCTTAACTTCGGAGATTATTAACACAGTGCAGGTTTTACCATGCAGCGTATAAACTTCTTATCCGGCGACCAATCACTCAGAAACTCCTCCTGATAATATATAGACAGGTCGTCGCGTTGCAACGAAGAATACATATAGGATGGATGGCTGGAGAGTTTAACGACGTCTTATGGCAACAAAGGCCGCTGACGTCGACAGAAATTATTTTGTACAGTCCTCACCGCCGCCAATGCATGTAGCCTATACGACGGGCGGACACTATTTATGGCTTTGCGTCGTCTAAGGCCTGACCACGGAGGATTAATCTTCGCAAGAGGTATCACCGCTGCAGCTCGAGGCTTTTATAGGAAACCACCGTCGGAGCTGCTGCGTATACATTCCATTTAGGTGCATCGGTCGCCATCTAGCGAGACAGAGAGGCTCTTCTTTAATCAACGGATCGAGTAAACTCAAAGTACCGTCATGATGTCACCGTAACCATATCTACTCAGCGCCAGTAAATAGGAAAGGCGCAACCTCGGCCTAGAAAGGGGGGCACAATTTCTTTAATCATTTCCTCCATCGCGTACTATTAATTATGGGAATCATCGTTGAGCTCATACCTGCAGGTTAGGTGGTAGTAGGGGCCAGAGGCTGCCAGGGCCGTTAACTCTGCCCTCATCCTTTTTCCAGACTTGGGACTAGCACAACCAAAGTAGGAGCAGTGGCGGAGTTCTAAGCTTAGTGGGCAATGTTAAATCAGAGTAAGAAAGCTGCATATACGGTAACGAGTAACAAATGCAAATGTAATCACAAATTAATATACATAGAGTCCAATTAGTGTACGAGTATCTTTAGAATTTGCTAAAACGAAGAAAGTCGCCTGAAAAAATTGTGTTAAGATGTAATATTTCTCATCTGAAAATCGTCGTTCTAACTGTCACACTGAACGGTCGAATGGTTGCTTCAGATTGCTTAAGACCTCACAACATTTTTCTTTTTTGTTCCTCATTTAATTTCTTTCGGTTGTTTTCGGGTTATTTAGCACAAACATAATTATTCTGGAATCAGGTTACAACTGTATAAGCCTACGGGTGAAGTTTAGATTAATCTGGGACGTTCTTAACGATATGTTATAATGCGCAAATAATAAGTGACGCTAAAACGATAAATTACCCAGAAACTATTTAACGCAGTGTAACGTCAAATGTAATGTAACAAAAATAGTATTAATTATACTGCCTTTCAGTCGCCTCCAAAATGCGCTCAAACCACAATTATTACCATATGAAAATATACAAAAGAAGAAGAACTGACCCCTTAGTTTATCCAGAGAGTCAGCCATGGGTGGGAAGTGTTAGCGACTTAGTTTTCTTAGCCTCGGCATATGAAGGTGGGTCGCCGTCTCCTCTTCTTAGTGTACGGTCAGTGTGCTCATTATGACTAAGTTGGCTCGGGCACATGTGGAGCAGAACTTCTAAACAAATTTGAAGTTCCGACCTCTCGATTGACACTATCAAACACTATCGCACACGTGCACCTACACACACGCATATATTATGTATGTATGCATATATGAACATATATATATAGATAGATATATATTATCTGTGTGGTCTTATTGAGACAGGACTGACGACCCATCTGGGTAATATAAGAAAATTAAGTCGCTAACGCAGTAAAACTTCATTTCTTCCCATCTTTGAGTGTCTGTTTTTTAATAAGAAGCGTGTGTATATATGTATGTATGCATGTATGTATATATGTATGTATGTATGTATGTATGTATATATGTATGTATGTATGTATGTATGCATGCATGTATGTATGTATGTATATATATGTATATGTATATATATGGCATTCGCATTCATTCATTCATTAATTCAAAGAATGTATATAGCGCCTTTTCAAGAGACCTACTCAGAGGCGCTCTCTGCGCTAGCCTATTATGATGTTGTGTCATTACGTACGAAAATATTTCATCATTTAGCAAAACAATGCGGAGTAAGCTACATGTAGAATTGTCACCAGTGGCGGTGCACACACGTGGAACACATGCTATGGCTGTTCAGAGTCTACGTATTAGTATCTTGAATCTTCTATTAGATATTGAATAATTGAATAATTATAAAATATTTATTTATTTATTTCTATGCATATTAAGAGATTAAATATAAGAAATTTTGACTCATTCAGTGACGGCGGCGAACGTGTAAACCATCCAATATAGTGAGCGCATCGAAGAATCGCGGATACTGCAGAAAAGTTAAAAGAGAAATATGTTGATATGATTCTATCGGACAGGGCGCTCTACCGAAGTTCCCTTTCCGATATCTATCTTCCTTTAACTGTGTCGACTCATTCAGTCTCACTAGCGTTGGTGATTCGTTGCCTCTGTAGCCAACACGTCTTTCGTTTATCGTGCGTGACTTTTCGCGCTCTTTTTCGACCTCGTTCAAGTCTCGTCCAGCATCGATGTACACTGTCCCGTTGGCTGCGCGCAATTCATTCATTTTATTGAAGAAGCAGTGTGCCATCTGCAAACGAATCGATTTGGACGTAGAACGAACAAAACGCATCGGATGGAATCAGATCCGTTGCAATTCAAAGGTAGAACGAGGAAGAAAGGCAAAGGCGGAGATGGAGAAGGAAGAGGAGGAGGAGTGAAGGAGGAAAAGAGCCTGGTTTCATTGGGGAGGGGGCATTTGCCTCTGAATTTGATGGAAAAATCAGCTATTTGTATGTATGTCAGTGTTGGTGATTCGGTGTCTCTGTAGCCAACATCACTAGAAGTCTAGGACAGCAGGAAAATCCTGGAAATCCAAAAAAATAGTAAGAAACAAATCAAACTAGTGATGTTTCAATGTGTACCGGAATTCTTTTTTTCACATGTATATAGACAAATTTATTTCTGAACTCATTGATCGATTTACAGTTAACTGAAGTGTTCTAAAGTGTGTGTCGGCGTTAAACCCAAGTTCATCAAACTTAATGCCCGGATACAGTCCCCCCAAAAAAACCAACCTCAAATGACGCCCTGGAAAGGAGATGGAAGACGATCAAACGGAGGGAGAGGCAGAGACATCGACAAATACAGATAGGATGAATTCAACCTAATCTTGAAATCTGTCGATTCACGCAAACAAGCGATAATGTAACACGTTCACCTTTCACACCCTACTAATCAGTGAACCAGGCCGCGAAGTCCGACCCCTCCCCTGGCCCATCCGTCACCGTCAACATCACCCCATGCAGTGCAGACACGCCTTTCCATTAACCCTTCATTGCATCCCATCCACCTTTCCACCCACCACTGAAACCCACCGAACTCCTCAAGTTCTCCCATCCTGTATCAACTTCTGACTATCCCACGACGACCATCACCACCAACCATATCTACCGTGGCACCATGCTGTATCCTGGGTTTGACCTAATACCCCCCCTACATTCTGACCTATAGGACCGAAACGAACCAAACAACCTATGGCTATTGCGGACTTCATTTTATACAGCGCCTGTGCATAAGCCGATCCTCTGACGTAGAGATTTTATGTGTGCTGAGAAATTTCGGAGATCTACATAATAGCACATCAGAGTTACGGTTCTTTTTCTCCCTCCCCTACCCACAGCCTGAACCACCCCTATACATATGGCTCCTCCCATCTCCCCTCCCCCAGCCGCCCGTTAAGCCAGACACTCGACCGTTTATTCTTGTCGCTGGTGAAAACGATTTCTTCTCGAGTGTGACAGATGGCCGAGGATTACGGCTTTTCTGTCGGAGGAGAAGCAAACCGTTTTATGTAACACCTTTACACTTTCGACGACGCCTCGTGGCCGACGGACGGTGGCTTAGAAGGTTCTGTCGGACACCAGATGGAGCCAGCGTGTATAAGAAACAAGAGTACTAATGACCGATCGGTCGGGGAGCCAGTGCATCGTCTGAATATAGACCGATCCAGAGCAGCTGTCGTTCAATGAATTCAATTGCGGTTTGGTGGATAAGAACTCTTTCCAGCAGCGAATCCAATAAACGGAAACAGCGGCGGCTGCTTCTCCACCGACCCTCATTGGGTCTGCGGTCAAAAGCCAGCTTCAATGGTGACGACGACGACGACTTTGGTTTCACTGTCAGGTCTGCTTGGCGCCAAACAAATGCTCGATTACGTTGCATTGCAAAGAAACGCCTCCGTGTCTTTGGATTCAATGGATCGATAAATCCCTGGCGAATCAATCAATACTCACCGAGCGCAACGCTTAGCCAGGATCGACGTTGTAGGCATTGACAGCGATGAAGACCTGAGATCATTGGCTTACTAAATGGGGAAACACATCCTTATGGTCCTATTATGGTCCTACATATAACTACACGGATCGTCTGAACTCTGCTTTCAGAAGGTCTACCTCCTCCTGCCTTCTAATAGCAAACTGCTCCAAAGTTAAGTCTCGCCTCTTAAAGAATTCCTTCCCTGATCGGCCATTCACTCCTTCGCCTTTCAACCAGTCTCATTCTAAAGAAAACCTTAGAGGTCCTCTGCCTCCTCATCCCTCTGGTCTTCTGGCAACCGGACTTTATTCTTCATTTGGTATCTTTGGACAACCACTCGGACATGACGAAGCGCTCGTGAATTAGCTGGCAAACTGTGCTTGGTTTTTAAGTAGCGCTTTACAAATGTGGAGTTGAGTTTACTATAACGATTTCTGCCCTGAAGCCTCGTTTGTTTGTTTGAGTTTGAGTTCCTTCGAGTGTATTGAATCATTTGCATTCAAAATCACAAGTACATAAACAGCAATGAAATAAAACAACTAAATTAACTAACAGCATGTCAGAGATTTAACAATAGGTGAGCCTATTGTTAAATTGTTAAAAATTACCTGGTGAGCCAGGTAATTTTGCTGTTTAGAGTCAAGTAAGTAAGTAAGTAAGTATATTCTTTATTCAACCAATTGCATATCCTCACTTTGGTGTACATACATTTATACAGAGTATAACACTGCAAACGATTCATGAGGAGATGAAGCTGGGACAGTTTATCTAGTCTTCCCCATTGGTTACCGGTCGTAGATGACCATGAACGTCGTCGATGGTCCGTCCGTCCCTAGGTAGGACCAAGAATCCAACGATAACATTCTCATTGTAATTCCGTCTTCTCAGCGAATGACCGAATAATGTAGGATACGGTATATTGCCGATTGGTTTAAGCGCTCCCATTATAACGCTGAGAGTTCGGTTCGAGTCTCCTCTCCTGAGACGGTTATTTGTATAGGGTCCTTATCGGTCGATATTTGGTCATTTAATAGATAGTGACGCTTAATAAATGCATGATAATAATGAAAATAAAAATGAAGTAATAATTATAATTTCGTTAGGACTCGTAATTCAACTGTCTTGTTTGCCTATCATAGAACGCATCGAAATAAAATTTATAAAACCAGAGTTCAGGAAACATACAGTGTACGAACCATTTAAGATTTTGAATGTATTGTGAATGGATGCTAATGAAACATTAAATTAGTGACTGAAACACGCTTTAGACTTCTCTGTCCAATATGCTGACAGACATAATATGATTACTTCGACCTGACATAATACCTAGGACAAAGACTCCTTATTTATCGTCGTCTGACAGAGGAGACAGTTGGGTGAGCGGGAAAATATTGTGTCTCCTTTGCACAAATGCAATCAGTTATTATACAGGGTCAGACAGACAGAAGGAGATCAGACAGACAGACAGACTGACAGATGACTGACTGACAGACAGACAGACAGATAGAAGGAAATTAATGAACAATCACGTCTGCGAAGTAGGAAACTGGAATGTGAAGATTTAAAACATCATATTTAAAATCAAGCGTAAAAATTGAATAGGGGCGACATCTGTGGGTAGGGGTGCAAACTGTAAATAGATATAAAATTATTTAAACGAGTTACCATTCCTCTATATATAGATTCCTTTACCTACCTATTCTGTTTTCTCCTAATATCGCTTCAGTTTAATCGGGACGCTATAAAGCATTATCACTCTGATTTAACTCACAAAGTATTTCATGCCTCCAGCGTTACATCTATCTTAAACAGTAAACCCTTCTCGACTAACCTAAAAACTTTAACCAGTTTTCAGAGTATACATGTAATTTATCGCTTACTCGAGGAACAGAATCTTCCTCTCGAAACCCGAAGCTCGGTGTAGCACCAGAGGCGAAAATCTGCAAATAACTTTGGGGCAGATTTTTGGGGAGGAAATGTTTGAAGAATTATTTTTTTCTTATGGAGGGACAGAGGGGGTCAGTAAACATAAATGTGGGGGACAGAGACTACACAAGTATTCAAAATCTCCATAATTCATCAGTTGCATGTAGATTACAAAGTTCATATGATGATCAAAAAGGCAATATCTAGATTCTAAGTAAAGGCTAAATAAGCCGAAATTGAACATAGACACTATACCCAAATAAACCGCCTTCAAATCTATCCAGAAGCGTGTGATGGTAGGAAAACGCGTCACCCAATATGCAGCAGTTGTCTAGGGCAGAATTACGCAGGGACTTGTTATAGGTATCCCGTACCCCAGGCTCTCAGAGAACGTGTTTTATCTTCTATTAATGGTGATAGTTCCAGAGTCACGAGTTGTAAAATGGTAGTTAAGAGAAAGTCGGGAGCTAAGAAAGCACACAAAAGAGAGAACGGTTTCTGTCGGTAAAGGAACAAAACTGGTCTGAGAAAAGACCATCCTCTGGACGTTGCCCTGCACCAGGCGACCGCAAAAGAGGCAGAGTGGGACCACGAGGCAGAACTTTATAGTGTTGCCTTTCTTAAGGAAGCGACTAACCGTTTGGCAGGAACTGTCATTATGGACCGAGATAAAACCCTGCGACCATTGTACGTCGAAAGTAGAAGAGAGAGTGATGTGAATGGTTCCAGGCGTTGAACTGAGCTGGAGTCAACCCCCGCCCAGAGAAGAAATATAGGTCTAACGTCCGTACAGAGATCGTCACATCTGGTTCCAGCATCATTATCGACTCTACCGTTATCAGTTTGTCATGTTCCAAACGTCTCGGAAATAAGTTTTGATATTGCTAACCTGATGTGTAAAGTCGCACATTTGGAACAATCTGCAAAATAGCACCCAAGCAGACTTCGATACCGGTAATGATATCCTGGTAGCAAAAGCTCATATGCGAAACATGATGCTTTAACGATTCAAAACGACATGAATTATTTAAACTCATGAATGGTTGTTGAAGAAGGCAAAGAAACCGAGACAATGTACATAAAGGTTGAATTAAGTACTTGGTTTTGTCTTTGGTTTAGTAATTAGTACTTGGTTTTGTGCTTTACTTAGTACTTGGTTTAACTAATACTTGGTTTAGCATTGCCCCCTCTGCTGTCCCTCATCAGAAGTTAGTCTTTACTTGGGGTAGGGGACACTGAGCACTGTTGTCCCCAGTAAAAACTTTGGGGTGGAACAGTTCTTTTTTGTACCCCTCCCCTGGGATTTCCGCCACTGCGTAAGATATATGTATGAATCTTTACTGTTGGTTGGCTACTTTAAAAAGTAATAACTATTGCTATTAGTTGCTATGCAAGAATAGGCACACGTTCAAAAAGAGCGCTAGATGCAGGCACACTCAATGCTCTAAGCGCCGGTTCATACAGAAAAGGCAAAGCTAACTGTACCTGGAATCCGAGTGCCTGTAAAACTGTCAGTTGTTTCCAAGTACTTACAGTAGGTATCAAGTAGCCTACGAGTACGAGTACAAGCACTTTGGTCACAAGTACAAGTACTTAAAAACTGTACTCGAGTTGTACCTGAGTACAAGTTCAAGTGCCAAGTACTAGGCCTATATCTCTGGTAAATACGTATACAATAATAATAAGTAGCCTATAGTTGTAAGATTCTGCTTAATGTCTTTCAATATTTCAAAAGCACTGTAGCCCATAATGGTCTATAGTTTAGTCAGAACTGGAGGTGAGGCCTTCGTTTTGTGGCAGCCAAGCCCTGTTGAAATCGTGTTCTAAGGACTGAATATTCTGAAGCAGCTAATATTAGCTACGGCTATTAATACCTGTTTCTAACAAACAATACGTATACAGAGGAAAGATGACAAATCGAACCCTGGTACGGTCGTTCCTGTCTCCTATGAGAAGTTAATGGTAGGCCTACAGCGGTGTTTGGCCGCCTGTTGTTTCGTATTAGTAGGCCTACAACCCACACTGCGTTCCGCTTAAGCACTCAATGGAAATGCCAGGCATACCAGAGCGGTGCGCTTGGCACAGCCTTTAACCAATTGTATAAGGGATGACAAGGTCATGTATTCTTCGTCGACTGCGACTGTACCAAGGACTAAACTTGCTTGTCGAGTCGACTCTAACAGGAGTCATTGCCTTCCAAGAACCTCGCTTGCTTGTGGGCGTCAAGGCATCAAAATGCGTTTGCCCAGTTAACTGGTCCCATAATAATAAGCTTAAGACGCTCCGAATAGGCCGTGAAAAGCAAATACCTTTCTTCTTCTTTTCTTAGCGTTTCCGTCTAACGTCCCACCAAACGTCGTCTCTTTAAAATTGAGTCCGTTCTTTCATCTGATTCGTGGCATCACGAGTTTCTACGGTGATCACCTTCAATGAAAGGTTGAATAATAATGGTCTGCCTCTCTATTCAAATGTCTACATCTAATGGCTCTGGTGCCGAGTTATCATTTGTCTTTAGTTCCGTTTCCTCAACGCCTCTGCCGTTTCTGACACCATCGACCATAACCTATACTTCTACATCGACTCTCTTCGTGGTTTTGGCGTCTCCGTCACTGTTCTACGCTGGTTCTAGTCCTACTTGTCATCCCTTTCCTTCTCTGCTAAAGCCTCCAGCCATTACACATTATTTGAATAACGCGATAATTGTTAATTATTTAGTGATTAATTGTTACATAACATGTTAATTAATAACTAAATTAAATTCTGCCGAATCGATGCCTTAGACAACACTCTACTATTGGAAGGAAAGAGGGATACTCTTCGGGGGCACAAAGACTGTAATCGTGTATATAGTCGTACTGCTGTCGTAAAGAGGGATCCACGCGTCTAACCTGGTTCCAGTCCCAAGTACGTAACAACCAAAAGTATGAACAAAGTAGGCTATATATGTGTATGTGTCGCTGGAAAAATTATCCATATCTCGATCTCTTCCAAACTTTAGATTCTGGGGATCTTCCTATTATTAAAAATCGTTATCAATTACATTGGTTCAGAAGTTTTGGATTAGAAGATAAAACAAATAGCCAGTTCTCCGTTAATAAAGCAAACGGTCGTTAACACTGCATTGCTAATGTGACGTACGACCTGTCATTCTCATTATAAGGTTCAAAAGTTCAGACAGTCTCAAGTCCAGCAGTTCATTTTGTCATGCATCTTCATCGGAAAAACCATCACCACTAAACTGGACTATTTGAAGTTGCAGGAAAGGGACGAGTATGTTATAATTTTCCAAGTAACAGCACGGTTATTGGTTTTTGAGCGGTCGGCCTGTAACGCGTAGAGTACGGGTTCGATCCCCGTCAGTTACTGTGTAGGGACCTTGAGCAAGTCCTTCGGGACTAATGCTCTGTAATACAATTGCATCTGAGCCGCCGAGGTGTGTGCACTTCTGAGCTTAGGTCCACCTTTGGAAGATGGACGATATCAAATGCTCTTGTATTGCATTGTACAGAGACCGTGATTAGTCATTTCAAACTCAGAGCAACAACAGTCGCTTATGCGTAAAGAATTGAAACCTTGAAGCTATTTTGACGCTATTTTTGCATAGGTTGGGTGAAGTAGTAAACAACTTTTGTCCTCAGTTGCAGATGACGATCCCACGTTTTCTTCTTAGTCTCCACTTCCTATTAGAAACGCATAAAAATAGCGATGCCTTCTTCAACTGCACCATCGTCGTCGTCGTCGTCATCGTCGGTGGCAGTGGAAGAGTTGCGTCGAAGCCAAAGGACATCGGAAGAAGAAGTCGTGAAGAGTACTACTCGTCTCAGTTGAAAGCAGTCTGTCCACGTCTTACAGCAAAAGAGCATCAGATCAAAGATGTCTGAATCAGACAAGAAGTCAACCGATTCTCCAGTTGTTATCATCAGTTCATCCGAGGTATACGCCAACTCTACTGAATTTACTTTACAACGTACAGTTTAATATAGGCCGATAAAGTAAGACCTATTAGGTGAGTTAAATCTATTATTCACGATATGCCCAATGTACAAGGCTGGTTTCAATTTAAAGCAATCGGTGTCTTTAATATAATATACATGTAGGCTATATTATATAGGCCGATTTATTATGTGTGAATTCATTACACATTGCCTCATTGCAAAACTGTTACCAATTATAAGCAATCGTGAAGCAATAATCGGATTCTTTAATATTATGTACACGATGAAGAAGTGGAAAGTCTTTGGAGCAGACGAACTGCAGACAGAACTGTTGAACCCTTGGAGTAAAAATACTCAAACTGATTTAACTTGTATATACTATTATAAACCAGCATCTATTTTGAAACAGCGGTCATCAGCAAATGCTTCGGACTTTCCCTGCTGCATTGAAGTAAAAACGTAAGGGCGAAGAACATCAGGTTGCTAAATGTTGCGGTAGTTATGCTTCTGCTGAAAGCTGCAATTAAGTTCTAGATCCGCTTATCTGTAGGGTTGACTGATAGCGAGATTAACGATAGTTGTTCAAATCCCCCGTCAGGACAGAAGCGCATTGTAGGTGGAGAGATTATGAGCCATTCTGTAGCAAGGCTAAAAGAAGTGAAGTCGCAATAACTTCGTGAACAGAGAAGGCCTTTTGACATTAAACCTTAAAGGACCGATCTTTTCCTTATGTAACAGAAGATTTGTTGGTACTCTATTACTCTTACTGTTGCTTACGTCCTTTATCAGGCCATGACTTCTGCTGAGGTCACGAGGTCACGTAAGACTAAGAAGTACGTGATCATTGCTGTGAGTGCCATAGCAACCGTTGCTATCATCCTGATCGCCATCTTGGTCGGAATGCATCTCTTCAACCAGGCACAGAAGGAAATCATCAAAGTATGCACAATCACTTCTAGGCTAACTGTCATGTCTTTTACAAACGTTAAAGTGAAGACGTTGATTCAATCATTCTAATCGGCTTAGATGCGTCTAATCAACGAACTAAACAGTTTAATGTAATGGGACTTCGTAATCGTAATTTGTAATTGCATATTTATATAGCACCACATAGATGGAAACTCGTTAACAGCGCTCCCAAACTAGAATTCTAGAATTAAAAGAATGTATGTATGTAATGTATGTATGAGCACTTGTTATAGCGTCCCTTCTAGATTTCTACTCAGAGGCGCTCCCAACTACAGCGCGGACACTGAATCGGAGTTTCACGCCGAAGCGCATGAGCAATTGCGAGTGAAGGACTTGCCAGGGTCCCTACGCGGTGGCTTGAGGTGGATTCGAACCCTCAGCACTCCGGCTGCAAGGCGGCTGCAAGGCACCGAACATACCCCTACAACACCGCGTCTAATAAAGAATGGCATTCATGCGCTTGTAATTGAGGCTAAATTTCCTAAAAACTAGAAAACTGAAGAAAGATGATGTTGCGAAAGCCAAAATACATTGATTTCGTTTTCCTTGTGTTTAGTTTGCTTACAATCGAGATGACAACACAAAGGAAGACGTGACAAGTGACCCAAACACAAACATCGTTCAGTACCACGCCAGCAATCCGTCTTACGAAGCGTGGATCATTGATGACTTCAATCGGGTCAGTTGTTTCAAACAATACTAACAATTACTGATCAATAAGAATAATACTAATAACTAAAAATAATTGCATTAATAATAATGACGACGACGACGACGACGACGACGACGACGACGACGATGACGATGACGATGACGATGACGATGACGATGACGATGACGATGACGATGACGATGACGATGACGATGATGATGATGATGATGATGATGATGATGATGATGATGATAATAATCATGAATACACCAATAATAATGATGATGGATGATGATGATGATGATGATGATGATGATGATGATGATGATGATGATGATGATGATGATGATGATGATGATGATGATGATGATGATGATGATGATGATGATAATAATAATAATAATAATAATAATAATAATAATAATAATAATAATAATAATAATAATAATAATAATAAAATAATAATAATAATAAAATTTAAAAAATTATAATAATAATTCATCCCTATGGCCATTGAATCACTGGGCCCCATTAACCGCATAGGATGAGAGTTCTTGCAGGAGCTAGGCCGTCGGATGACGGAGGCAACAGGGGACCCCCGCGAGACGACACATCTGTTCCAGCGATTGTCCGTCTGCATGCAGCGCTTTAATGCCGCGGCCTTTAGGGGCTCCTTTATGCAACACGATGGAGACGAGAACCCGTAAACCATAATTATGCATAGTTTCTAAGAGCCTGAGGGGATCCTTTCTACCTTGGGCGATAAAAATTTATAAAAATAATAATAATAATAATAATAATAATAATAATAATAATAATAATAATAATAATAATAATAATAATGACGTCATCCGCGGACATCGTAAGTGGTAAAAATTTAGATGTCCCGCTATATCAACTAATTCTGTGGATTTATTAATCGTTAGAGTCGGATTTTACATCGTCTTATTGCACAACGACTAGTGATTCGCAGGATCTTATTAACTGAAGCTAATTCTCTAAGAACACGACGCAATTAGCTTGTTAATCTTTCATCTTTTAAATCAATGATAGACGCGCCACTGAAAAATAACGTCGACGGCCGTTCACCATTTAAAAGTCTACGACGTCATCATCGCCAATGGTAACGTACTGTTTTTAATGACGGCGTAAATGAAAACAAACTGAATCAACTCAGTCGTCTCAATAATCTATAGCCTACTGATTCCCGAATGAGTCAAAAACCTTCTAAGGGGCAGGGGGTCTGCACTGTTTGCCGGTCGTCTTTTAAGACTCATGCCTCTGACGGAACCATCCACCGACACGGACCTCGATCCGCTCCATGTCCGGGCTCTGACCAGCCACCGGCGGACTGCCCTACAAAGCACACGGGCTCGCGTCGGCCGCCATTGTCGGCAAGAACCCCGGGACCTTCTGGCTCAATGGCCGACGTAACACAAGCAGACCCCGAGTCTGACGATACTCATCACACTCAGTTGTTCGACGCCTCGGCTGCTTTGAACCCGAGGCCAATAAAGCCAATGCAGCATCCTTGCCTCTCGCGTGGTTTGCTCAGACACATCCCCAAGGGTGCCAGGTCGGGATGCGGCCACCTTCTAACCGGCATTATGGAATCCATATTGTCGGATCCCGAGAACATTGAGGGGTGGCGGCGCCTCCTCGCTTTTGGAGCGGGGATTTTGGAGGTGCCCTTGAGGGGCGGCAGGCGCCGCAACCTTACGTCTGTCGTCAAGAAACGCGTCGCCGACTTCCATGACAAATGGCCGAGTCTGGCTGAAACCCTCTTCGAAGCAGATGAGGACACCACCACCGGCGGCCGCAGACCATCGGGCTCGAATGGGAGGCTGGCGTTGGCGGCGGCGGTGGCCGCAAAACTTGAAGACGGCAATATAAGTGCGGCGGCCCGCATCCTCTGCTCAGATGACATTCCAGCGCCGATAAACGAAGAAACATTAAAACTCTTACGCAAAAAACATCCTGCGCCGCCGTCTGACCGCCCATCCATCCTCCGCTCAACGTCAAGCGCACCATTCCAGGCCAATGAGCTGGAGATCCGCACCATGGTACGATCCTTTCCAATGGGATCGTCGGGCGGCCCGGATGGCTTGCGTCCCCAGCATGTCGCGGAGCTAATAGGAGATCTTGACGCGGGACCTGGACTACTGAGGGCAACAACTGCAATCATCAACCTACTACTGGCCGGCACCTGCCCTCAAGAGCTACGATCCATCTTATTCGGCGGAACTCTTTTCGCCCTTCGCAAAAGCTGCGGTGGCCTAAGACCAATAGCCATTGGGTACGTATGGCGTAGACTCGCGTCTAAATGCGCCAACGCATACGCCATCCCACGCGTCTCACCTCACCTGACACCGAGACAGCTTGGGGTGGGTGTCCCTGGAGGCTGCGAGGCGGCCATCCATGCAACCAGGCAGTTTCTACACAATATGGACCCGGGATTCATACTGGTCAAGCTGGATCTATCCAATGCTTTCAACAGCTTACACCGGGATAGCATGCTGATGTCGGTCGAGGAAACCATCCCAGAGCTGGCCGCGTACTGTCACCTAGCCTATGCCGAAGCAACGTGCCTCCAATTTGGCAGTTTTACCATAAAGTCTCAGGAAGGTCCACAGCAAGGTGACCCTCTGGGTCCTCTGCTTTTCTGCCTCCCACTCCAACCTATACTAACCCGGCTGCTGTCGCCCTTGGGTTTTGGATACTTGGACGACCTCACTTTGGGCGGCAACCCAGAGGTTGTCGAGGCGGATGTGGATCTAATCGAGAGGGAGTGCTTGAGCCTCGGCCTCGCGCTAAACCGCACCAAGTGCGAACTAATCACCGCCGATCTTGCCGGCGATAAACGGGGCTTCCTGAGACAGTTCACCCGTGTCGATCCATCCGCGGCCATGCTCCTGGGAGCGCCGCTCCTCCCAGCAGATGCTCTACTCTCCTCTTTGGACAAAAGCGTGGCCGACCTCGCAAGGGCTTTTGAAAGACTTCAGAGTATTGCCAGACAAGACGCACTTTTAATACTAAGATGCTCCCTGGGCTCGCCCAGGCTAATGCACACATTACGATGCACCAGCTGTCACGACCACCCACGCCTGAGGGACTACGACGAGTTGTTGAGAGGTGGAATCGAGCGGGTTCTGAACGTGATGCTGACCGACGTCCAGTGGGCGCAGGCATCCCTTCCGATTAAGATGGGAGGGCTGGGAATCAGGAGGGTGTCATCGCTGGCACTGCCCGCCTTTTTGGCTTCGGCCGCGGGCACCCTCCCCACTCAGTCCCTCATCTTGGGAACAACACTCGAGAACGCAGACACGGCCTACACTTCAGCGCGTTCGCAATGGATGGAACTCACCAAGATTTCCGACCCAACGGCCATCCCCAGTCACAAACAATCACAATGGGATGGGCCGTTGCTGCAGGAGGTCTTATCGTCGGTTAGTGGCGCACTGCAGGACCCTTACGACCAGGCCAGACTAAGAGCGGTGCAGTTCCCTCATGCCTCCGACTGGCTACATGCCCTCCCGTTGACCGCATATGATCTGAGGATGAGCGACGAGGCCGTGAGAGTTGCGGCCGGTTTACGCTTGGGCCTGGCCATTTGCGAGCCGCACACGTGCGCATGCGGTGCGCCGGTGTCGTCCAGAGGCTCACATGGCCTCTCCTGCCATTTGGGGTTTGGACGTCAGGCTAGACACTGCGCCGTCAACGACATCATCTACCGCAGCCTCAACAGAGCCGGCACCCCTGCGGTTAAGGAGCCGTCTGGCCTCACCAGATCGGACGGGAGGAGGCCTGATGGCCAGACCCTGATACCGTGGGGCAACGGGCGGAACTTGATATGGGACGCGACGGTGGTGGATACCGTGGCCGCCTCATACATTCCTGAGACGGCGACCGAAGCTGGAAGGGCGGCGGAGTTGGCTGCCACAAGGAAACACACCAAATACGCTGATCTGCAGAGGAGGTACACCTTCGTCCCTGTAGCCCTGGAGACCCTTGGCCCTCTCAACGGAGAGGGTCTCGCCTTCATCTCCGAGATGGGTCGCCGCCTGACGAAAATATCCGGAGACACCCGAGAGACAGGATTCATCCTCCAGCGCCTTTCGGTTACGGTCCAGCGTTTCAACGCGGTTGCCTTCCAGGGCACCATGTCGAGGTTGCCCGGCGCTGAGGAGCGACCAACTCAGCAACACTAAGCCTTACCGTGTTTTAACAATGACAACAACAACAATAATAATAATAATAATAATAATAATAATAATAATAATAATAATAATAATAATAATAATAATAATAATCAATCACCATGCAGCCGCCGCCAAGAGATTGAAATACGCCACAATCACCCGAACACATGCTTTTGTGGCGGTAGCACTTGAGTCCAGCGGTGCTTGGAGCTCAGAAGGATTGAATTTTGTGTTGGAGCTTGGACGAAGGTTGACGGATGCAACCCATGACACCCTCGAAACAAACTACCTATTCCAAAGACTCTCGGTAGCTGTCCAACGCGGGAACGCCATCTGTTTTTCCTCGACCTTACCATGCTAAATTATTCACTTTGCTATAATAATAATAATAATAATAATAATAATAATAATAATAATAATAATAATAAATAATAATAATAATAATAATCGACGGGCTGCCTCGCTTGCACTACCTGCCTTTTTGGCGTCTGCTGCAGGCACCCGCACGCTCCAGTCCTCCATGCTAGGAGCAAGTCACTCAGATAACGACGAGGTGGTGGAGATGCTGGCGCTTAGGTGGAAGGAGGAGAGTCAAGGCTCGCTACCGGAGGGAGAGGGATCGAAGAAACAGTCGCAGTGGGACGGTCCCCTCATCCGAAGAGAAGCGATGTCACTTTTTGCTGGATGCGAAGACGCATATCATCAGGCCAGACTCGGGGCGGTGGCTGCGGCGCACGCAGGTGACTGGCTGCTCGCGCTGCCGCTGTCGCCCTGCGGGTTGCGGATGGACGATGAGGCAATAAGAATCGCGGTGTGCCTGCGCTTGGGAGCGACGACCTGTGAACCGCACATCTGTCCATGCGGGGCGATGGTGACGGCCGATGGATCGCACGGGCTGTCCTGCGGACTCGGACCGGGTAGGCTCGCCAGACACGCAATCTTGAACGACCTCATCAGCCGCGGCCTCTCGCGTGCCGGCGTCCCTAATATCAAAGAACCTCATGGAATGTCAAGAACGGATGGAAAGCGCCCGGATGGTCTAACGCTTATTCCCTGGCGAGGCGGACGCAGCCTTCTATGGGACGTCACAGTGACGGACACCGTAGCACCCTCATATCTGCACTCAACGGCGGCGTTGGCGGGCGCGGCGGCGGAGCAGGCGGCCAATAGGAAGAATGCAAAATATAGTCAGCTGATGTCAACCCACCTTTTCGTGCCAGTTGCGTTCGAAACCATGGGCCCTATAAACACCACCGGCATGGACTTCATCAAAGAGCTGGGGAAACGCATAACTCTAACCACCGGAGATTTAAAGGAAACTAGCTACCTCTTCCAGCGCTTGTCAGTAGCTATACAGCGCTTTAACGCGATCGCTTTTCGTGGTTCTTTTATGCAGCCGGATCTTGCCGAGGGATAAACCGTTCCAGAAAACCATCTTCCTTTCTCCGGATAATAGTTTTGATAGCCTGAGGGATTAGTACTACCTCGGGTAAAAATAATAATAATAATAATAATAATAATAATAATAATAATAATAATAATAATAATAATAATAATAATAATAATAATAATAATAATAATAATAATAATAATCACCTTCACACCGTACCCCGGGGACGAGGACCACGTACTGCAAGCTTTACCACACATTCGTTATTTAATTTCTTAGAGCCTGAGGGATTTTCCTTACCTTGGGCGACACAAAATAATAATAGTAATAACATTCGTTAATGGCAAAATCAGATAGGCCCTAATAATCGCCATTGGGTGCAGGTCAGATGCGAACCAACTGAGAGCATGTCCAGAAAGGATTCCTCCAGTATTTCAGAAGTTGGAGGAATATCTATTTCTCTTCTGATTAGATGGAGTTCAAATTCTTATGCGTTCTGTAAAATTTACATTTCGTTTCTGAAATGGGGAATTTCTTAAATCGAAGCTAAAGCATCGCACTTTCAAAACTGTGAATTCATGCACTCACTACATTAGCAAGCCTGTGCTCAGTATACATTGGTTAAAGATATTAGAACTAATTCCAGTTTGAATGTCTATTCGCTGCTGCAGGATATTCAAGTAATGAAAATACGGACAGAGGACAGAGGAACGAACTGCTACGTGACTCCTCTGAATAGAACCTCTGCAACTGATCCGTCGAAAATCAACGCTCCTTCAGACCCCACTTCCATGGTAAGACATATTAAGTGCATATAACTGTGTGTGCCACTTATTTAGGATTGTTGTGAAGTCTTCTTTCTTCAAGTTTTCTGCCCTCTGGCAGGTTCCAAAGTCCAATGGCGCCACTCCTTTCGATGGTGGGCTTCTTCCTTCAGTTTCCTGTATCCATCCGTCATCATTCAGTCTATCAGCATCAAATGTAAGTGTCAAAACGTTCTCTTGAATTAAGCAGATTCTCTTCTCCTCTACCAATCTCACCGCTGACATACCGACATCAAATATCATCGATTCAGAACTAAAACGGTCTTTCTGAATGATTATTATCAACTTTGCAAAAGAGTTGTTTGTTGGCACTTAGAATACGACGTACACCTTGACTTACCAATCGGCCGATTCTACCATTCCAGATACCTCATTTCTGAGTAAGGCTGCAAGAGACGCTTGCAAAGGCATCTCAACTTATTGGGTCTACCCCAGATGCCGTGGTTCCAAAGGTAAGAGGGAATTCTAAACTAATTAGAACTACGTTTCTATCCTCGTCTTAAACTTTCACGCAATTAATCTACGTCTAATCTAATCTATAATTTATGAACTTCTGATCGCCACAGTTACGATGCTCAGGGAATCAGTCTATGATCGCTACTAAGCAGAATCGTTCTACAAGCCAATTCCCAGGGTGAATACGGTCGAAAGCCAACAAGGGAGTCAGACGAAGACATGGAAACAGCCTACATTCATTCATTCATTCATTCATTCAGAGCATTTATATAGCGCCTCTTCAAGAAGCTACTCAGAAGCGCTCAACGGTGGAAATGAGTCCAGGAAAAGACCAGTTATTAGCCGAAATCTGTTGGGCAGAACCAACTGGAATAGAGTTCCAGAGTCTACAGCTTGAAGCAGAAATAGCACATCTCTACTGAGAGCCGATCTTCTCTTTGAATATGAAATTGATAATTATTTAATACGTCAATATTTCTATTTCGCTACTACGATTGATGACTGCAAACCAACCGTAATTTATACGAGAGCCATAGTTATTATGTGGAGAAAATCTACTGACTTCTATAGCACCTGAATCATAAAGCATGGTCGCTTCAAGTGAAATCGTAGTCAAAGTCATCATCTATTAGATTATTAAATATTATTATTATTATATATCATTATTATTATTATTATTGCTAGACGTTTGTCCCGTCCTAAGACGGTTGAATGACCTTCATAACGTGCTTGCACCTCCCTCTGCCACTGCCTCTCCCCTCCACGTCCCTCCACCTCCCCATAGCCCTCCCTAAGATGATGTCCTAGGTTTGTGTAAGGGAGTCGTAATATGTCTGTTAGTGTCTAATGGTACACCCCCAACTGGCCCCTGCCGTTGTCCCTTGTGTAAGCAAAGTGTCTGGTACTCATCCGCCTACGGCGGACTCGCGTAACAGGAACTTCACGACAGAAAGACATTTCTCTACTAATATATTATTAATTTTTATCAGAACAATTCTGCTATGAGCTGTCCCCGACGACGCCAATAATAATAATAAAAATAATAATAATAGCGAATATCATTAACGATACAACGCTTCAACTCCATCGCATTTCGGGGCACCTTCGCCAGCCAAGACAACGAGGAGTAGGGTCATCTCCAGACAATTAAAAAACAAAATAAAAAATAACAAAATAATAATAATAATAATAATAATAATAATAATAATAATATTAATAATATTAATAATAATAATATTTATAATAATAATAATAATAATAATAATAATAATAATAATAATAATAATAATAATAATAATAATAATAATAATAATAATAATAATAATTCATTCATTCATTCATTCATTCATTCATTCATTCATTCATTCATTCATTCATTCATTCATGCATTCATTACTTGAATTTGTTTAGCTCCTCTTCAAGGGAACTACTCAGAGGCGTTCCCAACCCCAAATAGGACCATTTTAAGATGAGAGAGGAATGTCTGAGAATAATGATACACGATACAATATTCGTTTAATCAGAACTATCAAGTTGACACAGCCGTAACTTAAATAACAATGAATGTGACAGTTTGCCAGCCATGTCGAGGCGACGGGGCCAGCCGGAACCCCACCGGCCTGCCACCAGACCCAGTCATTTTACACTAATACATGTTCCTTTAGATTTCGCTACAACTAAACAGACTATGGACTAGTTTGTAGGCTATTGTTACAAATGAAGCATCATTATGTTTAAGTAGGCGTCGTATAAAGTCACGATCGTCCTTCAGTGGCGGAGTGAACCTCTGTGCCCGAGATCGGAGACCATACTTGTTGCGACGTGGCCTTGATGACTGTAACCTAATTCTAACCGGGCCATGATGATTAGGCCTGTGAGCTTTGCAGTGCGTCACAGCGACTACTAACCACGCTAAACTTCTCAGGCAATAAATTATAATATAGGCCTATGTATCTATCGAGACAATTGCTATAGCGCCTTTTAAGGTATCTCACAAAAGCGCTGCCTGTGCCAGTCTAAATGATGTCGAGGCCATTGGTTAATCAGTAAACATCAGCAGAGTAGCCACCGGCGTGCACCCGCACACACGCAGAACCTAACCGACGGATAGATAATAATATATTCGTGTATAAATAGTTATATGTTTGCTTCTATCTTTTCAGATGGAGATGGTTCTCAGCGAGTTAAGAGGATGACCTGTTTCGGCGGTTGCTGTGCTTTTGAGATTTCTATATTAAGAATTTTCGTCTGTGTCGATGCTTGAATTGCATTTTAAGAACTTATTTGCTATCATTCGAAACTTGAAACCGTTGCTTGAAAACGTCAAAAGACTACAACGAACGTTTTCTGCTTTCGTAACCTTACCTCCGTTGCAACTTAATTTCTAGGCTTTGAACTCGACTCAACTCCGTTTCTTTCGTTGTTTTGAGATTTTAAGTAAAATAATAAAGAGGGGAGACCAGTATAGACATGCCTGTTTCGTCTGCGTGTAGCTAGTTTAGCCCACTGTAAGATGGTAAAAACGTACCAATGTCGGAAGTGCAGAGTAGTATAGTAAGGAAGCCAAGACGGAGCCTTTGCGGTAGACCAAATGGAGCCAGGGCCCAAACCACGCAACTGGACCGCCCCTTGCCAAGAAAGATGTGATCCAATCAAGCAGACGGCCAGCGAGTTCAAAAGAGATAGAGATGCGTTTGATAAGGATTTCAAAGTCGACTGTGAAAGGTCACCCGCCCCCATCCATGGCCCCATAGCAGTCAGATAACAGTTAATGCACTGTCAATGACTGTAGTTCATAGTTACTTTAAACTCTTGGCTATATAATATAGTATATATAGCAATCCAACTGGTACACACTTTTACAATTTGTACATACAATATACTCAATAGTTTCCTGGACTGTGTCAGCTCATGTACCTCATACAGGTAAAGAGCCTTCAGCCATCTAAAGTGGACCAGGTTCGAAGGATAGGCGCCACCGTCTGCATAAATCATCATTACAACTTAATATAAGAGAATTAGGTCAGTTCTATTCATAGAGCAGAACATGGTGCATTAATTAATGCTACGCGTTATTCCCTTAATCATCAGCTCTCGTTAATGCATCACTAATGTCTAACACACCATCAAGTTCCATGCAGAGAGAAATTTAGTATGCTCATTCGCGTTTCACCTTATTCATTTAAACATAAACACTCGCTAGTAG
The DNA here is from genome assembly GCA_020284085.1 of Aporrectodea caliginosa. Taxonomy (NCBI): domain Eukaryota; kingdom Metazoa; phylum Annelida; class Clitellata; order Crassiclitellata; family Lumbricidae; genus Aporrectodea; species Aporrectodea caliginosa. The sequence goes on along the minus strand of JACEVL010000480.1, from coordinate 1,379,715 downwards.
TACAATAACGTTAATTCATCAAACGATCAACTTAATTAAATTATACTAATTTTCATAAATGTCCAATATCGATCAGTCAATCTGAATGTAAAGTTGAAACACAATTGCTGAGCGTCTCCATTGTTTGAGAGTCGTACTGTCATGGGGCCTGATTTCAGACGAGGTCTAGGGCGCTTGAAGTGGCCACTCAACAACTGTGTTTGTGCAGACAAACACGGTATTGAATATGTTTGTGATCTCTATAACCATCATCTTCAAACAGGGTTTATTTTATGGAGTACACGTCTTAACAACTTCAAGTTTACAGTTTTATGAGATTATAAATATTTTATTCAGGCCCAAGTTCTTTATTAGATGTTGCATCATTTTGGGCATAATGGTAAAGACGTTTTCAAATAATGGTGGGACATAGCCAGATTGTTGGGCACAATACTAGCATTTTCGTCAACCTGCGCTCTGTGCAAGTCTACAATGTTCGCAACCGTTCGACGGATGCGATGGCTACTGTGAGTCAGATGTGTCCAACTATGGATGTCCTGTCTTCTGGAATGGCCTCCAATCGGCTTCGCTTAAACCTCTCTAAAATTACGGCTTATTTGGTTGGGTGGCCGTAGGCAACTTGAGCGCATCGACTTTCCCCAGCTCTTTCCTCACATAACCTTTTCCCTCACATGTCTGTGACCTCAGAGTTACTCCTGACTCTGAGCGTTCTTTCTGTCAACAAGTGAACCTAGACTATAGCTACGTGTAGTTGCACGAAGTTGCTATCACCAGCTTTATCAGCTCTGAGTGGTCTCTCTGTCTCTGTCTCCGTCTCTGTCTCCGTCTCTGTCTTGTCTCTCTGTCTCTGTCTGTCTCTCTGTCTCTGTCTGTCTCTCTGTCTGTCTCTGTCTGTCTCTGTCTGCGTCTCTGTCTCTGTCTCTTGTCTCTGTCTTGTCTCTCTGTCTCTGTCTGTCTCTCTGTCTCTGTCTGTCTCTCTGTCTCCGTCTCTGTCTGCGTCTCTGTCTCCGTCTCTGTCTCCGTCTCTGTCTTGTCTCTGTCTCTGTCTCTCTGTCTCTGTCTTGTCTCTCTGTCTCTGTCTGTCTCTCTGTCTCTGTCTGTCTCTGTGTCTGTCTGTCTCTGTCTCCATCTCTGTCTGCGTCTCTGTCTCCGTCTCTGTCTCCGTCTCTGTCTTGTCTCTCTGTCTCTGTCTGTCTCTCTGTCTCTGTCTGTCTCTCTGTCTCTGTCTGTCTCTCTGTCTCCGTCTCTGTCTCCGTCTCTGTCTGCGTCTCTGTCTCTGTCTCCGTCTCTGTCTTGTCTCTCTGTCTCTGTCTGTCTCTCTGTCTCTGTCTGTCTCTCTGTCTCTGTCTGTCTCTCTGTCTCCGTCTCTGTCTCCGTCTCTGTCTGCGTCTCTGTCTCTGTCTCCGTCTCTGTCTTGTCTCTCTGTCTCTGTCTTCTCTCTGTCTCTGTCTCTGTCTGTCTCTGTCTCCTGTCTCTGTCTCGTCTCTGTCTCTCTACTCTGTCTCTGTCTGTCTCTCTGTCTCTGTCTGTCTCTCTGTCTCCGTCTCTGTCTCCGTCTCTGTCTGCGTCTCTGTCTCTGTCTCCGTCTCTGTCTTGTCTCTCTGTCTCTGTCTGTCTCTCTGTCTCTGTCTGTCTCTCTGTCTATGTCTCTGTCTCTGTCTGTCTTTGTCTGTCTGTCTATCTGTCAGTCTATCTGTCTGTCTGTCTGTCTGTCTGCGACGTCGGGCACTGAGCAGCAAAGATCGCGCAAGTAAGATGGAGTGAATCCAAGAACGCAACGGGAAACCAGAGCATCAATGCGGTATGAAATCCGCTGAGACGCAGTCTCTCTCTCTCTCTCTCTCTTTCTCCCTGTCTCTCATGACGCGGTCGTGGTCCTTGTTTACGCCTTTGTTACGGTACTGGTCGAGTTGACCAATGTTGCGCCTTACTTGTTGGTCCTCTCATTGAGGTCCTGTGGCGACTAGATCGGGTTCAACGCTTGGTTGCTTGGCTTATTATTCCTAAGTTCTCTCCTGTCTCTACACACATGCGAAATGTGTTGCATTGGCTGTCTGCGTCTCAGTGGATTTCATACCGCATTGATGCTCTGGTTTCGTTCTTGGATTCACTCCATCTTACTTGCGCTGCTCAGTGCCCGACGTCGCAACGCGTCGGGTGCTTCGCTCTGCGACCAGGGGTGAGCTCCTAGCCGAACGGGCTCTCTTGGCTATCAGAGAGCGCCGTGCTTTTTCGGTTGTGGGCCCTTCCATCTGGAATGATCTCCCGCTTGAGCTCCGCTCTTTACTTGTGGTCCACCCGGCAAGTTTACAAGTCGCTCAAGTCTTTCCATATAGTTGTGGCTAGGCTTGGAGCGCTCCTGAGTAGGTTCTTGAAAAGGCGCTATATAAATGCTCAAAATAAATGACTGAATTAGTCAGTACCTAATGTCCTAATGTCTGCTTGATTGCATATTGCGTTGAAGAAAGCAACGAGTTTATGTTAACTATGACATCAAATAAGCATCAGTGTGATACTCTTTAACGATAACGGCAACGAAAATATTCGTTATCGAAAATAAAAAAATGTCGTTTACGATAACTATTACTGTAACTAAAAATACCATTAACTATAAGTATAACTATAATGAAATAACACCAACGAAAATTCATCGTTATTTCGTTGCAAAAAATAAAAATTAAAAGTGCGATATCGACAAGCATGAGAACGTGAAAATGCGCTACAACTAACAGCCTATGTTCGCACCGGATTTCGGATTTGTGAAGTAGCCCAATTCTTAAAATAATATCCCATTATGCCCCAGACTCATCATCATCATCATCATCAGTTCCTGACGCCATGCATAGAATATTATTAATGATCTCTATTGTCCTCGGTCATTTGTCAAGTCCATTGCTCCCCTTAGTGTCAGTCCAAGTGATGTTATGTACTCATTTACATTGTCTATCCAGCGTAGTCTTGGTCTGCACTTGTTTCTCTTTCCTTGAGTCTTGCATTTGGTGCATTGTCTGGCATTCGGTCAACTGGCACGAAGCCATCGGAATCTTTGTTGAACGACTTTGTCTGGCGGAGTTGTTCCGATGCTTAATGCCCCATTTTGCCCGATATTAATTTTCAAGTGTTGATCCGCTTAGCTCACTTAAACTTGGGCGCATTACAGAATTAAAATGAGGATCACGTATCTGTGCAGTCTAGGACAGGTCTATAAGTAAACAACCTATGTAGGCCAATTATGGATCTCGAAGACAAGAAAGGACACGCCGATCACACCATCTCGCTAACAGTCAACCCTGGAACGATCACGATCATGCGCGTTCTTCCTGGTCTCCACTTCCTTCTAGAAACATATAAATAGCGATGCCTTAAGCTGCACCATCGTCGTCGTCGGTGGTACATGAACAGAGTTGCATCGAAGCCAAAGAGACATCGGAAGAAGAAGTCGTGAAGAGAACTACTCGTCCGTTGCTGTCCACGTCTTAGAGCATCAGATCAAAGATGTCTGAAACAGACAAGAAGTCAACAGATTCGCCAATTGCTATCGTCAGTTTATCCGAGGTAAGACAACTCTACTGAATTTACTTTACAATGTACAGTTTAAATATTATATTGGCCGATAATAATAAAGTAAGTTATGTGAGTTAAATTTATTATTCACGATATAGTCTCCAATTACAAGGATGGTTCCAATATAAAGCAATCCGGGTCTTTAATATTATGTACAGTACACCACGAAGAAGTGGAAAGTCGTTGGAGCAGACGAACTGCAGATTATGCTGTTGAATCCTTGTAGTAAAATACTCAAACTGATTTAATTTCGTGTTAGAAAATAGTATCAATTCTGAAACAGCGACCGTCAGCCAATCCTTTGGCTGCACCGAAGTAACACGTAAGGATGGATCTCCTCCTTACATGTACGTGTCGTTTGGTTGCTAAACATTACGGTAGGCTGTAGCTATGCTTCTGCTGAAAGCTGCAGTTACGTTCTAGATCCGCTTATCTGTAGGGTTGACTGATAGCGAGATGAACGATAGTCTTTCAAATCCCAGTCAGGACAGAAGCACAATGTCGGTGGAAAGATTATGAGCCATGCATTCTCTAGCGGTATATATCATTCTATTACCACGCGCAGAAAACCGCGCCGTTATAATTACCACGTGCTGTTCATTTTGGCGACGATCACATAAACCGCAACATTCATTGTGGTAATGTTATGATGCCAAATCTACCAAAGACCAAGAATGCAATCGAAGGATGGCACTGAGGTTCAGTGAGCTTCTTGGTGCCAATCATCCCTCCATTTGGAAGCTCATCGAGGGCCTACAGAAAAAACAGATACAGAAAGAACAGAGCATGAACGAGATGAAGATTGAACAGTATATCTCTGGCCAACAACCTCCTCCGAACCGACGAATCTACAAAGACCGAATCAAAGCCATCGTCGCCAATTAACAAGGATCGTCCACTATTGGATCATCTTCGTGATATCGCACATAACTTAAATCTTCAAGTCTAGTTGTCAATCATCGTTTTAGAACATTAGTAGAACAGTAATATCCGATGGCTCTGATCCGGGCGGCTGTGTCTCTGTAGATTCGTCTACTAATGTTCTACAACGACGAATGAAAACTAGACTTGTTCAACAAATGGTTTAATCGAAAGATGAATAGCACCAAGAAGCTCACTGAAACCTTCGATTGCATTCTTGGTCTTTGGTAGATCATGGAGAACAGCATCAATGAATGTTGCGGTTATGACCGTCGCCAAAATGAACAGCACGCGGTAATTAAGGGGAATAAACGAAATTGATTGATTGATTGATTGATTGATTGATTGATTGATTGATTGATTGATTGATTGATTGATTGATTGATTGATTGATTGATTGATTGATTGATTGATTGATTGATTGATTGATTGATTGATTGATTGATTGATTGATTGATTGATTGATTGATTGATTGATTGATTGATTGATTGATTGATTGATTGATTGATTGATTGATTGATTGATTGATTAACGGCTCGGTTTTTAAACCCATCGCCGTCTTTCACAGTTAGGCCTACGTCAAAGGACTCCTCTTTTCCTTGTGTAACAGAAGATTACTCTTACTGTTGTTTACGTCCTTTATCAGGTGATGGCTTCTGCTGATAAAACTGCGAAGTCACGTAAGACTAAGAAGTACGTGATCATTGCTGTGAGTGCCATAGCAACCGTTGCTATCATCCTGATCGCCATCTTGGTTGGAATGTATCTGTTCAACCAAGCACAGAAGGAAATCATCAAAGTACGTACATTAAGTTCTTAGTGTCCTCTCTCCTACCAGGGATTACTGTTGAACAATAAGTCGATTCTATTATTCTAATCATGTGTAGGGTTAGTGGTGTCTGTACAGATTACTGTAACATTATAGGCCCTACCCAGTGATCCCGAACGTTCGTGATCTGTGTGTTCTGCTGGTATCGCTAAGAAGCGATAGCTGCATAAACTCAGCGTGAAGGAAGGGTCGACATCGATGTTGTCCTTGAACATCGACGGCCAGTTTACGAAGATGACGACTTGATTAGAGGAAGGGGAGGAAGGATCGCCACCACCGGGAGCCAACCCCGGACAAGGCAAAGGGAGTCGGGAGGACAACCCTCCCTCTCGGGGTTCGTCTCCGTTGCCATCACCAATCTTCCGAACAGCTCTGCAGATGACTTACCGAGTCCTTCGTGGTAGACGCCGCATCTCAACGTTGTGATCTTGGTCTCCGCCTCTGCTGAACATTACAACGGTGTGGCTGAGAGATAGATGACATCGCTGGCATTAATCATTCAAATGTGTAAACATCGTGACTGCGTTGCTAGTGCTAAGCATCGACCTATATTGAGATGGTGCTAAGCCCTCTGATAGACAACGGAAGCCGAACCCCAGACACACAGATCAAGTCATCCTCGTAATTGAGATCGGTAGCCCTGGGTTCGTCACAATAGGCCTAATAAATCAGACGCAGTTATATTTTGTATAGGCTAATTTGCTTTAAAATCAGGAAACTGATGCGTTGTGAAGCCAAACTGCATTTGATTAGTTTTTCCTTGTGTTTAGTTTGCTTTCAATCGAGATGAGAACACAAAGGAAGACGTGACAAGTGACCCAAACACAAACATCGTTCAGTACCACGCCAGCAATCCGTCTTACGAAGCGTGGATCATTGATGACTTCAATCGGGTCAGTTGTTCGAAACAATAATAAATTCCATTACAATCAATAATAATAATAACTAAATAATGATGATGATAATAATAATAATAATGATTATTATTATTATTTTATGATAATAATTATTATTATTTTTTTTTTGCCCGAATTATTAGTTCTATTATTATTATTATTATTATTATTATTATTATTATTATTATTATTATTATTATTATTATGGAGTGTTGGCTAAAAGTAGCTCTATTATCGATATCCTCTGTTGGATCTGTCCAGAGTTCGCTATTATTATTATATTATTATTATTATTATTATTATTTTTTTTTTTATTGCCCTGAGGTACTTCATTCCCCCAGGGACTTATAAAATTATAAAAGCAATGTGTCTGGAACGGCTTATTATTATTATTATTATTATTATTATTATTATTATTATTATTATTATTATTATTATGTAAAACATTCAGTAATGATAAAAATCAGTTCGGCCCTATCGTCATAAGGTGCGGATCAGATGTTTAACACCTGGGAGCGGAGTCAGAAAGGCGAAACCAAGGTTTCAGGCTACGAAGGTCTTTCTCTTTTTGCTTGGATGGGTTTCGAATTTATGACAAATGTGCTGACTTTGGAAGATTTCTGGAATCTAGAGTATTGCGACATGTGTATTCTGGAAACCACAAATTCATGTTCACACCAGGTCAGGATAATTGCAATGTATATGCGATGCTGCAGGACATCCAAGTAATGAAAATACGGACAGAGGACAGGGGAACGAACTGCTACGTGACTCCTTTGAATCGAACCTCAGCAACTGATCCGTCTAAAATCAACGCTCCTTCAGACCCCAGTTCCATGGTAAGACATCAGTCACATGACCATCCATGACCATCAACGTTCATGGGCTTATATGCAGAACTTCTCTTCTCGGTGATGCGATGCCTGGATAACTTGTGTAGCGTACGACAGATCACAGATGGCAGATGTAGTGGCTCAGTTATTATGCTCATTTCTCTGCTATCGATGGTCTTAAGCCATCTTTTGACAACCGAAGACCATTCACAGCTTGGCTTTGTTGCGCCATCGATTGAAGCCTTTTGCATTAGACACACGCGTCATAGAAGTCACTGATTACAATATTATCTTATGAGTTACATGGTCTGAAATTCAGTTTGCAGTTGTCCGTGACACATCAGGAATCCACCCTTATAGTCTTCATTTCTTGACCTTTATAACCGTTATAACGTTAAGAAAATGAAGTCTATAATGAGGGGGGAAGGTCAATCGTTTCCTTCGCCACCCGATAGTGGATAGCGCAGTGCATGGACTGTCAATCGAAAGTTCTGGGTTTCAAATTTCAGCCAGGGCAGAAATCTGTTTCGAGATTTCTGCTTCACTTGAGCCCCTAACCAACTCATCTATAATGAGTACACGGACAGTACACTGTCGGTGAATGGTCAGACTAGCCACACGCCCTCTTAGTCCGAGGTTAAGAACATGAAGTCGTTATCACTTCATACCCATCCATAAAGCTGCCTTTCGGGCTAGCTTAAATGACTGCTCATCATTATCAATCATCATCATCATCATCATCATCATCATCATCATCATCATCATCATCATCATCATCATCACCATCATCATCAATCATCTTCATCATCATCTTCTTCTTCTTCTTCTAATTCTTCTTCTTCTTTTAGATTTTTTACGAAAGCACAGTTCATCGATGAAATAGTACAACTTTTTATGAATTATCAACTTTGTAAAAGAGTTGTTTGTTGGCACTTAGAATACGACATACAGCATGACTTACCAATCGGCCGATTCTACCATTCCAGATACCTCATTTCTGAGTAAGGTTGCACGAGACTCTTGCAACGGCATCTCAACTTACTGGGTCTATCCCAAATGCCGTGGTCCCAACGGTAAGTGTCCATTCTGCAACAATGATAGGCCTATTCTTCCATGAAACTGATTATTAGTATTATTATTTAAGACCTGGCATTCTAACTGCTCGCTTCAGGTGAGATCATAGTCAATGTCGTCATCCATCATTAGACGTTTTAGATAGGACACTGAAAGGCAACAGTAATTTAATGTAAAGTTTCGAAATTTCTCAGCGCAACACTAAATTGAAGTCAGAGGAGAACAGCATAACCATCGACGCTATATTAAACAATAGCCAGACTATTTTGTCCGTTTTGATGCCAGGTCAGAGTCCGGGGAGGTCAAGCCGAGGAGACAGGAGGGCGGAAATCGAGAATGGTGGTTATCGTATGGTAGTAAGGGAGTAGACTCAGGATAGGACATATCTTGAAGAGTTCGATTTCAGTCGTGAGTGGAAAGCAGAAGAGGAGAGTGCAAGCGGAGGAGAGAGGTTGAGTTAAGAGGCGAGATAGGAGGATGAGCAAACTGGCGGACATCTTTTGGGAGTTCATTACAAAGAGCGGTTGCAGAATTCGAGACAGGAGGAGACTAGAGGCCGAGATTGAGAAAGATATGGTGATGAGCGACTAGACACGCGCGGTTGGATGGCGAATAACTGGCGAATGCAACAGGGTTGAGAGGTTTGAAGGGCGTTGTAGGTCAGCGACACAATGTTGTCATGGATGCGCTTAGGGACTTTTAGCCAACGAAGTGATTCGAGATGTGGTGGTCGTTCGAGATGTGGTGGTGTTTGGGAGTTTTGGTGACTAGGAGGACGAGAGCCTTCCGGACGGTTTGTAGGCGTTTTCTTTGAGAAGAGTCGGTGTTGTAGGAAAGGGAATTACAGTAGTCGAGTTTGGAATGAACAATTGAAGCAGCTATTGTGCAGGCCGTCCTGTAATCAAGTATAGGGCAGAGTCGACGAAGGTCACAAATGTGCATACAGCATGTGCGAGATAACTGGGTTATGTGGTCGGCAGAGGTTAGGTTTTCATGGAAAATGATTGCGGACATGAGAAGAGTAACGCACGGAAAAGGGTGAGATCTGTTGGAGAAAGTAGGAAGGATGGGTTAGTTTGCTTAATTGCTGTTGCGGAGGCCACAGATGAGGAATTCTGTTTTGAAGGGTTCAGGCATAGTTGGCTGGCGGTCATCCTGGCTGGTGTCTGGGTGATGGTGTTACGTAGATGATTTAGAGCATCTGGAAGAGAGTGAGGGAAAAAGACAGGGAGAGTTGTGTAGAGGTGAGGATCGACAGAGGATGAGGAAATGAGTTTGTTAATTGGGGAGGTGTAAACATTAAAGAGCAGAGGACCGACAACAGAACCTTGAGGAGGAGCGCGAGTGAGGATGTGCTGATGAGATGAGTGACCGGCGGCATTGACAGTGAATGAACATGAGGAAAGGTATGACTTGATCCACGATAGACAAGTACCGGAGATTCAAAATACAGAGGAAAGGTAAGTAAGTAAGAATGAGAGCACTATAGCAAATGCAAAGCACTGTAAATGGCAAGATTAATACATTAAAACAAGCAAGCAAAAATGTATGGCCTATATATATATAAGCCAAGAAATGAATGAGAGAAGTCATTGTATAGCAATGGGAACAAAGGGAAGGAAGAGTTACGGTTAGTCATAGGGGAAAATGAAGAGCTTAATTAACGAGATCTAGGGAAACCTTGTTTATTTGTATAGCATTCTGACAAGGAAGCATTTCTGAGTCAGGTTGTCAAACATGGGGAGCTCACGGTTTGGGACCGTGACCGCAGGGAGTAGCGAGTTTGTTTGATTGGCGGTAGCAATTTATGCAATGACAAGGATTGTGCAGAATACAGGCGAAGAGTCTGGTATCCGCATTGTTGCAAAGAGGGAGAAGATAGAGGTAAGTAAGTCCCTGGCGTACAACGGTACAAGCCTCCGGATAATTCCCTCAAGGACCGCCCGTTCTTGCCCTCTCGCGAAGCCCCACCACACAAGCGAGCAATACAGCATCATACCAACCGTGGTGGCACGAACCACATCAAATAAGCTGTTCCTCGAAAGTCGGTGCGACCTATAAGGATCCGAAGTGCATAAAAGGCACAGTCAATCACGACAGCCAGTGCTCTACTGACTAGTTGATGGACGCAGTTTCTCGAGGGCACATCAACAGTTGGGCAAGCATTGCAGGTCAAGGACTTTGTAGCCTTTTCTTCGGACTGGACAGGTTTTTCTGCATCAACATTTCACCTTGTGAAAGAGTGAACTCTGTAAGACCTCAGTCGAAGAGAGAACCCTGCGTGATTTTGTAAAATGAAAGAAGTGATTATACTTATTTTGTCACTTCACTTCAATTTTGTATTTACCATTTGCCTCTCTGTGATTCAAACTTTATATTGCCGTAAATTAGGAATAAGACAATGCTTTGTTATGCCATTGGATACTCGACCTTAGTCTTGGTCTTGAATCTTAAGGTATTGGCCTTGTTCTTGAACCATATAGCCTTGGTCTTAAAATTTTGGTCGTGCTTACAGCACCACCCACACTGCACCTCGACAAACGTCCCTCTGAATTTTGCATATTGTCAGTTCCTCCACCAATACTCCACCAATATCTCCACTCACTGACCGTCCTCTGCCTCCTCTACTTATCATCCCACATACTTTCCATTCCATTCCAAACTGAAATCTCACCTCTTCAAGATCGTATTCCAACCAATCCTCCGCCTTATTTCCCTAATCCATCTAATCCTTCACATTCCAAGCTTTCTCATCCTCAACAAAACCCGCCTCTGCAGCCGCTCTGCCTCCTCTCTCTGGTCTCTCTGGCAATCGGGCTCGGCCAGCACTGGACATCGAACTCTGGACATCGATTTCGGGATAACCCTTGGACATGATGCAGTGCTCGACTCGTGAATAAACTGGTGCCCTACGCTTAGCTTTAGAAATTTTGAGTTTACTTTCATGATTATGAAGTTCCTATATGTTTATGTATATTTGCAAACCTATTATTTTCCTCTTTTTCAGAAGCAGAAGGACCTCAGCGAAGCAAAAGGGGAATCATTGCCAGCCGTTGCATTTTCTTTTTTATTTGGATTTTTGGCATTGGTGTGTGTCGATGATTAGGGTTGTGACACGCATCCTAAGAACTTATAAATCGCAATCGAAACTGCGGCTTGAAAACGCCAAGAAATAACGAACCGCTTCTGCAAAGGCTCTGACTTCATAACGACGCCAATGTCACTTTTTCGCCTCAGGCTTTTAGCTATTAAAGCTTAATTTCGTTCATTGTTTGAGATTTTAAGAAAAACAATACAGCTATCTTATTTCGGTTAATCTGATTTTGTGTGACTCGGGTTTGTTCCCTTAGATTCTTTCCGTTTACAAGTATTATTAGTATATTATAGCATTGCATGTACAACAATAATATTATTATTACGCGAAGACACAGAATGCGAATCTGTGCGATTTGTGTTTGAAAGCTGTTTCTATTATAAACTTCGGTCTTTACTCATTCATTCCTGTCGAGTGAATGAGGGGAGGGGGTGCAGATGAAGTCCAATCCTCAAAAAATAAAATATTCTGACCCAGCAGACGGTCCAGTACGTTACAACTGGACTATCAGGAGACGAGGAGGAGGAGGAGATGATGGAGATGGAGGAGGAGGAGGAGAAGAAGGACTAGGAGGAGGAGGGGAGGAGGAGAAGAAGGAGGACGAGGAGGAGAAGTGGCCGAGTCTATGCCCTTATGTGCTGAGACTAAGAAAATGAAGTACTTACACTTCTTATCCAAGACTTTAATCTGTATGAAGGAACTATTTTCTTCAGTCATGGATGACAGCAACTTCAGCACTGCTATAACATTGACTCATCTCAAATAAAACGCTGAGAAACTACCAGACATTTACATTACATATACAATGAGGTTAAATCTATACAAGGTTGTCTGTAAGTGTCGTTGTACATTTCTTTGATGTCCTATGCTTGTGAAAGTACCACCAAAAGGATTTCGCATATTCAATTTCTCAACATAACATTGTGTGCATGTTTGCAAGCAAAAGGCTACACTGATAAATGCACCGGTTTAAAGTCGACTTGATTTGTGCAATGTATATTCAAATTGGCATTACATGGCACATGTAATCACTGTTCTAAGGGTTCAGAACTTTTATAGAAGATCCACCAAGGTCAGATTTTTCGCATGAGTTGAGGGTTGAATCACCTCAGGCTAAAATGCTTTCTTCGTAAGCAGGGTTGAAGAGTTGCAGCGGATGCGGTTGTCATCATTAACCCTACTCAAAGTCTGCAATTATTGTTTAAACCCCTTTTAACACTTTAACGACGAGCTGCATTGGTTTCCCAGTTGTACACTTTAAGTACACTCTCACTGTTAACGTGTTAAAAGTTACATTTTAAGAGAACTATTAAGAGATATAACATATAGGCTTAATCGTTTGGAAGGCATTAGTCATTACAAAATAGGACATTAAAGAAACGAAACCTCGTTAATGTCCAAAAAATATGTGACTACCCAAAAACTCAAATTAATACTTGATAGTATAAAGGATAACACTCTTGCCTGCAGTGCTCACGGACCTGGTTCGATTCCCGTAAGGCCCCTGGGCCTCATGCCTTCATTCCCTAGGTGGCAGCAAAGTACAATGAGCTTGCGCCTTGCATGGCTGCAACTTTGTTGATTTATGTCTCCTGTAATTTGTGTTTTTGTTAATTGTTTAATCGTCATAACATGTACATGTACGTTTGTCAGGCGCTTCATTCAAGAATATTATATTATCATTATTATTCACGTTGAAAGCAAATTGTATAGTGAGGAGTGAGGACCAATAACAAAATTGACTAACCAGTAACCACTACTTCGCATGAAATACCTTTGTTCTCAACTTATAACTTATGTGTAAGAATACTTATCCACTCATTATAGACTGTCTGTCTCAACGGACTGATCTTCTGGATGTGTATGTATTGCCATCACTTGGGTTTGTTGCACCATCAGTTGATGATGCCCAGTGCAGTGGAGATCAGTGCTACAGAAGTTGCTAATTAATAATTAATATCTGTTAATAATACTCAAGGTGGAATTATGTGACATAGAGTATCAACGCAAGTTCAACCAGGCTGATTTCTGATCATTATTTCAGTCTTTAATCTTCAAAAATAAAAGTGAAACCCTTGTTAAAATTTCCTGTGCTCTCCGACTTTTCCAAACCCTTGACAATGGCAGGAGAAACTGATACTTGTCACATGACAATGCTTGCATTTATTTTAATTAGAGGTTTAATTAATGGTTTCGTTAAATTTTGTTCTATGCTCACGGTCCTCAAGGAAGGCGATAATCCAATTGTAAATACAATCAGGTATTGGCATTCCGGCTAATTACTCGGCCAGGCTAGAATGCTTTTGTGAAATCCAACGATGTGAAATGTACATAAATGGTTTTCTCGGAGGAGTTCCAGAAGGTCCGTTAGTAGCGCAGTAATTGCCACCGTGGTTGAGCAAGTCGGTCGAAGGTCGTATTGATCTGCGAATTCCTGGTTGAGTTGAGGATCGAGTAGGAAAGGATGAAAGAAGCGGCACAATATCAATCAATCAAATATGAACTTTTCAAGTTTTCCTATTGATGCTGGCAACCTGTAAGTTCATCAATGACAGCCATGGTGCCATCCACCACCGTAGATTTAAATAAGGGCGGCGTGTGGTGGGCGTCCTGAGAGATACCTCCAGAGTACTGGTTTAGTGATGCGACCGTGGCGACACTTTCCGTCGGAAGTGCGGTTCTCCGCCCCTCTCCGCGGATCCAATTTACCTCGGACCACAGCTCCCTCGTCCCCCCACGGCCCCCCTAACGGAAGCGTTCCAACGAGGTGGAATTACTACAAGTAATCATAGTGCTGATCTTTTTGGATAGGGCTTCAGCTGCTTCTCCTCTTTTCCTCTTCAGCATATTGTTACGCTTTCGGAGCAGGTATTTAATTACTGGTGTCATATATGCTGGATCACAATATGCCTAATTGGGAAGTGTAGATCAAACACCGCATTTATAAAGTGTAACATTTTTCAAAGGCCCCAGCAGGTGTTGGGCACTCCGTGACGAAGTTCCAGTTTTTCCCCCGCAAGGTGGGTCATGCATCCCGCTAACTGGTTGGGTGTGCGTAACTGGTAGGATGCCCTGCTCCTCCTCCCATTTGTCTTCCGATTTGCTGCATCGTGCTCCACAGTTGGTGGAATGTTTTGTTCTGATAGTAGATTTCACAGTTTGACATATTTAAATTTTGCTTCAAGACTTGCTTACAAATAGATTACAGAACTGTATTTTACGAAGACCATCTATAATAAAATATACAAAAGTCTCCCCCAGAATCATCACATTATCCAGCAAGCCACTGATCTCCTCCAGATCAGTGGCCAGAGAATCGAAACTCTCAACAAGATGGTCTATACTATTTACCGGTGGCCGGGGGTCATTGATGGCTCCTTTGTAATAGCATATCCCCTCCCCTTTAAGTATGATCCACAGAACCTCCTCCATTCCCCCTATCAATCTCCAGCTGTGGCTGAAAGATGGAGAACCCCAAATTCAATCTATAGTAAATTGCGACGGCCTCTTGAGTGTCTCTCGAAATAAGGCGTAGCTTCCTATAAGCCTACACATTTGTACATAGGCGTGGTGCTGAAATATGATAACGACGTATGGCTGCCAATCGTCCCAGATTCGCCGGGACAGTCCCAGAATCGGCCTTGTGCGTCCCGTGTCCCGGATTGATCCCAAATTGTCCCGGAATTTGGTGTAAATGTCCACTTCACCAAATGTTGTTCTTGTTTTTCGCACACTAAACTCGACAAGTTTCACGATGAAGTTTGCGTTCTGTTCTTTCTCTATCACATCTGGCGTTTTGGCTCAACATCGGATATTGGACAGCGCCGGATTGCAGTTTTCAAACCTTGCAAACCACTGACACTTAGTTGCTTAGGTTGCTTAGCTTTGTGTCCTACGCTCCATCGGTTCCCCTTTCCAGCGCCTTCGTTATAATACAGCGACATAGACAGGGTAAATTGATAATGGCACATCGAGTGACTGCAGTCAGTCATCCCGGAATCGCTAAATCAAAAGTTGGCAGCCGTATAACGACGGTCTGGTCGTAGGATCGAATATCCGCGTCTAGGTGTTCCAGGGCATGCGGCTTTGCGTGGTTGGTAGGATTTAGGAGATATAGAGACGGTGGATTTTACCTGATTCTTTTCACGTCGAAATGATAGGTTGTGCCTGGCGGGATATTTCAGTTGGTGGTTCAACGTCGGCTCTTATGGTACGTTAGTCGCTCGCAGCCAACTGACCCTGGACGAGCATTGGCTGGCACTCTGGACAATCCTTCGCCAAACTCTGGGTGTAGACCGTGGAGTGTTGCGTGACGGACGTGCACGCGGTGTCTCCCTGCACGCCACCCACAACAACCAAATAGATCATATGACGCTATCCTTCAAACGTGACACGACACTGTCACTGATGTGGGCCTCAGCAGTTCCATATTTCCAATCTTGCAGTTCCAAACAACCTTAATCTTCGTAGATTCTTTGGTTGTGTTTAATCCACGACCGAGAAGAGACAGGGAGACGCAGAGAAAGAAGAGACCATTGATGACCTCCATATTTCAGACGACAGCTAGCATCCAATCGCTGGGAAACCGCTGCACTTTATTCACATCATCCACCCAAGAACGGCTGTTATGACTTCTATTTACTTACTGCCCGAGTTCCATGTTACTCCATCCACCCAGTCCCCGGTCTCTTAGTTGAAAAAGTAAACGAATATCCTTTTAATCTCTATCCTGTTTGAACCCAAATTAAACCGGACTTCACCGACCATTACTCATTTCTACCGACAGGTTCCACTACGTTGGCCCTGGTAGCACTGACCTTCAGCCTCACAGAACTATTGGGAGCTAATCAGTATGTCTACCTCATCGCTTTGGACTTATCTAAAGCTTTCGACAGGGTAACGGCATTCTTACCTGACGGAGCAAATAGCTGAGATGCCAATATCAGACTGCATCTACAATTGCATTAATGCCTTTCTGGAAGACCGGAGCCATGCTACCAAATTCAACCGAGACATAGCCTACTGTTTCACCTACTGTCACTATAAACTCAGGTTGTTATAATAGTATGTACGCCCTGCGCACACTGACTGTCCATGGATTGTCTGGCCCCAGGCTCCACGAGCGCGACCACGGTGGTTCCTCTGTTATACGCTGCCCATGCATGGTGGGGATCATAGAACGAGTATGCGCATATTACGAATATTAAGATTTTTATAAATTTACGAATATTGACGAATATTAAAATGGCCAACGAATATTAACTTTTTTAAAATTTCCTTTAATTCTTAATTCTTCAAGATCCGGGATTAATTGTACAAAATTCAGTGCTAAAAACTAGGCGTTAGAACAGTTACATGTTACAGTTACTCATCCTATATCAGTAACTTCACCTAGTTTATTGTTCAAGTCTCAAATGGCTGAATAGGCCGATCATGTGTTTTGCCGGAATTTGCCGCCTCTTGATAAATGCCGCCTTAGACAGCTGCCTATATCTCCTATACCTAACCTAAGGCTGGCCATGGAGTACGGGCTGGCACTGAGCGGCATAGCTATTTCGTATTTGGACCCGGACGAGTGACATCAATAATTATGAAAACAACATACAGCGACTTTATAACGAAGCGCCTCATTGGAACTCATTGAAACGTGAATCTTATTCATAATACTGGCATTGCCCATGCTGAGTGGCTGAGTGCGGGGTTTTCGGAGTTAGGCGATCTAGACTGCAGACACACACGCACACGCACGCACGCACACACGGAGACAAAAAGAGACAGAAACAGACGGACTGAGAGGGAGATACATCATAGAGAGACGGATAAAGCCAGACTGAGAGTGAGTGTGAGTGAGAGGGAGACAGCAAGCGAGCGAGCGAGCGAGAAACTCAATCTGCCTGTAACATTATACAAAAAGTTTATCATTTAGTTGGCTCTCACAATGTGCATGAATCACCATTCAAATTCAGCGCGCAAATTATGCTTTTTATTGTACCAACAACGTTGTGTGAGCGACCTCCCGCCTCGGCACCACAAAACTTGAGTGAGTTTTTTGCCTTTGGCTCTATAGGTTGCCGGGGACCCTGGTCACACATGTTCTTAATTAGTAATCTTAAATTAGTTAGCAAAAACAGTTACGTCGTCAGCGAATATTTACGAATATTTACGAATATTAAAAATGCCCTAATATTCACGAATATTTACGAATATTAAAGCCTGAAGTCACGAATTCTCGTTCTATGGTGGGGATACGCTGGTTAGCAAGAAAGGGGGAAAACAGGCTGCGATGCCTTCCCTATAATAATCCTTCAATCGAGCAACTATGTCGCCAAGCCGATTCCACTTTATTTGCGGCAGTCCTTGGCAACCCGGGACATGTCCTCCACAGGCTGCTTCCACCCGTCAAACCGAGGATTTATAGCTTAGAGGCCAAGATCTCGTGACAGGGTCAAGACAGCATGTGACAAAAATTTATAGACAGAAAGCTGTTCGCATATTGTTTATCTGACGTAGATGAAAATCGTGTATTTTTATCCATCTAGTTTAACTTGCGGGAATCTTGCTTGCTTGCAATCTTGCAATCTTGCTTGATTGCTTGCTTGAGCCACAGGCTAAAAAGTCAAATCTTGCGACGACTAGTTCGATCACTTACAATCATTCAATCGTCGTGAAACTTGGCAGACAGACTCGCCCTCGCACACACTTCATTCTGTCAAAATTTCAGCTCCCCCAAAAAAGGCTAGCTTATAGAATCGGGGACTAAACTTTTCGAATCGGGGAATCCCCTTTTCCGACACGCAGCGTTGTGATTGGCCAGCGTTGCCATTGGCTGCAACAGAAACGGGTGCGGTGCTTGATTAAACGGACGCTATGTTGTAAAATGAACGCGGACTATATATTTGTAGAGGTAACTGCTTAATATGACGGATTATAGGATACTAGATGGATATAGTAAAAACTTTGTTTTTACTATTGGTTCTTTTTATTATTTAACCAAGTTCGCCAGGCTGTTGTTTGACAGGTTGTTTAATAAAGAATAATACTTAGCTTACTTACGTAGAACGCACGCCAAAATCTTTCTTGTGGCAGCCGCAACAACGGCGCTTTGAAGTATTAGTCCTGCTCTATGAACGGCACCATACAAATGTTTAATTATAATTACAATTGTCTGTACTTCTGGATCATGTCCCGAATTCAGTCTCAACATTATCCTTAGCTTCAAAGCCAGCGGTTTGCAAACGGTGGTACGCGTACACAAGTGGTGCGCCAGGTGTCGCTATGTAGTATGTAAAATATTATAAAAAAATCTATGAGTTTATGTCCATCATTCTTTGATTAGCTATTCAACGTCAACCACGCGCTTCCTTATCTTTAAATTTTCTGTGTTTAACTGTATACCCATTTCTGTAGCAAGGGGAGTTCGTGCTCGCCTGTTGTTTTTGATTCTAACCTCTGCTCGTGGTACGCCAACATTCGATTTTCTTTACCCTGTGGTACAATAAAAAAATACAGTTTGAAAACCGCTGATCTAAACCGCTGATTATGTTTGCTAAATTGTAAATTAATAGTCGCGTTTCGGTATTTTCTCTTCTTAATGTTCGGAAGCATTTATTCCGTCCTTGCTGATGTCGTACAGACAGTTTTAAATCTTTCATCTGCAAAATTCCCCTCAACATGTCTTACAAAGGATTTTCACTTCAAAAGGCAGCTACTTGGCGACATACAGTTTGCTGCTGACAGTATGGGAATTGTCAAAAAAATAACTGGGGGGGGTTAGATGTTGATTTATGTGCTGTTTGGGTGTGAAATGTAGACTTTACTATGGGATCCTAAAAAAGACTAGGGGTTGAAACCCCCCAGGCAATTCTCACCCTGAGTTTGCATCAGAATGCTCTGGTGATTGCGTACCAAGTGTTCACGATGACGAAAAGGAATTTAAACTTAAGGATAAAGCAGCGCAGCAACTTCTATTGATACTCTTATAATAATATTCTTTATTGAAACAATCCGGTTGACAAACCGCAACCGGTTACAGTGTACAGTTATGCAATTGAAACAATTCACAAGAACACAAATGACAGAAGACATAAGTCTTAACTACTAACAGAACAGACAGCCTGCAATACACGGCGCTAATGGCAGCCTACAAAGCATGGATATCTTGGATAGTTTTTCTGCCACTTCAGCAGTTCTGGCTATCTTCAATATTGTTCTTGCACTCAGAGGTCCTTGTCATAGTGCTTACTTTCTCAACTACTTTCTCAACTAAACACTGCCATTTTTCTGGCTGAAGACTTCCTCCAGGGCACTTTGACTTCTCATGACAGACTGCGAGAGTTTCGTCACAGCCTCTAAGCTTTACGTCTCCGCCTCTAGACTTTCTAAACAGCCCACTGGCGCACGCAGCTTGCTCGTGTAGCGGATTCATCCGTCAAACCGGTTTTTCAATCGTACATAGAGAAGCCGGTGAACAGAGAACGGCATTGTTCACAGACATTATATTAAAGCTATACAAACGGTAATCAATCCAGGTATTTACGATCGCTTTAGGCCTACGTGCTCACTCTGTGTTTTCAACACGCTGACTCACTCCTTTACAATTGAAAACACCACCGCTCTATTAAAAGCGCGAAAACAAAGTCACCAGACCATTCGTTCTGCGGGCTACAATAATATTATTGGCTCCATCCTTAGTCAACATCAAAATTCCCCACTGGTCCGTAGTACAATGGTCAATGTAAAAAAATCTTTGTAACCGTTACGTTTAGTATTAGGTATTTATATAGCCTATGTAGCCTACATCCATATATCTATCCCACACGTGATGCATCGCCTTTGAATTTATCACAAAGCGACACCTTTTAATCTAGCCTAAATGATGTTGAAGTCATTACGTACATAGGTGACTCAGGTAGGCCTAACTGTAGGCCTAATGAAGGCTGGCTCTCGTACGCAAGTTGAGCCAAACGATTCCCGTTAAATGTAATGTAATGTAATGTAAACAAATCTCCGACATTTCTCAGCGTCCTACAAAAGTCACATCTGACACCGTAAATGACGTAATGGCTGTCGACCTACGACGAAAGTCAATGAAATCTGCAGCGATTCATTATTATTCAATTATCATCAGTTTTTGACTTCTAAAGCGCCGGTGTATGATACACAAGGTTTCAACCGATGGAACCCTAAACCCAAGTCGCAATGATATCGTAATCGTAAGCTTAAAATTTCTGAGCGCTACTCTAAAGTTAACTGCAGGGCACCAGCTTATTCACGAGCGCTGCGTCATATCAGAGGGGTTGTCCAGATATCATTGTTCAGTGGAGGTTCGAGTCCGGTTGCCAGAGAGACCAGAAAGAGGAGACAGTGCCGTTGCTGGGGGGGGGTTTCGTTGAGGAAGAGAAAGTTTGGGTCTTTCCAGGACAGACATTCGTCGCCCATGCAGTGATTGGCAACTGCAATAATAGTATGCCTGGATCAACACTGTACAAAGACACACGATGTCTACGACATTCATTCAACGCTAGAGGAAGCTTGCGCCTTTGTTGCTCCGATGACTAACATAGTAATTGTTTAGATAGCCTACGTTGGTTAAAGCGTACGTCATGTCGGTCAGGGTGTGGTTGCATTTAAATAATGTAGTGCTTCTTTCAGACAAGGAAGCACCACATAATTTCTTATAAACATTGCAAAAACATGCCATGGTTCGCTCCCAATCCGAGACATTAGGGTACAGTGCTACTCAAACTGGGGTCCGCTGCCATGTATCGGTCCAGCGGTAATCGAACCAGACTGCGACTCGGCAGTGTTATTTTAGTTCCTGAGAATAGAATAGGAATAATAATTATTTCAAATTAGTTCCACGGAACGAAAACTGGAATAAAAATTAAGTCTGGAACGAGAATAGAATAGGAATAAAAATTCAATATTTTTCTCGGACGAGAACGGAATAGAATTTTTTAAATTTTTAATAGCTATGCGGACTGACGGCATTCACGTAGTGTTGTAGTCCGTAATATACTAATCTCATAAATAGGTCAAGACACTTTTCTGTGACAGTCTGAGAGACATTAATCGTTCATGCTAGATATTTCTGTGAGAAGTGGAAGTGGAAGTGGGACTACAGATATAAATTTTCTGGAACTGGAAGTGGAACTAAAATTATTTCTAACTAGGAAGTGGAACTAGAACTAGAACAAAATTTATTTATAAAGAGGAACTAAAACTAGAACAAAAATGACGACAGTGGAATAGAATAAGAACAGGAATAGAAATTAATGCTGGAACTAAAATAACACTGACTGCGAGTGATAGGCAACCGGACAGCGGAATGATAACCAGTGTGATTCTCGTTAACGATAACGATAACGAAAATGTTCGTTAACGAAAATAAAATGATTTCGTTAACGATAACTATAACTATAACTAAAAATATCATTAACTATAACTATAACGAAAATAATAATAACGAAAATTCATCTTTATTTTCGTTAATACTAAAAAATAAAAATAGGAAGTAATATGGACGATTCGACATAAATGAGAAATAAAAATGCGATATTTTTATTATGCAATTTGTCAGTTACTTTGGAAACTCGTGTATTCGTGAAGCTGAATGCACCAATGCTTCAAAGGCTTTCAAAGCTCTGAGCAAATTGTGAAACAGCGTGTTAAAACGCACAATTTTGCATATAGCCTTAATTATTGTAACTAAGTAGTAACTAAAATTAACTAAAATAAAATCCATTAACTATAACTATAACTAAAACTAAAAAATAATACTAACTATAACTATAACTAAAATAAAACCATTAACTATAACTGTAACTATAACTAAAATAAAATCTGTAAGGAGAGTCACACTGATGATAACCAGAATAACAGTTTTGATCGTTTACACTCAAATAAAATATATTTAACTGTATACACTAGGCCCTATAGGAAAATTATGCTTTGCAGTTACCTTAAGACAGTATTATTCGATAGGTACTATTATCTAATACAGTGTTCATACATACTACGCAGTTCTAAACATGCCACAGTAACAACAGTATAGCTGTAATAAACATTAATACGAAATCTAAATTCTAATAATACATGTCATATAATTACGTAAGCTGATGTTGGAGAGCACCGGGCCAGCCGACAGGCTGGTAACAGCAGAGACCGTGATTTAGTGCTGATACCTGTTAGTCATTTAAAATTCAGAGCAACAACAGTCACTCGTGCGTAAAGCATTAAAACGGGTAAATTCGATAGGTTGGGTGTATGAGAAAACAACTTTTGTCTCAGTAAGAGCCCCTCGCTACCAGATGACGATCATGCGCTTTCTTCCTGGTCTCCACTTCCTTCTAGAAACGGATAAATAGCGATGCCTTAAGCTGCACCATCGTTGTCGTCGTCATCGTAGGTGGTAGAGGAAGCGTTGCATCGAAGCCAAAGAGAGATCGGAAGAAGAAGTCGTGAAGAGAACTACTCCTCGTCTCCGTTGCAAGAAGTCTGTCCACGTCTTACAGCAAAAGAGCATGCGATCAATGATGTCTGAATCAGATAAGAAGTCAACCGATTTGCCAGTTGTTATCATCAGTTCATCCGAGGTATACGCCAACTCTACAGACTTTTCTTTATAATTATCGTACAGTTTCAATATAGGCCGATTTATTATATGCGTGAATTCATTACACATTGCAGGCAAAGAGGCATAGGCTAATTGCAAACTGTTGCTAATATAAGCAATCATGAAGTAATCCGGGCCTTTAATATTATCTACACCATAAGAAGAGGAAAGTCGTTGGAGCAGACGAACTGAAGATTATGCTGTTGAATTCATGGCGTAGAATATTCAAACTGATTTAACTTACTATTAGAAAATTGCCAATTTGGAAACAGTGGTCATCAGCGAATGCTATGGCCTTTTATTGAGTAACCGATGTGAATATTTAGTGGAAGAGGTTCAGTCGTTTGGTTGCAAAGTGTTGTGGCTTCTATATCTATAACCCCGGTTGCCAATGATTGTTCTGGCAACCAGACGCTGTTATTCATTTGGTATCTCTGGACAACCTTCTAAGACTAGTCTAAAGAACTGCCGCCATCCGCCGCTGCCGGCTAAGCCTTCAAGTCGAAACCGGTCGCTAAGCTTCCGCCTGCTAGTGACTTCATTCACTTAATAGGCCTACTTTGCTTATTGTTTTAATTGCGGTTTAAATCGAGTTTCGGTTTGACGAAGACATCAACAGCATAATAGGACCATCACTTGCTTATTAATTAAAAGTCACACTGCAACCAACTAGAGGTTGGTTGCAGATCAGCTCATTACTTAGGCCTACTACCTGCCTGAGGGGCCAATATGGCGCCTGTTCGTACAGGCCTGAAACAGCCAACGTTTAACAGCAGATGAAGCCTGCAGGGAGATTTGTAAAGCTAAGTGGAAAATAGGCGGCCATTTCCGCTCCCGAGAGAATCTGATATTAAGCGTTTCGGTTCATTTCTGCGAACTATGCTACCGGTGAAACAGACGATATTACTTTAGGAACAGACTATGTTATAAGCTTTAATTCCTTATTAGCATAATCCATTACTGCTTCAATCAACATCTATTTTTATCTTCGTATTTTAATGACAGGACCAATGACATCCATGTAACTGACTCTTTCATAATTTCATGGTCTTCTTCAACACAGCAACTGTTTCTAAATCGTAATCTACATTTCTACAGGTCGCCGCATGAGAAGTAGACTGTTCTATGCGCACTTTTGGTGAAACGGAGAAAATCGAAAAAGAAAGTTTAGTGACTTAGAATTTAGTACTGAAAACCTTTGGTGGGACAAAATAGAGAAAGAATGTTTAGAAAACATTTATGTGGACATCGACACTTTTAAGCAATCACGACGATTGAAGCCTCTTGCATAAGAAAACATAATTTGAAGGCAACTTTTGGAATTTGTTCAAATAGAACAAAATATTACAGAAATAGCTCTATACAATTAAATGTTATGATGATTCGTCATTACATGGAACATTATAATTATTAGCGAAATGAATTATGACTGTCGCTGTAATTATTTATAAAAGTACATTATATAATAATTCTAGAGAAAAAGTTTTTTGTAATATCATTTTTAACTGTGATACTTGCTATCATTGTATAGGCCCTATATGTGCATTATTTTCGAATTAGTCTCTCCATTTTGTCTCTTTATGTAATATTTTTTGATTATCCTTCTGTAACGGAACACGCTTACTATTATAATGTTCTATATGCATGTGCGAATCACAGTTTGCCGTTCAGACCACGTGACCGTAATAGAACACGATCATCCTGAACCATGTGTATAATAATCAAGAAACAGCGTGTTCTGTAATATCCACGTGATTAAATCTCTGGAATATAATTGGTTGTGGTTCACATAGAATATTATAATACCTATCAGTTGGTAAGAATATGCAAATAGAATAAAATACTTCTGTTCTTTTCCCAGCAAAGGCACCATTTCAACAAGCGCCATTTTGCACGAAGATAGAACAAATTACCCTGAATCGGACAGTGTGTCTAACTCCAATGTAAACAAAACTGCAGATAGAACACTATAATTCTCATGCGGCGAGCTCCCAAAAAGCCAGGTCGCGGGAATCAGCTTATTCACAGGCACATAGTCAAAGCAAAATCGATAGGTATGATATGGTCAAAATCGGTTCCGGGTCAAATGGGGTCAGCAAGGCAGACGGCTAAGGTGGACAACTGACGAAGTTGATAGGTTTGGGAGGATTGAAACGTGTTGTAGGTAACTGATAGGACAGTAACTTTGTAGTCTATTCGTTCACGTAGTGGAGTGGTTTGAGGACGTGGGTTACATAATGGTATTTGGGGGTTTTAGTGACAACACGAGCGACAGCATTCTGGATAGCTTATGTAATACAAATATATTTTGACCTTAATGCTTTGACAGCATTTTATGCAGTGTTATGATAATATTATATATAATAACAACTTAATATAAGTTCGTTTTGATTTTACCGTAACGTAACAACGATTGGGTAACTTTGACTTCGTGTATAGGTCCTAGGCCCTACTTACTTTACCACCGCTTGATTCGGACGTAAATCATCAAGTGCATGCAGCGAAACGTGACCTTTTCTATTAATTTGCATAACAATGGGATATGTCTGTATCAAAGAAACAAGAAAGTCACTTACTCATTAAGTCAGTCGGTAATTCCCTGGAGATTGACTCCGAAGATTACATCTGAGATGATCTGACAACACGCTGCGCTTGTGAATAAGCTGCGTTTAGCTTTTTGCGGTGCTTTATAAAATGTAAAGCTTACGATCACTATTACGAATACGCTTCACTTAAAAGGAGATTGCGTTCCAGAATCGCTTTGTCTAAGATCGACTGCCGTGATGGCCAAAAGACTGAACGATATGCCAGGAGATAAGTTTAAACATACAATGTCGGTGGGAGATCAGACGGCAAGTCAGAGAACTGTCCTCACCCCTTTCTGCAGCCAGGCTAAGAACATTGAAGTCGCAAACACTTCGTAAACCCTTCTGCCTGTTACGTCAAAGGACTCCTCTGTTCCTTATGTAACAGAAGATTTGTTTGCGCTCTATTACCCTTACTGTTGCTTATGTCTTTTATCAGGTGATGACTTCTGCTGATAAAACTGCGAAGTCACGGAAGACTAAGAAGTACGTGATCATTGCTGTGAGTGCCATAGCAACCGTTGCTATCATCCTGATCGCCATCTTGGTCGGAATGTATCTCTTCAATCAAGCACAGAAGGAAATCATCAAAGTATGTACATTCACCTCTTTCCCTGTCAACATGCATGCACATAATATGCAGCTATGGCTACGTTCCTCTGGCTTCCTCCCTGGCCGCGCAGGCGTTTCCACCCCACCCCCATTCTTTCCAAATCCTAAACCTCCCGACTGCGGGGCTGCTATAGACACTACTCTTCCTCTGCATTTTCCTTAATACTCAATTCCTTCTCATTGTCTGGTCGGATATCCGCTCTGGCCAGTATATTTCGATTATTATCAGCGTATCCGTTCCTGCATTCAGTGCCAATCTTTATAATTATTATTAAATTCTTTTATTGCTACACAAACAGATAGGCACATCGCTGTCTGGTACATAGAGTAGGCCTATGTACAAAAACGCAATTAATTTCTAAGACCAAGTAATGTCTAATGCATAGAGTCAGTCCGGACATTTTTAGTCTAATGATTCACAATCTGCATTATGCTGGCTGAACCAGACATTATCCCTCTCAGGTTCTCCGTTCCTACATTTCTGGCAATTTTCTGCACTCGTGACCTCTCCTGTTTCTCTGCTGTCTCTATCGCCTTTTGTATACTTTGTCATAGGACTCTAATTTCCATATGGAAAACATCCAATTGACGTGGCAGAGTTACTGTCATAATTAGGCCTAATACCAATGAAATATGTTAACATGTTGATTAAAATTAAACCAATATTCAACAGTATGATATTCATGCGCTTCTAATTTAGACTAAATTTGTTTTAAACCAGGGAACTGGAATAAGATGCTGTTGCGAAAGCCAAAATACATTCGATTAGTTTTTCCTTGTGTTTAGTTTGCTTTCAATCGAGATGACAACACAAAGGAAGACGTGACAAGTGACCCAAACACAAACATCGTTCAGTTCCACGCCAGCAATCCGTCTTACGAAGCGTGGATCATTGATGACTTCAATCGGGTCAGTTGTTCCAAACAATAATAAAAATGATGTTGCGATCAATAATAGGCTAATAATAATTTAAAAATAATTGCAATAATGATAATAATAATAATAATAATAATAATAATAATAATAATAATAATAATAATAATAATAATAATAATAATAATAATAATAATAATAATAATAATAGTAATAACAATAACAATAATAACTCGAACACATGCTTTTGTGGCGGTAGCACTGGAGTCCAGCGGTTCTTGGAGTTCAGAAGGATTGGATTTTGTGTTGGAATTAGAATAAAAGGTTGACCGATGCAACCCATAACCCACTGGAAACAAGCTACCTGTTCCAAAGACTCTTGGTAGCTGTCCAACGCGGGAACGCCATCTGCTTTTCTTCGACATTACCATGCTAGATTAATAACTTTGCTATAATAATAATAATAATAATAACAACAACAACAACAACAACAACAACAATAATAATAATAATAATAATAATAATAATAATAATAATAATAATAATAATAGTAGGCAGGGGCGGCGGCGGAGATAGCGGCCACAAGGAAACACGCGAAATACACAGAGCTACAGAGGAGATACATCTTCATACCGGTCGCCGTGGAAACCCTTGGGCCTCTCAACAAGGAGGGTTTCGCTTTCATATCAGAGCTGGGTCGCCGCCTGACGACAACTACCGCCGATAACCGTGAGACACGCTTCCTCTTTCAGAGCCTGTCGGTGACTGTTCAACGATTCAACGCAGTCGCCTTCCAGGGCACTATGTCGAAACTATCAGAAGGAGGAGTGCGATGGTCACAACAACACTAACGCTTTTTATGTTAACTGACTCTCCTCATAATAATAATAATAATAATAATAATAATAATAATAATAATAATAATAATAATAATAATAATAATAATAATAATATCATATTATAATAATTATAAGATGGACAATATAATTGTCCATCTTATTGTCTCCGGACATTTTTTAGCGGCCTGAGGGATTATAACTACCTCGGGTACAAAAAAGGGATCCTTGATACCTCGGGTATAAAAATATAATAATAATAATAATAATAATAATAATAATAATAATAATAATAATAATAATAATAACATTCAGTAACATCAAAGAATTAGATAGGCTAATTATCGCCATTGGGTGTAGGTCAGATGTGAATCATATGAGATCGGGATAAAAAAAGCGCCAAACCAGTTTTTTTGAAGGTGTAGGAAAATAGATTTCTCTTGTGCCTATAGATGGGGTTTAGCCTACATCCTGGTGCGTTCTGTAAATTTCCATTTCGTTTCTGATTTGGGGGATTTCTTAAATCGAGGCTAAATCAATGCACTTTGAAAACCGTGAATTCATGATCTCACTATATATAAGCATGCCTATCGTGGTCAAAGCTGTTAGTCCTAGTTGCAATTTGAATTTCTATAATATGTTGCAGGATATTCAAGTAATGAAAATACGCAGTGAGGCCAAAGGTACCAGCTGCTTCGTGGCCCCTCTGAATCGAACCATAGCCACCGACCCATCTAAAATCAGCGCTCCTTCAGACCCCAGTTCCATGGTAAGACACAAGTAGGCTACTCCTACACGTAATTGTGTGTAACTTATTTAGACAGTCTTATTTAGAAAGGTTTGTTGTGTAAATACTTCTTTCTTCGAGTTCTCTGCCCTCTGGCAGGTTCAAACGTCCAATGGCGTCACTCCTTTCGGTGGTTGGTTTCTTCCTTCAGTTTTCTTATCCATCCGTCATCATCCAGTCCAGCTACATCAAATGTCAGTGTCAAGACGTTCTCTTGAATTGCGCAGATTATCTTTTCCTCGCGGCTCACTCAACATCATCAAATTTCATCAATTAAATAAATGTAATCATAAACTCGAAACTTCTAAAGCGCCATTCGAAAGTCAAGCGCAGGGCACCAGTTTATTCAAGAGCGCTGCCTCAAGCCAGAAGGATTTTCTAAAGGGTTGTCATGAGAAGGTCCGAGTGGTCCGAGTCCCGTTTCCAAGGGTCCAGATAAAGAGAGGCGTAAAGCAGCTGCTAAAGCTGGTGTCGTTTAGGTCAAGAAGAATTGGAAGGCGGAAGGCTAGATGAATCAGGTAGGAATTGCTGAAGCTGAAGAGGTGAGACTAGTTTTGAGTTAAAAGCCCGGGCTGAGAGACAGAGGAACCTGAGGCGTAGTGAGTGTAAATAATGATGGATAAACCGAAAATGGAGCGAGATAGTAGTATTGGATATATATGGCTCGGTTGGAGAACTTCAGATGAGTAGGCTAGTGGTCACCCCGGCTTCAGAAAGACTGCAGTAGGAGGAGGACCGGGATCGGGTGAAATGGGTTGGCGGAATGGTGAAGAGTTCACGGAGATACTTGGGCTGGGAATATTGTACGGAGTTGTTGGTCAGTGATAGGACTTTAAAGTGGATTTTCTCTGGGATTTCTAGCCAATGGAATGATTTTTGAGGATAGGAGTGATATGATGATGTTGGACGCTCTAGTGACATCTCGGGCTAGTGAGTTTTGATAAGTTGCATCCGCTGTATTTGGGTAGATTTGAGGTTGAGGAATAGGGAATTGCAGTAATCGAGCTTTCAGTGGAATATGGATCCGGTAGCAGCTGTTGAGGCAGTTAAAGTTTTAAAGTCGAGTTTGAAAGTACGGAGACACGTAAGGGACATCTGGCTAAAACAAAATTATACAAAATAATAACAGACAGTAAATAAATAAAGTTACATAAAAAAATTAGAAAAACGGAAAAAACGTGAGGGGTCGTCCATTAATTATGTCAACAAATTTTAGGCAGTTTTTGACCCCCTCCCCTTTGTCAACAACTGTCAAACATTGACGGACCCCTAAAAAATTATGTCAACAATCCCAGAACCCAACCCCCCTTTACAAAAAAGAAACACAATGGCTCAATACATGTACAGTCATTTTTTTTAAATTTTACACTAAAAATGCAATATCGAATTTCAAAATATATGAGTTTAGTTTATTACTTTTTAGTAGTATTAAACATTAAGCACTTTATGCATTTTTCGCATTACTTAATGTTTTCGCTACCATTTTGAAGGGTCTGTGTTGATTCATTGGAAAAAATTTGTTGACGTCAAATTGTACCGAATCCCCCTTGTCAACAACTGTCAAACTTTTCCAAACCCCTCCCCCTATTTTGTTGACATAATTAATGGGCGACCCCTGACGAAACTCGAGACTTTTAGGGGAAAATAAAAAACGAAAAACGGTTTTAACAACTATGAGTAGGTGAACAAACAATTTATAGAATGCATCAATAGTCTGGTCCAGAAATAGAGAAAACAATCCTTTAAACTTTCATGTTAGCCAAAATGCGGTTTGCAATTGGTCCTACAATAAAGAATATTCTATTCTATTATTATAATGGTCCTTTTGAATTGTCAATCTTTGTAAAGAGTTCTTTGTTGGGGCATAGGACAAGAATACGACGTACAGCTTGACTTACCAATCGGCCGCTTCTACCATTCCAGATACTTCATTTCTGTGTAAGGCTGCAAGAGACGCTTGCAAAGGCATCTCAACTTACTGGGTCTATCCCAGCTGCAGTGGTTCCAGCGGTAAGAGGACATTTTAAAATAGCCTAAATAGGCCTATTTTCTATCATCGTCGAATACGCCCTCGCAACTAAAACAACTTCTAAATCGCCATTGAATGCTCAAAGAAAAATCGTCATGCAATCCAAATTCCAGGGTTAGTCTAGCCGAAACGCTAAGAAGGCAGTCCGAGAAAACAAGGAAACAGCCTGCGGTGGAGAAGAGTCCAGGAGATGACTTCTTTGCAGAACGTACATTTGCCGGAACTTCTGGAAGAGAGTTACAGAGTCCAAGGCCAGCACCAGAAAGCCGAGAGCCATCCCCCTTGTCCACGTTTCAGTCATCTCTGCGTACAGTGCGTAGGTTGAAGTCATTGAATTGAAACTGATCATTGTCATTTATTAATTATTACGTAGGCCTAAGTATTTCTAATTCGCTAATTTATGTTAGAGCCATATATATTATGTGGAGAAAAAGCTAATCGATGACAAGAATGGAACTATGTGGCTCTCACCAGACTCAAAACGTATCTAACTTTGATAGCTGCAAAGTCTTTGAGAAAGAAATTCAGCCTATATAACTGTTTCTGTATGAATGTCTATTTGCTTCGATCTTTTTAGATGCGGATGGTCCTCAGCGTGTAAAAAGGCTCGTCTGTTTCTGGAGAATTCGCCTTTGGATCTTCAGAATTTACGTGTGCGTCTAATGGACTTGCATTCAGAACATAATTGCTATGAATCGAAACTTTTAAACCGCTGCTTGAAAACGTCAAGAGACTACTACTAACCGCCATTGCTAAACAACTCTGCTTTCCTAACACTAATCGCCATTGCAATTAATTTTTGTGCTTTGAGCTAAACTCAGTTTCATTCGTAATTTTGAGATTTTAAGTAAAATATTAAAGCTATATTACATCGGCTAATCTGAATTGTGTTGTTACTCAAGCTTTGCTCCCTTAGATTCCTTCTAATACTTTATTGGCGTTGCTGTTGTTATGGATATGTAATATGTTTCTCGCCTACGTTTCACGTAGTTTTCCCCTACACATTAATCAGCTGAACCCAGGCTGTTTTTATCAGCTTCCCCAGCTCCTTCTCACTCCTTTAACCCTAGGGCTACCAAGCTTTTTTTGTAACACTGGCTACCAAGGGGGGTGGTGGTGGTAACCACCCCCCTGGATTTCGTGTTTGGTTTTACATATCATAACTTGTAATATAGCAATGGATTCAGCATTCATTTCTGCACAGAATGGTATATTTAGTTGTACATTATGTGAATGCACCTCGAAATTACATCACTTTTAACAACGGAACCCATTAATTAGCAATATTGTATATTATTGCGTACATTTTGTACTTTTTGGATAAACAAATATAAGATTATGTGTGTTTTGAAACTAATCTATGTATAAAAGATACACACAATCATCCCTACACATGTTTATATAGTATAAATGTACATCCATACATATATATCCATACATATATATATCGGTTTACGTTGTAATGCTGTATTCAGCCATTTTCACACAGATTACGCGTATTATTATTTATTTTGATCACTTCCGGTATTCAAAAGACAAAGATGTAGGTATGCAAATGAAGCCCTACATTCCCTCTAAAGAATGGTATCTTTGTTTCTCTTCCACGAAGACAAATGAATACGCTACAGACAAAAACTAAGGGGGAGTGCTTCCATTCAGCCATTTTTCACGCATATTACGCGTATTATTATTTATTTTGAGCACTTCCGGTTGTCTCAGGTTAACTCAAGTGACCATAGAAATGTAGCCCCACATTCCCTCTATAGAATGGTTCTAATTTGTGTCTCTTAATATTAAATGACGGATAAGATATAATCGAAAATCTAGGGGGGTGGTATCCACCCCTGGTACCTCGGGTATATTGGGTATAACTTTTGAACGGTGTGAGATATCATCTCATTTTACCTCAAAACGTGTGTAAATGAACCCCCCTACAGCTACCTAAAAGGTCAAATTTTTATTCCATACGGAAAAAGTTTGAGATGAAAAAAACCTGGGGGGGTAACCACCCCCCCTTGGTAGCCCGAGGGTTAATATCTCATGACGCTGCAGCTACCCTCATCCAAGTTTTCGTCACCAGTCGATTGGACCACTGCAGCTGCTCGACCCTGATGGTGGGTCTGCTCCTCGCTTTGGTTGCCCGTCTCCGTTCTGCTACGCATCTTATTGGGTGCATCCCTAAATGAGCACATGTCTCAGCTAATATGCATACTTTGCACTGGCTCCCCATCTCACAAGACATATCGTATAGAATATCTGCGCTGGTTTGGTGATGCCTTCTTGGCTGTTCCCCGGCTTATCTGCGTGAGCTCTGATGCCCTGTTTCTGATTTGGCTGGCCACCATTGAAGCTCTTCGCTCTTCTTCTGGTGGCGAGCTTTTGGGCCCTCGTGCTAGCACCTCAACTAGGCAGCATCGCACATTCTCGGTTGTTGGCTCCTCCATTCGGAGGGGCCAACAACCGGGCCCAACTCCCATTGGAGATATGCCTACTGCCTAGGAACAACACGGCTATGTTCCACAGGTTGCTCAAGTCTAGCTAATCTGCCGTATGTAATTGAACATTTAAATAACGCCCCTTCAAGATATCTACTCAGAGGCGCTGTCTGCGCTAGCCTATATGATGTTAATTGTCATTACAAACGAATATATTACATCAGTTAGCAAAACCATGCACGGTAAGCCGAGTCACCACTGAACAGCCCACGCACACACGTGGAACCAACCAAAGCAATGGCGGCCTTTGCCGGTCTTTGACAATTTTGTGCTATAGGCGAGGACAAAACTGCCGCCCCTTACTCATAAATGACATGTTTTTGACGGATGTGACCATCATGTATTTTGTCGGAATTTACCGCCCCTTGAAAAGTGCCGCTCTAGGCAGCCGCCTATATCGCCTATAGGCTACCTAAAGCCGGCACTGCCGTCGACAGCTGAAGATGGCATGGATGTTCAGAGTCTTTGGGCCAAATTGCGTCGATAGAGCAGAGCAACGACAGGTGACAGCGTTCGCACACACGATGACGCTGCCATCGAGCAGTCCATCACTGGTAGATGACGCACGTCCAGCCAGCCATCAAGACAAAAGGAGTACAGAGAAAAGGCATTCGTCGTGTGTCGGTCGATAGATTGAAGCGTCTCCAGGAACTGAAGGTTGAGGTTACTCCAATGACCTGCGTCGGTCGCCCTCCACCGGGACGAAAACACTCGGCTACAGGCGGCTAACACGGTCCGTATGGCTCAGACTCGATCGTACACACAAGGATGTGTACGGTCGAGTTTGAGATGCAGTCAGATGGGCCTAGGCGACTTGCAAAGACAATGCCCTATAAACTTACAAAATCCTTGGCAAAACTGACGAATAAGTCCAGTACATAAACCTAGCACCAGAAAACTCCAACATGTTCTAAGTTACTGGGCAAATTCTGCATTTAGATGAGAATATCCGTCGAAATGACACAGAGGTTGATCAGTGGTTGGGCTGGGAGCGCATCTGAGTAGCTATATAAATTCTCACAATGAATGAACAAATGAAATACAGTCACATTGAAATAATACAATCTGAGGCGAATTGTAAACTTCTGTTCATAAATTCGACTGTGGCCAGCGAAAGGAGTGGCCATCTGCCACCATATGCAAAGGCTGAGAAAACAGGGGCGCACAGCAGAGAATATCTATGAATGATCAGGGTTGAACCAAGAAAAATGTTCGGCTCATCCCGAACTTCGAATTACTATACTTGACAAAACAAAGCCTTACAAAATCAATGAACTCGAGATTTGCCTGTAGGATTGCAAAACCATCGATTAAGTGGTCGTTTATTTGAATCCAACACACAACGATCAGTACACCAGCACTAACACTGGATAGGGCAGCAAAATTAAAAATCTAACGCTTAAAGCAAATTTTGTAGCGAGGACCAATAACAAAATTGACTAACCAGTAACCACTACTTCGCATGAAATACCTTTGTTCTCAACTTATAACTTATGTGTAAGAATACTTATCCACTCATTATAGACTGTCTGTCTCAACGGACTGATCTTCTGGATGTGTATGTATTGCCATCACTTGGGTTTGTTGCACCATCAGTTGATGATGCCCAGTGCAGTGGAGATCAGTGCTACAGAAGTTGCTAATTAATAATTAATATCTGTTAATAATACTCAAGGTGGAATTATGTGACATAGAGTATCAACGCAAGTTCAACCAGGCTGATTTCTGATCATTATTTCAGTCTTTAATCTTCAAAAATAAAAGTGAAACCACATGTTAAATTTTGTGTGCTCCGACTTTTCCAAACAATGGCAGGAGAACTTAAACTCATCAGATGACGTTTTGAGAGGCGATTTTTTACACAGTTTCAGTCAAATACTTTCAATGTATATGACAGGCTTGACAGCAGTTCTGTAGACTGTTCAACAATGAAAATCACTGAACCATAACACAAGAGTTGTTCAAGACGATAAACGATAAACGAGGACATCCAGCAACAGTTCACAAGAGATGTTAGTTATGCCAGATGAATTTCACATCCTTAAATCACTGAAGCGTGATCTGTAGATGTCCGATATCTTCTGACCTACTGAACCATCATTCGAGGAGCAATGCTCATGGACATGAGCTCCTGGAAGAGCAGCTTACAGGCGTATGGCATACGCACCTGTGAGATCTAAAGAAAAACAACCAGAAAAATTCACTTTCTTGTTAATTTAACCAAATAAATATGCTCTGGTGCAAGCATCTTGGCAGTGCTGTTGACACAGTTGGCAGATACAGCAACATTTCTTAGGACAAATTTGCAAAAATGTGTTGACCTGATTATGGCTTGATGTTGGTTAATGCTTTGTGCACTAAACGCCAGAGTGGGATAGAAGTTATTAATTACAATTACCTAAGAGCAAGAAATTGCACTTTAAAAGAATCAATTCTCTCACAATTTGTAATTAGTATGAGAAAACCGTGAGTCCAAATTAGGAAATCTTTCTCACCTGTGTCTTGTTTTTGCATCCACGACATTCGAATGAGTTGTTCTGAAGATTAGCAATGGCAATCAGACCACACAAGTTGCAGACATGAACACGATATGGATCAGAAATCTCAAAGAGCCTCTCGCGAAGGAACTGGGCGGCACCGTGAGCAATCTGACAATCGCGCTCCATCTCACCAAAACGCAGACCACCATCACTGACAGATATCAAACAAAAAAGGTTATCGATAGCTGCTTCTGACGGCAGCGTATTGAGCACCTCCAAGATGTTTTAATAATAGGTGCAGCATAGATTGTAATTGCAATTGAACATTTATAAATGTACAATCACCATTCAAAGAACAAAACAAATCAGAGCTGTGCTAGCCCAAGTGACGTTAAATGTCGTTAACCTGTTGACCCTACGCTCCTGAGTGATTTGGGCAATTATTGGCTTACAATAAAAAATTTCTTTTACTTTGAGAGCTTCAAAATATTATATGATCCAAAATATGTTATAACATAATTTTTTATCTTCAGTACAACATAATGATTTTATTCATGCATTATTTACTCAGTTTGTCTCCTCGCATGTAACCGGCATGGTACTCCAAAGATAGTCAACCATTTAAGTAATAAACTGGCTTGAGGCTTGATGTAGCATAACTTTGCACGCAACATGGTACATAGATTGTGGTACACAGCCCATGATTGCCAGCAACATGGTAGATAGCCTCTTATAGCCCATGATTGCCAGCAACATGGTAGATAGTCTCTTATAGCCCATGATTGCCAGCAACATGGTATACAGCCTGTGGTAAATCAGTAACACCAAATGGTCAGTTACTGACCGTGATCTGCCCTCCATTGGCTGTCGATTGAGAATCTGAACGGGACCTCGAGCACGTGAGTGAATCTTGTCGTCCACCATGTGCTTCAGACGCTGGTAGTAGGTTGGACCGAGGAAGATCTGCGAAACCAGTTTTCCGTCCAGTATGGCCATTGTAGAGCACCTGTTCAAAAGACAATTCATCTCATCTAAAACCTTCTGGGTGCACTAATCCATCCATCAATATTGAGGGCAGACAGAGATCTCTACCAATCAGCTTCCTACAACTGAATCTAATGAAACGCTCTAAAATGACACCTTCAAAGGGGCATAAATAACCTTATATAACAACCCTCCTTCTCTCTCTGGTATCCTGGACTTGGACCTCCACTTGACACCTCTGGACAACCCCTCTGACATGACATATCGTCTGTGAATAAGCTATGTTTGTCCTATGTTTGTCTTTCAAACTTGTACTGATTTAGAAATGTTGAGATTACCATTATGATTAATAAACAATTCCAGAAGGAACATAATTCTTTCTTGGCTGATTTCTGCATTAAGTAACAATCTGACTTGTATGTATTAACTTCTTCTAAATTCTTTCTTAACTAAACTGATCACCCTCTCTTAAGAGATCCCATTTAGCTATTCTCAGTGGGGTTTCGTGGCCTTGCCTAACCGAATAATGAAACACGATTGTAACCAAGTTGCGTCTGTGACAGCCCAGTGTCTCTATTGAATAAACGAATATTTGACTAATTTCTACCGAGGATATAGTTTGTCTGAGCACTATATGCTCACAGATAAACTTGTTCATGAACTCAACATTCAGTTAGGCTACCAAGAAGCACCTTCATGATTACATATGTTTTATATAAGCAGTTGCATTGCATACTTACATAAATATCCACGCACTATTTAACATTCCCAGCTACATTTTGTTATATCTCTAAACTGATTCTGTCGAGGGATATAAATATCTACACATCACAAACGGTATACATTCCCGTCTGAAATGTTGCCATCCTCATTTCACTCACCTCGTTGCCTCGAAGGTGGTAATTGTAATCGACGAGCATGTCGGAAATCTTTTTCACGTTGACGGCATCATTGAACGGAGTGGCATCACCGATTTCTCCACGAATGGCGGACACCTTTCCCTGGAGACACTCGATCAAGTGACCGACCGTCATACGCGATGGAATGGCGTGTGGGTTGATGATGATGTCCGGAGTGATACCCTCAGCCGTAAATGGCATGTCCTGAAAGAAACAATCACAGAAATGCCATTCAACCTCTCAACATTTCACACATTTTAGTAATAATAAATCACAACTGCACATCAAACAAGAACTGCAAACTTTTGAAATTGCTTAGCCACTGTCTTCTTCCTCTAGAGTTTGCATAGGTTCAGCACAGCTAATTTCGAGCATCATTACAAGTGACATCAAGAGTCCATTTTTTAAAACCTGTTTGCAAATAAACATCAACCTTGTCTCAACACTTTAACAACGATCTGCATTGGTTTCCAAGTTGCTTTTAGTACACTCTCGTCGTTAACCCTTTAACCATCATACGACTGTCACTGATCATTTTTTTAACTCATGTACAATGCCTTTTCTTCAGTCTCGGCCATACTATGGTGCTATATAATCGTCTTATTACTATTATTGATGACAATGTGTGCTAAAATCTGCACAGCACTACAAAGGATCAGACACTGATATAGCACATCTTTGTCTTTGCAGTATTATACTTTTTGTGTATTAAAAACTGTATGTCAAACAGAGATCAATTTTGGGATTCATTTGCTCAAACTGCGTCATACAAGAATTCTTGTTATAAAATGTGTGCCATACCGAGTTTCTGCATTATTTACTATCTGGCTCTAAGGTTACAGAGCCCTGCTTACCTCCTGTCGATATCGGATACCACATGTTCCCTTCTGACCGTGCCTACTGGCAAACTTATCTCCGATCTGTGGGATTTTCACTGTCCTCACACGAATCTTACAGAACTTGTAACCCTCCTGGTTTATAGTTAACATCACCTAAAACAAAACAAACCCACGATAGCAAGTACGGTATTCAGCAAGTCATAAGGATTTTTTAGAATTTAAATTGCATTAAAGACCATGCCGAAGGTATTGAGATTAAGCGAAAAGGAAATACACAGCAATTTAATGCAACAAAATGCAATATTAAATATTTATACAGCACAATGATTCAAATTCAAACAAGGGCTTAAACAACTGCAATTATAGTAAGTCAAGTCAACAGATTGTAATTGTAATTGTAATTAGTAACTTCTAAAGCACTTGTGTGATGCATAAGGCATTCGCTGATGGTGCACCGAAACCAAGAAGTAATCCAGAAGATCAATCCGCAAAGACAAAGCGGCAGCCTATGGTGACTAAGAAACCAAAAGATCAATCAGTCTTACAGAGGCAGATGTTTAAGAATATGGCGTTAAATGAGAGGGAATCTGAAAGCAATCATTATTTTTACTCTCATTATAGTTTCAGACATATAATCACAAGAGATTTCTAGTCAACATATCTCATTAGATAACTTTTGTACCTGGTCGACAATTCCTGTCTCACTTTTACGCATGAAGACGCTGTTGTCTCTCTTTGTGAATCGTCTCTGATGACCCTCCAGCTAAATATACAAGAAGACAACACATCTGTATCACCACAGATGCACAAACTGACACACTCCGCTATTTTCCAACTAGCAGCTAACATTTGAATGGCTGTTTGTAAGTCTGCATGTATCTCGATGTTTGATATGGCACCTTTAGAGTACCTCGCACAAAACTGCCACCTGTTGAAGTTCACAAGTCAAACAAATGTTCACCTGACTCACCCCTTCGAACTTACACCAAAGAACAATAAGATCTTCGTTCCACGCATGCTTTTCAAAAACGTCTATTAGATGAAAAACTGCCTCAATAACCGTTTTGTCGACACAAGTGTTAAATAAACGAATATGATGAACAGAAAATGGAAGAGCCATCACTGGGGAGCTCTAACACATATGTAGAGTCCGATCTATGGATTCGCATCCAGAGCTGACACCAAGTTCAGAATTGCACATCCATAAACCGTTTTATAAACTGCTTAGTCATAAAGCATGTACCGAAATGACTATGATCACTAAAAATTTAGTTTCCTGATTAAAAAGTGAGTTTAGACCGAACCTCGTCTTCGGTTTCTGGCAGTGTGATTGTCTTTCCAATGAGTACGTCATCACCAGAGACACGGATTCCAGGTGTGATGATGCCATCATCATCCAGCTTATCGTACGATGCATTCTTCATACCTGTAAACGACATCGTAGAAAACAAATGCTTAACATTATACAAGTCTTGGTCTGCAAGACAGTTTAGGATTTAATGGCTGCAATACTGATGCACATCTTCCCATTGTCACAGGAATTTTATTGAAGAATATGATGGCAACGATTATAATTAAGTGACTCTTTAAAAGTATGAGAATCGAACCTTGAACACAAGACCGATCTGGTTTTTCAAAGTTTTCTTCCTGGTCCAGGCCTTTCTTCAATTCGGAATCTTTGTATGAACGATAGAAAGCGGACCTACAAGACCAAAGCATAACATTACCTTTCAATGCATGCATATTTATGTATCTGACTATTTATAATAGCAAAATTTCAGAACATTTTAGAATACCATCAGAAAGCATAGACTGGTAGGATGGATAGGACATACTGACAGAAGAGCAAGAGATGAATTGTATACCTTTGTAGAGGAGAAGAACAGGAAGACCAACTCAGTTGGAGACCGGAGATGCCTGGAGATGGATGTCGTGGGATGAAACAAGGAGTCTGATGATGGACAGAGATGGCATATTATAAATAGCTCTTAACTAAGTGCCTGACTATTAACTCTGCCACTAATCGTGCTCTGTCAGTGCCAGTCCCAAGCCTGGATGAAGAAGGAGGGAGACGCTAATGGTCTTTGTTACCACACAGTGGTCATTAAACAGTAAACAAGTACCTGACTATCAAACCGATCAGAAGTCTATAATTAAGTGAATCTTTAAAAGTAGGAGAATTGAACCTTGAACACAAGACCGACCCCTGGTTATTTATGTATGGATGAAGGAAAAAAGCTATTCCTAGATTTCAGTCCTAGTATCGCCTTTCCCCAAATAACTCGGCTATAAAATGAGTTCAGTGAGTGTAAGCTGACCTGAAGAAGCCACGATCAACCGCAGACTCATTCAAGATGACGGAATCTTCCTGATTATATCCCGTGTAGGACGCAATCGCAGTAATTGAATTGATTCCTACAAAAGGCAACAGTACAACACTGTCCTTCGGTCAAATCTCTTTCTATGGCATTTTAAGGTCTCCGAGAAATTCTGCACCGGCACTTTTTGTGACAGCAAGATAAACAAACATCATGGGGCTGCGCCTGAGTATTTGCGCGATTACTGCATCGGGACGCATTCTTCCGCCTCCGGGTTGCGACTCAGATCGCTCGAGAAAAGCGATCTTCGCGTAAAATGGATGAAAACCCGTTTTGGCGATCGCGCTTTCTCGGCAGCTGGCCCCAGATGCTGGAACGGCCTTCCTCCTGCCCTGCGAGCGGCTAACACAGTTGACTCCTTCAAATCTGGACTCAAGACTTATTTGTTCTGTAAGGCCTACCCTGCTGTTAGTTGACTGTGCGCCCTTGTAACGGCATGGCTGTGTTACGGCGCCATATAAATTGTCACTGTTATTATTATTATTATTATTATTATTATCAGACATACTAACTTTACCTGTTATTAACCTACAAAGCACAGCTTTCAAAAAGGTGCCATACATAAATGCTCTGTTTGGAGTACATTAACAACAAGACATAGAATTTCTGCTTTCATTTTTCTCTTCAAGTCACAATGGAGAAGACCGAGGTCAAAGAATAAGCAAAACTGCTGTGAGTGAATATAAGATGATGAATTTCTGCTATAAAAGGTATCCCAAATACTAAGTCAATGAAACAGGAAACTTCTGAGAACAAACATGAGATAAGAATTTCTGCAATAAACATCAAACAAATGAGAAGAACGAATCCAAGAATCGCAAAAGATGCAGATATAAAGAAAGCATTTATATAGCACCTCCATAAGACTGTTGAAAGCGGAGTGACATACCTGCTGGAAGTTCTCTGAAGCGGAGGTAGTCCATGGAACGGGTTGTAACGAGAGGCTTCTGCGGATAGAAGAGGACATGGGCCAATGTGTCCATTCGTACGTGGTAGTTGGTGATGTAGACACCCATGGCCTGCTTACCCATAGCAGACTGGTAAGTGTTACGAGGAGACTACAAAAGAGTGTCATACGTTACACATCATCCATCAATGTAATTAGAACATTACATGTTACACATCATTACCCATCACCAGTTAACGTATTTAAAAGTGTTATATGTCACACATCGTTAGATATCTTTACATGTCGGATGAATTTGCAATTAATTGCCATGCCAAATTCATTAACGTAGTATTTTGTTGTACAAAACATGGGACTTCAGTCTTTGCACTTGCACATGCTGCATTATTTAATCCATTAACAACGAAAGGGATTAACTTTCCAGTCAATTTTAGTAAGTAAACTCCTGTCATTAACGAGTTAAAGCAAAACTGCTGAAATATGTTAATGTTAATTACTATGCAGTCTTGAAATCAGTTGTAAGTAATCAGGACAAACCATTAACGAGATGTTTCACCTTTTCACACTTCCCTGAACATGACTGTGTTCGAAATAGACCTTGACTATTGCAGCGTTCAAACAATCAACTAATCAGTCGACCTA
Source organism: Aporrectodea caliginosa (assembly GCA_020284085.1). Taxonomy (NCBI): domain Eukaryota; kingdom Metazoa; phylum Annelida; class Clitellata; order Crassiclitellata; family Lumbricidae; genus Aporrectodea; species Aporrectodea caliginosa. The sequence goes on along the minus strand of JACEVL010000480.1, from coordinate 1,337,543 downwards.
TCTATCAATCAGTCAATGATTGTACAGCAAAATAACAAGTTCACAGGAAAAGGTTACCAGGATCTACACAAAAACCAAAACAAGTGTTTTCACAGCGTCTGATTGCTTGCTATGCTTGTAATACATAGGTACTCATCTAGCGCTAATAGCAATTACTTAACTTACTCACTTAAGCCACGCTGAAAATATATACAGCTTGAAACATCACGTACCTGATTATGATCCGGAAATGGGATGATCGAAGCACAGACGCCGAGGATCATAGACGGATGGATCTCGCAGTGGGTGTACGTACTGCAGTAGCTGCCCTTCTCCAGTAACTCATCCAACGTCATTGACAACATCACAGTCTCTTCCTCCATCGTGTCGATATACTCAACGACCCCATTCGCCACAAGATCTTGCCAGCTGCAGACAGACAGAGACAAACACATTTGCAGCAATACTAATAACAGTTATGAATAAACATACCATTTGAAGTCACAAGTTTCTGCATAACTTAGAAATGCTTACAGCAAAATATATAACACAGCTGCTCAGCAGGTCGTGTCAGACCTCGGCAATCAAAATGTGATGCACTGCTGTTGAAAAGAAATGAAAACGAACAAAAAAAATAAACATTTGTTTGTGGTTCACAGATCTTTCAGAGGAAATGCCTCTGAAGTACGTTATTTATTTATATACATGTTTATTTATATATAAGTAGTACCTCGTTAGACTTTTAAAATGGTACTATCTCCATGGCTATCTCAAAGATTTAACAAGGTACAACAACCAATAGGTTGAAATGTTTCTTGAGAATTTTAGAAAGCAAAACAATATGTATTTTGTTTTTATGCAAGACTGTTTGTTGCATGGACCAACAGATCCTCATGCTGCAGAACATACCAAAGAGGCATTTTATAAACTTAACAATGCCACACCACACAAACATGGCAACAAAACCAGTGCAACCAGATGACACTTTAGGCAACACTTTGTGCTAATTGTATTCAGAGTAGAATAAAATACTGGAGTCTAAAAATTACAACCAGTTCAAAACCCAAATTTTCATCTCTCTCAAAACTGTTTCTAACTGGTTCTGCAGACTGACCTGTAGTTGTTGTACTCTCGCTCCTTGAGTAGTTCGATGTGTCGCTTCTTCAGGAGCAGCTTCTGATTTTCGACGATCAACAGCGGACGACAGATGCGACCAGCGTCTGTGTAGATGCGAATCTCTCGATCGCGGATGTCTCGAATCATCGAAACCTGCAGAGAAAAACCAAATTTAAAACTATCAAAGTTCTGTAATTAGAATTGTTAAAATGACAGTTTCCATAGGATCATCGATTAGCAACGCCAACAGAAGATGATGAGCTGTTCCTTCAGCCAATCCCAAGAGATAGCCATCGATCTGAAGTACTAGCAACTTCGTTTTCTTAGTCTCAGCATACAAGGGCAGGTGGCCAGTCGTCTCCTTTGCTGCCTGATTCTTCACACTGACAGCTATGGTCAGTGTATTTAGGTCAGAGTTGACTATGATGGAACAGAACTTATAAGAACAACAGTTAGAGAGCACCATAGGTTACAATGCCAATAAAGTTTCAGAAAAGGATGAGGCATTAAGACTGTGGCACATAAGCAATGGCTTTTGGATTGCCTACCTTTAATGATAAAAATGTTTATATAGCAATATGAAATCCACTCACAGCAACATGACTTTTAGCTAAAACCACCAATCCTCTTGAGGTATTAAAGAAAAATACCCAGAATGTAAATTAAATACAGCTTTTAACATAAACTATAAAAAATTAAATTTTGCATCAAGACTCACTTACAAATAGATGACAGAACTCTTGTTTATGAAGACCATCGATAATGAAATATACCAACATACACAAATAACACATAAACACACATACATAACATGCACACATTACATACATAAAGCTATCTGTTATGAAAGTCAAGTGCATCTCTGAGTGGATAGCCGTAAAAACTGGCCGACCTCAGACACAATGATGTCCATCTGACGTCTTAGCTTCTTCAATGTGTTCATCAGTTGTTCTGGGTCTCTGTGTATTCCGACCCAACAGCCGTTCACAAAGATCTTTGTGGCACTGAGACAAACACACACACGAAAACAAAACTATAAGTCAAGGAAAATGAGAATGCACATATCTCCTTCTTATATCATGTCACCATTTAGCAAATCAAGGACCAGGAATTCTGAACATGGTGTCAACCGTCAAATACAGATGGATGTCCAGATGTCCACTGGCTGGGTTCTACATGCGTGTGAGAACCTGCCAGGAGTGACTTTTCCAGTTACCTGAGAATTATTTGTTAACCTCGATGAACTTTTAACACCCCATGAGTAGCAAGTAAAATGCTTAAATTGAGAGGTTCTTAAAGGCGATAGATATTTTAAGTGCTGACATACACCACATGGTACATAGCAATGCACATTTATGCAAAACATTCATATATATAACAGCCATACACACATATATCCATCATACACAGAAATATATATACATAATAAAACACATACATGAATGCATACTTTGCTTACTGATCACATTTCTGTTCTTTATGACATTTAACATCGTTAGGCTAGCGTAGAGAATGCCTGGTTAGTGTCCGAGGTGGTACTACATACCCGGTAAATATATAATTACAAATATAATCACAGACACTATGACAGCTAAGTACTCTATTAAATAAAACATAGCTCTTACTCAACAATTGCTGATGGTGAAATTTCTTCCAAGTTTTCCATGCTCCACTCTTCCAAGAACTCCAGAATCGGAGAAGGCTGCGACCCGACGGAAATGTAGGCCATCAGCGCCAGATTTTTCACGAGACCAACAGCACCACCCTGAAATCGATCACATCCTCACTTTTCTTAACTAATGACTTTTACAGCGCTGTTATCACAATGCACAATGGCATTCATTAATCGATGGTCGCTTCAAGTGATACTAAAAATTCTAATCTGTTGGCAAGGAAATGATTTTAAGAGGATCACTTTGAAAAATCTCACGTGTCAAAATTGACAAAGCTTACAGATCTTCAATATTTCATTGCAGAATGTGAAAACTATTCAGCATATTTAAGATGCTATTTTCTTGACAGATCATCTCCAGAAAAGGAAGCCAGGCAATTCATGGGTTCTTCTGGTCCAAAAGCATTAAAATAGTCGACATGGACTATGAAGGTTTCAGCTTCCACTGAGATGCTTAATGCTCTGGTTGGGATGAAGCTGAAATGTCTGTTAGTATAACTCTCAAATGGCTATATAGAATATATCTAAAACATTACATTACACAATGGTTCAGTCATTCACGTAAAAAGGCTACATGCAACTCATTCCTACCTGATAAACACAGATAGATAAAAAAATAGAAAATCTTAATTCAAGTGGTGAAGACAAAATTAACTGAGTCTCCTCCACTAAGACGGTTACTGTGTTGAGACCCTGAGCAAGTCCCTCACTCATAATTACTCAGCACCATAAACTAATGCTAGGTCATTGATAAATTCACAATAATAATAATAATAACAATAATAATAATAATAATAACAATAATGGTTAAAGGAAGCAGACTGCAGTTAAGGAAATGGCAAAGAACAACGCAAACAGCGTCACTCGATTTTAGGACCCGCCTGACAGTAGAACACTGAAGAATGGGGTGAATTTGGACAACGTGTCTAACCTCAGGCGTCTCGGCTGGACAGATCATTCCCCAGAGGGTGTTGTGAAGCTGTCGAGGTCGAGCCAACTTTCCATCACGACCAATTGGCGAATTGAGACGTCGAAGGTGAGAAAGAGTCGATGCAAATGTCAAACGGTTCAACACCTAAAAGAATATTACGCCCTTGTTAAGAACTTCGTATCTATCGATTTACATTTGCCCTTGGGAAGTTTGCGTTGAGTGGTGATCTCTCTAGGAAAATGCTTTTCCAGAATTCATTCATGAAAATTAGTATACAATATTTTTAATATGGCTTCAGTCTTCAGAAATGCACAGCATTCAGCCTGCCACTTTACAACACACTTGGGTGAACTGCTCAGCCCTGACTTTTTAATTAATTAAGCAATTAGTAACTTCTATCACATCAACAGCTAAGGCACAAAAACAAAACTGTAATCAGATCAGTATTCAAAAGAGCAGCCCACTAAACCAGAAAGGCAGCCTGTGGTGGATAAGCAATTACAACAAAGTAATTGAGAACAAAATGAGACAAACGACTAAGCAGATTCAACTGAAACAGCGACAGAGTTTCAAAATCTAAGTCCAGTAATAGGCAATCAGATGACGAACTCATTAGGGTGGTCCACGACACAATGGTAAATTTTTATCTTTTGAAGAACTTTGCTCCACAAGTTTAAATCTGTTCTACCTCTCCTAAGTAAGATGTGGACCAAATCTGAAGCAGATTGGAGCAGTTTTAGAGGTCACTCAAGGTCGCCAAACATTCTCTTGATAATACCATGGCATAGTGAGAGTTATTGACTGTTATCTACTCAATAAATATTATTAGAACCGCTTGCTACTTAATTATGAACTGTTGTTTTAAACTGAAGTTTAGAAATACCAATCTAACATTATAAACTATCCTTTGATGTAGCATGCAAATGTTGGAATTTTTAAAATTGCTTTTAAGAACTCTTAGTCAGATTTATTAGTACATTGGTGAATTTTAGGAATTGAAGAGAGTTGACTGTAGAGTTTTTGACATAGCTCATAAACACACTAATGGCAAAGACAAGAAGTAGTGCTGAAGTTTGGCTTATAGAGTAGGGCACAGAAAAAACTGCCTGGGTCCCATCTTCCAACAAAGGTTCCATCCGATGATCATACTACAAGAACCACGAGGAGCTGGTGACAGACTTGCAGTATTCTAGTCATGGGTGACGGAGAAGAGATATATACTGGGAGTTCCAAAAATTGGCTGCAGAACTGGTAACGAACAAGCTGAAGCCTACCTGAGGACTCTGGATGACTGGGGTCTTCGGACTTTGGAGTCTAGTTCGTGGTATATGGTCTATGACATCACTGCCAGCAATACTCGCCTGAAGAATGTTGCCTGCACTTTTATTGAGAATTCGAATTTAGCAAGAATTAACCTGGCTGACTTGCCGCCATCATGTCATGGAACTTCCTCTTGCTGTTTTCGGCTCTTTATCTGAACCTACTGGAGGGTCTGCCATTACTATGCTCAGCAGGTTCGAGCTAAGCTGGCCACACATTGACCAGGCGACAAATGAAATGGCTTCCGACGACATCTTTGATGCACACACTTCTGCTCTTCAAGATGAAATGGTGAAATTCTTCAAGGCAGCTCTTGAAGGGTTACATCAGAGAGAAGACCGAGGAATTCTTGAAACTCAGTTTGATCTTCAGGGTGGTGCAAAGGGAGCAAGAGTTTCCTTTCAGGCACTTTTGCACATTTGGTGGTGAAAACTATCTTTAGCATTAAAATATTTATTTTCCAGCAGCTGTTCTCTCCAACTGCCAAAGAGAAGCACAGTGTAAAGGAGCTGGCACTGTTTGTGAGCCTTGTCTATGTTTGGTTCTGGCATGAAGCTCCTCTGCTATAAGAGCACCACTCAACGATCTACTGCTGCTGGAGGAGCTCAGTAAATACCTAAATATGAGAGTCAGCACGTCCTTGTTTGACGACAGAATTGGAGTGGATGTGAAACACTGAGGATGACAAACATCCACCTTTCTCAGTCCATCAATTATGTGAAGTGCCTCGACCATCCTCCTGAACCCCTCAGCTCCCTTGGCCTTGCATCTTCCGTCACAGAGAGAAATACTGTCACCGTTGACATTCTGAACTTGAATGGAAAAGAGAAGAGAAGGCCCGAGGCTTCCCACCAGGACCTCCTAAAGGCAGCGTCAGTTATGACAGTTATAAACGACTCTGCTGGGAGAGCCATTGGTTTGATGCAACAGTAGAATTAATCGTTGACATAGAATGAAGAGCAGCAGTTCCTTCTTCAGCTCGTGAAACGCTACAGGAACACCTACCCGTCTTGATCTAAGGCCACGCTGATGAAGATGACAGAGGACATAGACTGTGTTACTCAAGAAACGTTCCAGTGTTTCCATAGCAAAATTGAACATTTTTGAATCTTTTCTTATTTTCATTGCTGCACTATATGTTTTAATTCAACTCAAATTATGTTTTCTGTTCTTAGTGCAGATTACCGATTTCATGCTTAATATGGTGAAAATACCCTGACCTTGAGCGACCTCTAAATACTCATCAATCTGTCTCAAATTTGGTAGAGGTAATAGTGGGCAGCCATAGAACAAAAGGAGGGTTGTGGAGCGCAACTCTGAGAAACTTAGTGTTTTTGGACCACGCTAGAACTCATATTATGAGAAAACTGGGGAAAACGACTTTGCAACACTGAAGGAACAGCTTTGACTGTTCCTTTGAGTTGTACTAGGCTATTCACTGTGCAGCGACCTTCAGCATGTGGTTCTTCGTGCATAATGACTGAACTGAAAGCCATCAAATGATACTCAGTCTTCAGCTTCAACTTATCTAACTTTAACACCACTTAGCCTGGTGTTGAGTGCCTTGAAAAGGTTCTTACTCGGTGCTATATAAATGCCCTGGTATGCACACACACATATATACACTGTGCATTGGCTACCTGTGACACTCCTGCCCTGGCCTGGTGAGCCTTTTTCTGGTCTCCCCAGTTGCCTGTTGCAAGTGAATATTTCAGGCCATCCGTTACAGTACAAGTCTTAATGGCCAGCTCTAAGCTGAAGTCCTTTCCACGGTCGATGAACTTCTGCGCATACATTCTGATCTCCTTCGACAGGTTTCGGAAAAGTCTAAAAGCAAAGCCAAAAAAGCCAAACATTCAGAAAGAACTAAAACAACTTGGTTTTACTTAAAATGAATTTCGGCAGCAGAGTGAAGAACTATTGCAAAATGACTTTCAATAGTAAATGTAAATAAAATTCATTCTTAAATGCAATCTATCAACCCAACAATTCATGACCAGTCAGTTGCAAGTGTAATCGCCATTCAGATAGTCTACCATTGTAACATGTTTAACCCTCTCACCCCTATAGCTCCACAGCAAGCGGAACGCCCACCCGATGGCCCTGAGCAAAAAGTAAATTTTGATAAAAAAAATGTATTATGCTATTTTTTGCATGATAACAACTTATAATTATGAAATGTGAATAGTGGCAGTTATTGGCTGTTTGCAATCAATAAACACAGTGAGTAATCTGTTTAGCGCCAGTATTCAACTTTCTGGTGGTAGTCTGACCAACATGTGCTGCCCACACGAAGACACAGATATGCGTTAAACTCCCGACAATGGAAAACAGTCTTATGCTCCTTGTGAGGGTTGTTCTTCTTGTTGACTGAAGGATTGTCTCGCAAGAAGCGTAGAACCTTCTTTCTGCAAACGATGCATCTGCTTTTCTTTTTGGCATTATGCACTAAATTCAATGAAGTTTATCAAATAAAAATTAAATAGGCAAAACAAACACTGCTTACCAACATCAATGGCCACTGACCTTACTACATGTTCAACGTCACTTCAACGTCACTTCAACGTCACTTCCGGTTGAAAATTAAATAGTAAGTAAACCAATAAGCCATAGTAAAACAAAAGCCACTATAATGGCCTTACGGGGATACGGTTTATATGTTGCAGCCTCTATAGCGGCTTTACGGGTATTTGTCAAAGACCACCAAGCCGCTATAGCGGCTATACGGGGCAAGAGGGTTAAGGGCATACACCTACGTGTGGCTGGGAACTCACTGCTCAACAGATGAATGAGAAATACATGCAGTCAATTACTTTTGTAAACCAGAATCTGTATCTAAACCATGGTAATTAACTAAAACTAACGGCCTTAAAAGTACCAATTTTGCAAGTAATAAATTCTAAACTAACAGTTTCCAATTTAGCTATTACATTACACAACACACTTGTAATTTAACTGGAGTCACATTCTCTCTTTCACATTTTACTTAATCCAAATGCAAACAGGGGGACACTCTGCATACTTACGCTCTGAAGAGGTAAGCCAGAAGTGGCCCAGCAAGATCAAGACGCTTGTTACCGTAGTGATCTCGATCATCAACTTCACGGCGGCCAAGAGCAGCCATAAGAAGACGATGGACCATGTACCTAGATAGAATAACATACAACAATTTTATACACACTTAAAATATCATATACAGATAAACAGTAAACACACAGAATATGATCAGAAACAAATGTTTACTTGTTTATACGTTTCATTATTTAAAACACTCATTACACATGCAGTGTCAGTCAATCTGAATCTCAGGTACAGGTTCAATATGGCAGAGAAAAAAAGAATAAACTCAGTGCTTTTTTTCAGCCGGAACGGCGTTCCGGTACCTTTTTTCAGCCATTAAAAATAATTTATTTAATTTAAATTTTTAGTAAAACATTATATACAATTATTTGGATACTTTAATTTAATGCTTGCAGTGTTTATTGATACTGATAATAATTAAACAGACATATTAGCATAAAATATTCCCCTTATGATTGTTCTGAATTTGTTGAGTTCCGGAACCTTTTTTTCTAGAAAAAAAGCACTGAATAAACTTAAAACAAAAAATCATAACCATAAAAAAATGACCGCAGTATAACACAATCTGGGAATGCACAATTTGCTTCTTCTAGCTAACAGATATAAATAGAAACATTACCACAGCTAATTATAGGCCAGAAGGGTGCGGTTTTGTTGCATGGTCATTACAGACCACAGCTGCTACAAAAGGGTAAATTATAAGAACACTATTTAGCTATATGAATAAACACACCATAGTACTAAACTAACTGGTCACATGAATAAACACACCATACTTCTAAACAGTAAAATAAATAAACTCACCCGAGAAAGTATGCCTTTTTCGTTTCACAGAAGTCACTGACACCGACGTGTGGCAACATCTCTTTCTGCAGAATTTCTTTCGCGTACTTGATACGTTTCTCTTTTGTGACACCAGGGCGCGCTCCTCTCGCTCCGATAAAATTCAATGCCACATTCTGCTCCTGGACGACGAAGGCCTCATCCAGAGATGGTTTCACCTGGGAAGAAATGTTAAACTATAAGGTAAAATTTTGTTCCCGGGCAAAGTAGGCCGAATCCAGAGATGGCTTTACCTGGGGAAAAACTAAAATACAAGGTGAAATATTGTTCTTGGCCTATGAAGGTTTTGTCTTTAGATGGTTTCACCTCGAAAGAACTATAAGAGATAGTCCAGCCAAGTGCAAATCAACAATATTTAAGAACCTAAAAAAAGAAATGAAATTCCCAGTGCTTCAAACCCATGGCTGTCTCTCAGGCCAGCTTAAGGCAGTTCCTAAATACTCAGAAGTGTCAACTGCACACTCTTCCTCAAACTGTACCATACATGAACTTGTAAGTACAATTTCAGGTATCAAAAATTAAATCAAGTGTAGTTGAATTGAGCTAATCTCTCAAAAATTCAAAAAATACAACACACTGCACACTACAAACCAGTCAACTGCACCCTTGACAAAGTCAACTGCACATTTTCTACAAGAAAACACGCTATTTTAGGCCCTGGCTCAAGAGGACGTTCTTCTTCTCTTTGTCTTCTTAATAACTGATTAAAAGTGTCTACATGGTAAAGGACCCTTTATCGTCCCAACATGGATTGTCCCAACATGGATCGCCCCAACATGGATCGTCCCATGTTGGGACGATCAGTCCCAACATGTCCCAATGGATTTGATGGCTCAACAAAAATTGACATCGTGCACACATATTCAAGCACTGTTCAATTTTATCCATCTGTAAACTTCCATAGCAATGTTTCATAACACAAGGCACTGATCGACAGCTGCTCTAATTAAAAGATCATCATCAAAATCATTCCTGTTATTATGAATCCCTTAATCCACAATCATAATGCCAAAGTAGTCGAGATCCCCAGAAACCGGAAGAGAGGCTAAGAAGAATAAGTGGAAGAATTAAATAAGTGGAAGCACAAAATAGAAATTACCATTTCCATCATTTCCGGATCGTCAAAGTCGTAGATGATGTGTTCGAGAATGTCACGATCTGACACAAAACCAAGTGCTCGGAAAACAATGATGATGGGAATTTCCTGTTTGATGTACGGAAGGATAGAGATGATGCGCTGACCAATGGCGCTCTTTCGAACACCCTGGTGGTAACAACAAGAAACGGCAATTTCTAATTTTTCAGCCAACTTTAAAACAAATTAGAAGAACATAAACTAAGTTTACTGGAAAATGTACATTTACAGATGTTTACTGGAAATGTTAAAACTGAATATGTTAAAGTGCATCCATTTTTCTAATGGGACACGGTTGCGACTGGTTAGAGCATTCACCCTGTAATGTGGAGAGTAAGGGTTCTTGCCTCCCCTGAGACGGTTATTGTATAGGAACCTTGAACAAGTCTTTCACTCAAAATTGCTTAGCACCATTGATTGATGCTTCGTCATTAGATAATGGCACTTAATAACAATTACCTGTCCACCCCTAGCCATCATGTTGACCCAGAGAGTGCTGGCAGGACGAGACGAATGCTCCAGGCATGAACGAATTTCAGTCTTATATGCATACTTTGAATCCTTCTGACTAAAGACATACACTACAATGAAGAAAAACACAAACAAAACAGTTAAAATCCATCTGACAAAAGACACAAACTACAAACAAGAACTGCTAATCATAACTGCAATCGTAAACTCCCAATTTCTAAAGAACTACTATAAAGCTAAGATCAATGCACCAGCTTATTATTCATAGGCACTGCATCGTGTCACATGACGCAGAGATGTCAACGCAAGATCCAAGTCTGGTTGCCATAGAGACCAGAGAGAGGAGGTTAGTACGGCTGAATAATTTTATAATTTTATCAATACTCCTTAGAAAAGACTTGCGAGCACATATAATTTTCCCTTCTAATTCTGAATGCAGTTAAAGCAGTTAGGCAGTTCACATTAGTCACTGCAACTATTCAGAACATCAGAATTCAAAGCAGAATTCAAAGCAATAAGATAAGATCAGAATAAAAGAATGCTTAGAAACTGCTATTCACAAGAATCTGTCAGATCTGATGAGATCAAGATATAATATTCATCAGAATCTCATGGACTTTTGAATGGATTAGATCAGATTTGAAACAGGTTAGATCAGAACCTAACCAGTATTTGTAGCCATCTTTTCCTGAGCGATGAGAACCTTCTCGGAACCGTTGATGATAAAATAGCCGCCGGGATCGAGTGGACATTCGTTCAGCTCAGTCAAATCACGATCCGTGAGGCCGCTCAACAGGCAGTAGGTCGATCGCAACATGATCGGAATTTTGCCAATGAACGTCTTCTGGTGCTGGGTTTCGATCGGATCTTCTCCGTCCCTGATCACCGTCTTCGTTATGTCAACGTACAACGGAGCCGAATAACTAGACAGGAAATCATCAGTTATACATCATATACATGGAACCTCTTTGCTTATGTCAGTCAACTGGTGTCCTGTTCAGCAAAGGATTTGTTTCAAATTGGGGCCAATACATGTAGTTTATAAAACATTGAACTGTGGCCAACCACCATACCTCAACCACCATACCTCAACCACCATACCTCAACCACCATACCTCAACCACCATACCTCAACGATATCAGTCTGAAGACTTGTCATTATACAAGAATATACTTACTTACTTACTTTAAGCAGGTCATCTGATGTTCTTTTTGGTTATCTCAAGTTATTTTTACCAATTGAAATTCTAATCTAGTTCAATGCCTTCTACAGTGCTGTTATCATAATGCCTAATACATCAGTTTATGGTCACTTAGAGTGAAACTGAAATGAAAAGTCAAAATCCATCAGAGAAGCCAAGTTGAATCTGATAGATCAGATTCATGTACACCTGTGTCAGGGTGCACATAAATTGTATGTCTATATTATATGTATGTCTAACTAACTATAGTTATTTTAAATAAACGTAATTTTTACATCAACATTTAAGTTGCCAACTGTTAAACTGCTTCTAGAAACTGAAAGCCCTAAGAGTGAGCAAATAGGTTCAGATCCTTAAATGACCACCATGATCACGTGCATTGTGTCGATGGTCAATGGAGAACCCAAAATGAACAATTCTGCAACCCGGGTAACTGCTAGGTCACCCCTTGACGCACTGATCTCGTAATTGCTGCAATCTTATAATGTAACTTGGTGTGAGACAAACTGACAATAAAACAAAATATATAAAATGAAGCAATATTTTTTAACGAACTAATGCTCAGAAGACAAGAAGTTAAGTAGAGGAAACCCAGGAGACTCACGTAAGATTTCGCAGCCTAGCTTCGTTAGGCATCATGGGCATTGGAGCGCCATCTTTCTCCCAATGCGTTGGTTTTGAGAGGTAGATCTGCTCAAACTTCAGCAGATAGTGCGGCTACAACACAGACCACAACATTACTTCATTTCACAACAATTTTACTCCACAACAGAATATATAATTATATATCATCATCATCATTTCCTGAAAACAGTGGCGATGGGTACAAACAAACGATCTCCATTGTCGTCATCATTTGTCGTGTCCAGTGTCATATATACTGGCAATAAATAAATTTAGTTTCCACTTATCTATAATATAATACAGAAATGTCATGAGATTATGAAGTCAACATTTTTGTTACACCATAGATTCATTTTGTTTCGGCAGGTGACGCTGCTAAAATCCTATATGTTAGGAAGGTCGTAATAAACTGGACTCATTTTATTTCAATAGGTGGCAATGCTATAGCATTATACACGTTAAGAATTCATGAATGTTGACTCATTTCAGTAGGTGGCATAGAATTGTTTTTAAACTGTTGCGTAGATTCAAATTTCCATGTAATCAAAGTTTGGCGAGTCTATTGCCATGCTGTCTAACATGTGGCCCGCGGGCAAGAGGACCATGGGATGATTTTTCTAATTCTTTTCAACCGTCTTAGGATGGGCAAACATCAAGTAAATATTAACGCTTCAACAACGAGACTGAGAACCCAATGCAACTAGGGTTGTTAATATCGCTTTTTTTTGGCAAACCGATAATCGGTTTTAGAAATCCGATTTTAAACCGATTATCGGTTTTTTATGGGCCATCATAGAAAATTTAATATATTATCATATAATGCAAGTTACTGAAAACCGATAATAGCTACGTACCGTAACCTACATACACGTAGGGGTTCTACTATTACCTCGTTGGCTGTGGAGAACTGCTTTATATACGAGGCAATAATACGTCCATGTGGGGTTCTACTGTTACCTTGTTGGCTGTGGATGACTCCGCTTTACATATGAGAGGCAATAATATGTCTCTGTGGGGGTTCTACTATTACCTCGTTGGCTGTGGAATCTCAGCTTTATATATAAGAGGCAATAATACGTCGCTTTGGGAGTTCTACTATTACCTCGTTGACTTTGGAAGACGTCGTTTTATATATGTGAGACAGAATTCGATAATCGTTTAGTCAATAATGAAAACCGATTATCGTTTTCGAAACCGATAATCGGATTTCCGATTATCGTTTAACATCCCTAAATGCAACTCATCATTAATGTGTTACATAAAAAATCTATATAATTCAATCTCATGTAGAGATATGATGTAAATTAAGCACAGACTACTGACCGGTGTTTCCACTGTTCCTCCGGAGTGCTGGGCCTCAGCCTGAAGATCAATCTGTGGTGAGTCTTCGACGATTCTTTGAACAGACATCTGAATGAATTCATCGAAGGAGTCAAGCTGTTGTCGAACGAGACCTTTCTCATCAAAGTAGGCACTGATGACGCTCCAACACGCCTCCTGGTAAAGGTCTGGAGTGACCTCATCACTCTCATCATCCTCCAAGTCTGAAATTTACCAGTTTTCATTCTCTCCCTTAGACTGACAACATCTGTAACACAGCGCTTTGCAGAGATTCATAAATAAAGTGCTATATAAATTTCTAGATGTATATATGGATAGCCACAATGACTTGTTTTGTTGCTTGCAGGAACAGTGACGTTGTATGTTTGTATGCATGATGTCTGTATGCAAGTATGTATGCACCGTATTTCTGGCAATTTCAATCGTGCATTTCAGAAACTCCACACTGGTGATAAACAACGCTATCTAACAGATCAAGTGACCAAAAATGTGCACTGAAAATGTTTCTCAAATGGTCTGTGGCAGAACATTCTTCAGTGGAAGACTGTGTACAGACATGAAGAGGTACATATATATGTATATTCATACATGCGTAAGTATGCATTTATCTAAGAACACATGTATCCATGAGTTTATCCACAACTATAACAAAGAGCAACTAAGAAGACCTCTCAAAATTGCTAAAACATGACTGACTAGCACAATGGCACAAATTAAGAGTAGTTTCAATCAGATATATCATACAGATATATAAATTGGCAGAATTAGCCAGTGAATGAAAGAACACAAATAGGCCAAAATAAAATACACAGGAAGCAGTATTTGGATGGCCAACTGTCCTGTAATACCACGGTACCTGGTAACACTAATAGCTCCATCTTTTCAGGGTTGGTAAACACCTGTAGATCATATCTCACAGGTCATTCCCAAATGGTTATCCTTGGGGACTCTCACACTGCTTGGGTGCCTGTAAACTTTGAGGTCCCTCAATGATCTTTATATTCTGTTTACGGATGATATACCTCTTCCCTTTACTAAACACACTGCATCTGGTGAATTATATGCCAACAATGTCCAGGCTTTTGTTTATGGGTCTCCTGTCCTACAACTGATTCTTCCTAAATCTATTGAGTCTTCTCCTTCAACCTCCACCTTTGGATGTCTTATATTCATCTCACTTTAAACTCTTCTAAGACTCAGCTGATCTGGTTTGGCATTTGCCAGCAACTCCTTAAATTTGAGTTTGCCTTACTTGCTGAGAGGTTTCCTTCGTTTAACTTCGTTTGACCAGTGTCCACGACCTGGGTGTCGTTCTTGACAGTACTCTCTCGTTTGCTGAGCATATGTCTAATCTTGCTCGGTCCAGTTACTATCACCTGAGGCGTCTTCGGGCCACTAGATGCTCTGTTTCCTCTTCCATCTTCATTTCAATGGTTCATGCTTTTGTTTGGACGCGTATTCATTATTGAAACCCGTTACTTGCATGGCCTACCTAAGAAGAGAGTTTGTCTCCGCTTCAATCGGTGTTGAACGCAGCTGCCCGTGTGAGCGTCTGCCTTCCTCGCTATTCCCATATCTCAACTTTCAGGTCTGAGCATCTTCACTGGCTTCCTCTTAATGCCCATATTCACTTTAAAATTCTGCTGATTAGATCGTTCTTGGGTCTAGCCCCAACATACTTTATTTGGCAACCTGTTTCAGTTGTCTCTGGTTGCTTGCTGGACCGTCATGACTTTCTTGTTCCCAGATCACTGACTACTACTACCAACATCGTGTTTATGCTTCTGTTGGTCCTTCACTGAGGAATGTCCTCCCCTGCAATTTGTAATCTTGTGCTAACTGGGGGAAGAACTGTCTTTACTCGTCGTCTTTTAAGACTTATCTTTTCTCACGGGGCTTGCAAACTGGGAGCACCTCTGATTAGGTTGTACTTCAAGAGGCGCTTTAGAAATTGTTAGATACAATACAATAGGATACAATACAGGAGGAACATAAAGTAGGTTCAAAATACTCTACTTCTGAGGCTATTCTTGATCAAGGTCATGCAAGTGAAGATGAATGCGGGAAGCTGTTATAAACAGGAATCTACTTGTCATTGCCAGTTAAACGTTTGCCTATGACCAGTAGTGTAGTCCTAAAAAATGAAGTGGGGAACGCCTGGATATTGAATGTAAGCAAAAGTGCAATCTTGCAAGAATTTTGCATAGTGTGAGAAAAAGTGGGGGAACGGCATTCCCCCATTGCCACTTACACCACTGCCTATGACACATTCAGCCTAATGATGAGCCCTAATTTGCACTATAAGCAAGTGACCTGATCATGACCACAATACCTGTAGCTCCACAGACATACTTTGTTTATCTCTTAGTTTTTGGGAGTTGGATACCTTGACTTCCATCAAAGACAGTCATAGTTGGACACTGAATATTCTATTCGACATAGAAAGCTGAAGGAAAGCATTATTTACAAATTTCTTCACCAAGAGTTAAGTCCCTAGGATATCACCAGAAAACTTCAATCTGCATCTTCGTGTAGCCTAAGAATGTCCCAAATGTCTGGGCCCTGTTTGCAATTCCCTTTGACAACAGGGAGAAGAACGTATGGGCAATAGACAATATGCAAGAGTTTAAAATTTTCTGGTGTTTGTCCAAGTGGGTATCTCCTGATAGGAAGCATAAAAACCTTTCTGGGCACATAACCTTACACTTAAACACAGAAATGTGTGAAAACGGTGTTTCCCAATGTTGGGGTCCAAAGATAATAAATGGAAGCAGTCTGAGATGATCTGGTGATTACTTGCCGGCCGGATAACTTTTAATTGGAAGCATAAACAGCTTTAGTTAGTAAACCTATCTTAGTGAGAAAATGTGCTAAAAGAGCGTTTCTCCGTGTTTGACTGCGTGTTTTGACTTAATTACTGTGTTAATAACGAACTCTGGGTAGGGCATGGGGCCACAAACCAACATATCGCAACATCTGCTGATTAAGCAAAAGCTGCGATAAAGAATCGCTTCAGGTTATACCTTCATCACGATCATACATCATTTTTTCGCTTTATTTTAGAACAAATTGTGCTATTATTCCAATTTGTAATAACTAGAGTTCAAAACTTTTGTTTCGCCTCAAAATCAACGCCATGTACTGACGGAAATTCTCCCTACAAGGTCTTTTATAGATGTGGGTGCGTTCTTGGCTCTTGCGACAATATTACGGTGCGTAAGTAAGCAAGCAGTTACACAAAGTAAATCACAATGTTAAAGCACGCAGTTTGTTCAGCGTGAAAAAGGAATCAGAGAAAATCTGATAATTCACGTCGTCCCGTTCAGGGTCGGTCAAAACTTCTGGTCAACGAAAAAAATAGCTACTATAAAAATAAGTTGTTCTCCAGGATACAAATTTTTGTGATGAGACATTTCAACCATTTGGTTACGTTAAATTTATAATCCAGTTCATTAGCTATCTTGCCTATTAGTTAGTTGCCCTCATTGTGCCGAGTTTGTGCCCTTCAAAAGTGACTTTCAGGAATTAGGCTTAAAGTAAGTGTGTTCTTTATTAAACGCTGGCAAATGCACAACGCAGTACATACAAAGTTATCAAATAGCGCAGAAAAGTTAGTTAAAAAGTTAACTAAAAACACTGTGGCCTAGCTGTACAGCATCTTAGCAATGAAACCGCGCCTGGTGAAGGAATCAAATCTAGAAACTAGTTATGCGAGTGTGGGGGCAAATCGTGACCAGCATATAGAACAGGGGGTAGTAGGTAGCCTAATGAAGGATATGTCCAGGAGTATTTAAGATGTTTCTGGAAAGGTATACCTCTTGAAATCATTCGACGGTTTCATAATGACTTAGATTTACATTTACCTTGCAATAGCTAGATCAGGTTACCATAAGGCTCTTACCAATAGCTAGTTCAGGTCATCATACCGCGCCTGGTGAGAGAATCAAATCTAGAAACTACAGTTATGCGAGTGTGGGGGCAAATCATACCCCTCTTACTGATCCAGGGTATCCCCTCTTTGTAAAAACTTGATACCTCTGACTTAGTCGTAAACTTCGTCTTTCTTCAGAGAAAAGCTAAGTTGTGGAAGTGACTTTATACCACAGGCATTTAATCAGAAGCAAAAAACCAAGTATTGTCAGGATTGGTTCCCGATTGGAGCTCCATATTGAGTCCAGTAGTCAGACAGAGAGATGATTATGTCGGACAGTGTCTGGATTTGAAGAAGCAAATAAATATGGATGGGATTTTTTAAGTGAGAAGGGAAAACGATAGATTCATAATTTAATGTAAATTTGAATCTCAAAAGCCAAGTGACATTAATATAGAGCCATTTCAAGCAAATACCCCAGCATTAACTACTGACTCACAGCACTGTACAACAGCCTACCATTGAACATCTTGTTAACAATACGGTTTTCAGCTTCCGAAGAGTCTTTGTCCCGATTCCTCCCATTAACCGTATATTCTCAAATTACGATCTCCACTTCTGTACAAAATGCCATCTCATCAATTATACAATCCACCATCACTGGAACACCATAAATTTTATCGTTTTCATTATTTTTGTCAGCAATCATTCTTGGTTATCAGTCAAACAGAAACAAGCAAATAAATACTTCAAATAATAAATAAAACTTATTAAATTAACTGTCATCGTTGTAGTTCAGTTATAAACATGTTTTCAAATGAAGCTGTCCACTTTTCCAACTGCCAGTCGACCGTATGTATATACGTTACAAACTTACAATTACATACATGTAATGTAAGTTTACATGTAGTTTACATACACAAATACATAATATATATGTATATACATGTATCTATATGCACACACATGTGTATAAATAAATAAATAAATGCCTTTATATATACATATGTCGACGTTGGTGGCTTGAAAACACTGCAAACAACTTATACATGAGCGAAAGCTGAAGTGCTCACACAAAGACATAGTCATACAGGCAAACAACCACACACAGCCACATATGAATACACAAACACATAGAGATACACAAGCACACACACACATGCAGTGCACACAACTTCAAGAAACTCTAAGACATAGACAGACAGACAGAAAGACACAAGCTCATGCAAACCATGTCACAGAGCCACAACCAAGACAGATAGAGGTACACATGCATACACAAACATTGAGAAAGTTACAAAGACAAGTACAGATACAAACAAACACACATCCACAGTTAGTAAGACAGAGTCACAAAAACAGATATACATATATACACACACAGACATATGCACAGATAGAGACACAGGCAAACACATAGTAGTGACATTACAGTCCAAAGGCCCCAATTAAATGCCACGTGACTGCATTTCATCTGCAGTTGGTCGAACGCCATTCCTTCCAGTCCGTAATTTCCTTGCACTTTCACTTGATGGTTCCCTTGGGCACTGGTCCTGGTGGTGGTAGCAGCTGGTGGCATAGTGGCAGTTGTAATGCTCTGGTCACTAACTTCACGCTCACTTAATCGCGCCTGTAGGTCTTCGATGCGAATATCCTTCAGTTTCAGCAGCTGCTCCAGACGACCGATCTTCGCCGTCAGTATCTAAACATTCACAAATTCTGTTAATTTTTTTAAAGAAATTTTTCAAGCTTCTAATATTGTAATTTTCAATATGCCAGTATCTTTAATTAATCAAAATTTCAATTTATAAATTCCAAAAAGTAAATGCAATACTGGGCCTGTCACACAGAGACACAGGTAGCCATCTGAAAGGTGGCAATTGGGCTGTAACTAATATACCCCAAAACCAGCCAAAGAGGCATGATGATTATTTGAGGCAGACTGGCGTAATTAGTCAGGATCTCAAAGCTTTAATAATGCACAGTTGTTTTTGGCTTGTGAAGTCATGGTGTTGGAGGAATCAGGCTGCAGTCGACTTAATAATCTGCAAAGCATAGAGATTAACAAATTTCTTGAACCTTACAGACTTCAAAGTCTGTAAGGTTCAAAATAGTATAGAATCTTTGTTTATTCATTAACACATTGTCAGAACGCAATGCAATTACAAGATAATAAAGTGTAGGCATTGGCTATTCCGTTTAAAGTTTGGTCCAGAATTTTATTGGCTTTTATTTGATGTTGAAGGTATCTTAGGTTTAATATAAAAGAAATTAGTGCACTGTCATACTGGTGGGTCTTGTCGGGAAAGCAACTGTTTAACTAACTCTGAATAACGTGGCCGCCTAAGTGTATATAATGACTCACATGTTGCCCACCTGACGACTGATTCATTAAGCAATGACTGAGTTATGGGTAGTTTGGTACTCACTCAGCTTACTTGGGTTCCCAGCCATATCGGACCACAACATTTACACCTCTATGCAACAACACATTGTTTACGTGCCTAGAAACTTGGTGAGCAGTTTAAAGGTACCACACTTGGACTTTACATGCTTCTATAGAAACTCCTACGAATCATAAATGCAACAGAACAGAAACTCTTCAGAAGCACAGAGGTTAAGGTAAGACATCTGTTTACAAACAGGCGCTACATAAATGCTTTTCAGTGAATGAAAGAAAAAAGGAACGAGCGAAGGAACGAAGAATACCTCTATGGTTTCATCCTTGGCATTCAGTTGTTCGTCCTTCTCTTTGAACAGTTGCTTGATCAGGATGTCACCCTGTGTATGGATGCCACCTGGGCCATTCGGGGGCACCGTCATGCCACCAGGTGCCACTACACTACCACCAATAATGCTACCACTTGACTTGTTGGATCCATGTGCTTTTGCTCTGCATCACAAAATATGGAAGACTAATAATAAGTATTAAAATATAAAAGAATAATAATAAGTATTAAAATATAAAAGAATAATAATAAGTATTAAAACATAAAACTGTTTAAATCACTTATCAAGACCTACATTGGCATTTTCATTACAATGTCGTTGCCCCAGCAAACATTCATTTACTGACTTTAAACAACTAATAAGTGCATTAAAAAAAGAAAAGAAATTATACACTAACGATATGAAACTTAAGTTGACACATATTGAAATTAAAAATCCCAATGACTCGGCAGATGGCGCCACTTGCCCCCCCCCATGTCTACTCTCCCGGGCAAAGCCAGTTAAGAAAGTCTAATGTGTACATAATAATATATAATCAGATGAAGTGAATACCTCTGAGATTTGAGTTGATTGGAAACAGCCTTGCGAGGTGATGGGTCTTGACCATATGCTAGAGCGTCTGTCAACGAAACACAAGGCATCACACTGCAGATGAAGAAATAGACAAGTCTTGTTAAACTACTACAGCTCTGTGTACTTATTTCTAAAAGTATTTGTTGATTATTATTTAGTCACTTGATTGTGTATGTCCATGTGTAGTGATGCTCACCCACCATCGTCTTACCCAAGATTCTTCATCTATCACTCCTCAAATGGCTTTCCAGCGTTTATGAGTAAGCTGGTGCCCCGCATTAAGCTTTCAACTGGCACTTTAGAACTGCAGAGTTTATGATTACAGCCATGATTCCACTCCAAGCTGAAGTCTCACCACCTCTTCAAGGGACTTCCTGCCGTCACACATCCACTCCTCAACCTTCCAATCGCTCTTTGAATCCTAAAGAAAAGAACCTCAGCAGTTCCTCTCTATCCTCCTTCTCTCCCTGATCTTCTGCCAACCGAACCGATTCTTCCCTTGCTATCTCTGGACAACCCCTCCCTCCAATGAAACAATGCAATGCCTGTGAATATGCTGGCATTTAAGTAGCACAAGTTTTAGAAATTCAGAGTTTACAATTACAATTACGATTACAACACTTGCTCGCATTATAATCAATTTTAGATCATCATGTAATCGTTTTTTACAGAGAGTGATGCATGTGCACTTGTCAGAAGCAAACAAAGACTGATCACTAACTCACTTACTGATGTGTCTGACACTGAACAGGTCGCTTGCACATACCTGTCTCCTGCAGCACATTCAGACTTACTTACATTAAGTGCAAAAATAAACAAATGTAACAAAATGCTGACATGACTGACTCTGCATACAAATCAATTGCATGTGTCTGTTGATCTCTACGTGTCTGCATGAGACAGTTAGTGGAGACAGGCTCCAAATACACATGCAGTATTGAAAAACAGACTAAGTTTTCATTCTTTCAGAACTCTATCTCTCTCTCTAACCTGACCTACTCTGAACCCAATCGAAGTCATTGCCCTTTGACCTGACCTACCCTGATCGACTTCTGGGTCATCACTCTTGGCCCTTCGTACAGAGTGCTGTTCGACCTTGCGACGCAGCAGCAGAAGCAGCTGTTCCACGGCAAACGGTTGGCAGTTGACGATGTTCTTGATCACGTCTTCATTCACTTCAAATCCCATTCGCTTGAAGACTTTCCTAAAAGCAAACAGTCAGTGATCAGCTTAACAAGTTAACATAATGTAATGTAAAAGAGTTAGTGCTGGGCTAAAATAGGAGACAATGGATGCTTACTGAATTCAGACCCAATTCAATTTTTACTGGATATTGCCTCATCTTTAGTCAATTCACCTATAATGAGTACACTGACCTCACACTGTCAGTGGGAAGATCAGACAGTGAGGGAGAAGACTGGCTACCTGCCATCATATGCTCAGGCTAAGAAAAATGAAGTTGCTCATATCCAAGGCTGCCTTTCAGATAGCTTAAGGGACCACTTGTCTCTTCTTCTCTTGAATCATCTTTTAAATTAATGGATTTCTTTTACTGATCTTTTAGATTTTTCCCTCATCTCATTCCATGTACTTTGATCAACATAGTTAGATGCGAGAGAAGTAATTTATGATTTCGATCTCTTTAAAAGTGCAACTTAAACAACAGAGGCAACAAAGGCATCAGAGGAAACCTAAACAACAGAAGTAACCAAAGCAACAGATGCAACAACTGAAGCCAAACACCCAGAAACAACAAATGCAACCACATCAGCAGAAGCAACAGAAAGGACCATGACAACCACAGCTACAGATGCAACCAAAGCAACAGAATCGACAGGCAACCAAACAGAGGCAACGGATACAACCAAGGCAGACACTGATATTGACAGCAGCAGCCAAAAGCGACAACAGCATTAGCAATGCACAAGCACCGTCCGTTGATTGGCACTGCCAGACAGAGGCCTGCTCAGCGCTCGCTCCGTCCGTCCTGATAGGAATGCATAATCGAGCGCTTTGATGAAGACCAGAGGCTCTTAGTCAGACCCTAATATGTCCCAAGTCTGTCACTGATCAAAGCTAAGACCGGGTCTTGGGTGCAACCATCTCTCCAGAGATAGGGCAGCCAAGCAATGCGCAGCCCCAACGCAGATCATGTCCTGGCTGAGTCATGACAAACTGCCATGCCATCCCAGCAACAAAGTGGGCCAACGCTTAAGCCTTTTCATGTTCCACCAGTTACAGTGACTTATAACAACTACTGCTGCTGCTACTACTACTACTACCATGCATTTATTAAGCGCCATTGTCAAATAACCATTGAACCAAACGTCAATCAATGACGTTGAGCAATTGTGAGTGAAGGACTTGCTCAAGATCCCTGCACAGTAAACATCTCGAGCAAGCTCGAACCAAACTCTCCATGTTACAAGGCGAGCGCTCTAACCAATCGGCTCACCAAGTAATCTTACAAAATCATTAAGGTTTAAGAAAGCAAACTGTGCACAGTAAAAAAACAGTAAACACAGTAAAAATAACGTATGCCCAATATTAATTAAAATATTAGCCAAAATGATAGCGATGATAATTTTTCATTTATGGTCTGCCTTCCTGGTTTTGTTATTATTACGTTAACATAATAGTGATAGAGATGATTAACAATTAATAACAAATGCAGTAAGAAATTATTGTAATATATATTATTATAATTTTCATTTCAATGATTTAATTTCCTGGTTTATTTTATATTATAATTTATTATAATATACTTCAATGTAGTTTATTATAGGGTTGTTAATATCGTTTTTCTGGCAAACCGATTATCGGTTTTAGAAATGATTTTAAACCGATTATCGTTTTTTATTAGCCTTCATAGAAAATTTGATCTATTATCATATTATGCGTTGAAAACCGATAATCGCTGCTTACCGTAACGTGAAGACTTTTATATATAATACGTCCCTGTGGGGTTCTACTTTACCTCGTTGGCTGTGGAAAGATCCGCTTTATATATGAGAGGCAATAATACGTCATTGTGGGGGTTCTACTATTACCTCGTTGGCTGTGGAAGGCTCCACTTTATATATATGAGGCAGAATTCGATAATCGTTTTGTCAACAATGAAAACCGATAATAGAAACCGATAATCATTTCCGATTATCGTAACATCCCTAGTTTATTATAATATTCGTTATTATAGCAAATTATAAAATTATAATAATATACTTCATTATAATTTATTATAATAATTTACTTTTAATAATATACTTCATTATAATTTATTATAATAATTTACTTTATTATGGTTATGGTTTATTACCATAATATATTTATCGTAATTTATTATAATAATTTTCTTTGCTGATTCTTTATAATACAGTCCAAATGAGTCCATTATAATAAATGGTACTAATTTACTTTTCATAATTTATTATAATAATATCCCTTATTATAACTTGGTACAATAATACACTTTATTAGAATTACATGCATTACTAGTTCTACATAAATATTTCCTCTCTTTGACATTGCCTTAGATCAGTGGTTTGCAACCTTTTACAGCTCTAGCAGTCATTCAGTCGACACAACTGACCTCAATTTCATTTATTTTTCTTTCCTCAGTCAATTCATCATTTGAATGATAAGCAACATTCGATGTTACGCCTGTGGCTACAATACTTAAAAGTTTTAAAAGATAGTACCGTAATAGGCCCATGTTAGCACAGATAATCAGTATTTTTTCACATATTCGACTGAAAAGGCTGCACAAAAATTACCCAGCTGCAGCACCCATGGAGCAGGTTCATGGCACCCGTGGCCCCCAGATTGGAAAAATACCCCTAGGGTGCTTAACCCTTTAGAGCAAAAACAAAGATATTATATATATAATTCTTAAAAGCGTTTGAAGTCTATTCTGTTTGAAGGACGGTTCTCCTTGTTGGGTCAGTATGAGTCTTCCTTGAAGTTGCAAGTTCTAATCTATGTTATATTAATTCTAATTAATACAAGCAATAATTTTAAAAATCAACAAAGACCACGGACATCCTAAAACAAAATTCCACCAACGTTAAAATTTTTGGGGTAAAATTGCAACTTTTAGGTTTAACACAGATAAAACCAATAACCATAAAATAAGAAAAGTTAAGAAAACCAATAATGTCACATTTTCAGCTAACAAAGCAAAGCCAGAGTTGAACCAGCTGCCTTGCATCTATGTACGCATACAATGATTTAAAAGTGTAGGGCTGTGGACGTTAATGATTAATTAATTGATAAATCATTATTGAATTTTAATGATTACATTTATTTTTAATGATTAATTGAAGGCTGCTTGTAATATTCGATAAAGTGCCCTTGTATTATAGCCCTTGTGATTAATAGACCCAACATTGTGAACAAAACATGTTGCTCACTAGAACCTAGTAACTGTAAACATGCTGGTTTGTTTACATAATTGGTTGAAGGAAGACATTTGAACTGAAAAATGTAAACAAGACAAATAACTACTAAGTACTACTAACTAGCAATAAAATATATAGTATTAAAAGACAAACAATGAATAATGTTCATTTTGTATTTGTCATTACTGATTGGGGAATACATATAATTCCAATTAACTATTAATTAATCATTCATTCTTAAACATTTAACTATTAAACAATTTTAATGGTTAACAGCCCTAAAAAGTGCATTTTAAATACCTCACATTGGCATTTTTGTAGTACCTCTTAATTTACCTATTTTCTGGACATAGTTTTGGAACTCTCTCCGTATTTCTGTCAGTTCATAAATCATTTATGCATTTTGTTCTCAACTTGCCTCTCTCAAATTACTTATCCACCATTGGCTGTCACTCTATCTTAGGGACTGATCTTCTGGATACTGACCTAATTACGACTACGTTTTGGTGTGCCTCCGTTTAGAAGGTGTCAACCGTTGCATTAGACACAGATGCAACAGAAGTTACTAATTACAATTACAGTTACAAACTGCACATGAGGATCGATAAAGTGTCTTTTAATCACAAGGGCGCAAAAGCATGTCTATAGTGCCTTTTTGAGAACTGCACAAGGATGTATCTATAGCACGCTTTTAGGTATGTCACTAGAAGGGCCAATTACGAATTAAAGACAAAGGCCAGACACTGGCCGTTAATTCTCATGGGGGCCAAACCAAGAGCCATGTCGTTGATGATAAACTCCACACCAGAGACTGAAACCATCTTTCCATAGATTCCTCTACAAAGCTCAGATGGACCACAGATTACAACTCCACGACTAATATTAAAGACCCTCTGTTCCTCTGATGATTGTAATGGTATCCTGGTGGATAATAACAAAGTCAATGAGCCTATCCCACTCATCCACCCACCCATCCACCCACCCACTCATCCACCCACCCACCCATCCACCCACCCACGTCCTGCTCCACCATACACACTCCCACTCACATCCACAACCTCACAGAACAGACACCGAAAACTGATGAACAGAAGTAAGGTAAATTTATTACATGCAGGCTTCTCAATTAAAAAATGTAATTGTAACACAGTATTGTAAAAAGCCTCTAACGAATCTGTCCAATGGTAATGAAATTTAATATAATGAAAGATAAGGTCATGCAATGTACTGCAATGTAAGGTTAAGTAAGCAAAGTTAAACAAGGCAAGATAAGGTAACGTAACATGATAAGGTAACATACCATATTTTACTGTCTGACTCTGACTAGATGTGAGTACTGCTTTTGACAAGGTAGATGACTACATCCTTCTGACCAGACTTACAACCTCATTACTGGTCAACCACTGGCCTGGCTCCAATCCTACCTGGAGGGCTGTATTATGGGGTGGAGAAGGGCTCTGACAGATTGGCTTGGGCCACTGTGGTGCATGGGGTTCCTCAGGGCTCGGTGCTTGGGCCACTCGGCTACATACTATAAACTGCTCATATTAGATCACACAGCATTGGCATTGAGCATTTCCAGACTGGAGTCCTCTGGATGTGATTTGAGATCTTGGTGTACTCCTTCATGGAGGACTCACCCTAACTGATCATGTAATATATTCCATCTGTAGGTCAAGCTACTAGATGAATTGATGCAGATCAGGGTCATATGAAGAACACTGTTCTCTGATGCTGCTGCCACACTTGTGCACTCCTTCGTCCTCTCTCACCTCGATCACTGCAATGCCATTTTCACTGGCCTCCCACTCTTCTGCATTAGACACCTACAAACTGTTCTCAAATCAGCTGCTTGTCTACTGGCCAATCTACCTAGTTTTGCACAAATATAGGATTATATATGACAAAATCTACATTGGCTGCCAATTGCTGATCACATAACCTAAATATCCTTATGATTGAGCAATGTTCCATGACTGGTACTGCTCCAGAATACATCAGTGAGCTGTGCGTTCCGGTCTCCACACTGCAACCTGGTCACCAGCAACTGCTTCGTTCTACGATGCGGCATGATCTCATTGTTCCATGCTCTCACACGTCGATATGTGCACGTCGGGGCTTCTCTGTCATTGAACCATCATTTTGGAACAATTTAAATACTGAAATTCGGTCGGTTCCACTTCTTGTGGACTGCACTGCATTTTCTCAAATATTGAAAAAAGACACACCTTTTTCCATCTGACTTGATAGTTACGTACACAGCGCCTCTGAGAGGCTCTTAAGATGCGCTAGACAAATGTTCTGTTACATTACATACAATTTCAAAATCCAGTGCATTGCAGCAAGTCAGGCAGAGAACCTTAAAGACTCACCTGTTCAGGATGTGCCAGTTGATTAGTTTCTTGTTGACTGCAAGAGCAGACGAGTAGTTGTGCAGTTCAACTAAGTTTGGATGAAAGTGCTTCACTACTTCAGCAACCAAAACTAAAAACAAAAGACAGAAAGCAGATAAATTAATTACTACCCCAACTCTAACATCATAGCCCAATCAGTCAGTCAGTCGGTCAGTCAAAAACTAAATAGCGTCTTTTAGGATATATCATCACACTGCTATCAGACTCTCCTTGAAAAAATGTGCTGGGCCAAGAAACTGGAACGAAATCCCTCTTCACATTCGCTCACTACCTACCCTTCATCTCTTCCAACATGAGCTGCACACCCACATTCAACATGAATCGTAAGGAATTCACTCACTGTGAAATGCATCGCCCATTGATCTCTAAGCAACGAATGGACTGCATTGGTTCTTAGAGTGCAAAAGTTACAGCGCATTTGTGTAATTAGTTTAGTTATTAGTTATTTGATTAAACTAAACGTCACTTTATTTCTTTATTCACAGTTGGCCACGTTACATTATACACTGCAAACTGTTCTCAGGTGGCTCTGGCTAGCGAGACCTTCGGCCTCGTATAGGTCTCGGCAAGCTTATAGAATCGGGGACCTAAATTTTCCGATATACCGCAACGTTTCGTGTTATACACAGCATATTAAGGCATGTTGCCATTGGCCGCACGCAGCATATTTAGGGATGTTGCCATTGGCTGCAAGAAAACGGGGGCGCTCGGAGATTGGTTGACCTAAAATAAAGGCGGGCTATGACTTA
This sequence comes from Aporrectodea caliginosa, assembly GCA_020284085.1. Lineage (NCBI taxonomy): Eukaryota > Metazoa > Annelida > Clitellata > Crassiclitellata > Lumbricidae > Aporrectodea > Aporrectodea caliginosa. The sequence continues at coordinate 1,309,094 of JACEVL010000480.1, read as the reverse complement.
AAATTAACCATGGCTATGGCCTAAATTGAACGCGGACTATACATGGGTAGAGGTAACTGTTTCTTAAGACGCATTATGTCGTAGCGTTTATCTGTCTTCTAATGACGACACTAACCCTAACCCTGACCCTAACCGACCCTCACGACGTAAAGTTTTATTTCACGTTAACTATGACAACACTAACCCTAACCCTGACCCTAACCGACCCTCACGACGTAAAGTTTAATTTAAGGTAAAGTATGACGACCCTAACCCTGACCCTAACCGACCCTCATGACGTAAAAGTTTTATTTTACCTAAAGTTTTAGAATCATGTGTCGTTGTTACGCGTCGTGAGGGTCGTTTAGGGTTAGAGTAAGGGTTATGTTAGCCATGTTTTTGAATGAAACTCAAGAATTGGCGTAATGCCGGTAATGGCACAGTCTCCCAGCTACAATCCGTCAATGTTCATCTGCTATCCAATTTAAATGAAAATTAGAAACTCATCTATTGTCATTTACACTAGGCTATGGCTAAGAACACAGCGCAAACGCGACACGTATTTCGTCGTATCCCCTTGTGTGCTTTTGGTAGCCCTGAAAAGGGCCGTTTGGGTGGTCGGCTGGTCGCGGTAATGTATACTCCATGTTTCATTTAAATCGGCCAATCAGAGCACGTCCAATGGCAACATGCCTAAATATGTCGTGTAAGTCTCGTATAAGACGAATCCTGGCGTAAGTTCCGTAAATATACGCAATATATTTTTAGGTCCCCGATTCTATAAGCTTGCCTACTGTCACTTTGTAACTTTAATTATTTCTCGCCAAACCGGTGGAATTGTTACCTGTGATATTTGGTTACCGAATGAAAAGACGATGAACCGATTACACTGCGTACCATTCGTCTCAAGTTTTCACTAAACCAGACTTCTAGAATTCATTTTTGCAGAAATCAACAGAGACTGACCGCCATCAGAGAAATCCCGTTTGAGCTCGCGCTTTGGCCGCGACAGTGGGATCTCATCGATCCAAGTGTAGAGTTCTTCCAAAACCTGTTCATCTAATTCTGCCATTGTTTGACTTCTGTCTCAAGATTCTTCTAGTTTATATTTTACTTCTGATCGCAAATGATGATAGGTCGTTTTCTACAGTCGTTTTCGATTACAAATCATATTTTATTCCGTACTCTGAAAAATTTCTAAAAGCAACAAACATAAATTCTTTAATACGAAAAACGTTTATTCGCCATTGATGGCTTCGTTAGAAACGGAAGTTAAGCATAGACGTGTTACTAGAGCGGTTATTCTACTATAGAGTTATTTGGCGCAGGAACATTAAGTATTCTTGAATTACGAAAATTCTTAAAAATCGCTGAACAAATGTTTTCAGGAGTCATAATTTATGCAGATCGAGAACACTCGATTTCTTGGTCTTTCTGTCTGCAGTTCTGTCTGTATGTTTGTCTGTCTCTCTGAGTGTACGTGTGACTGACTGACTGACTGTGCGTCTCTTTCTCCGTGTAACCGCATCTCTGTGTATCTGTGTGTCAGCGCATCCTTGCGTCAACGTGACGTACTTCTTTGTATCTGCGTATCTGCGTCAGTGGCGGCACTACACCAGGGCAAGCCAGGGCAAATGCCCTGGTAAAAAAGCCTTTGCCCTGGTCGTTGCCCTGCCAGAATTTTTGCCCTGTCGATAATTTATTTGAGGCATAAACCACCCCCGCACTGGTTACTTGTATGACTGCCCTGGATATGCCCTGGTTACAAAAAATGTTTAGTGCCGCCACTGATCTGCGTCTGTGGGTATGGTGGGTTTACTGTATTTGAATGCATGTGTCTGTCATCGATGTTCTGTCGCGTGGTCGTGTGCACTTCTGAACTTCGGAAGGAGAGCAATATCAAAAAATACGGTCGTATTGTATTATCTGTTACAGTGTATCTGTGCTTCAGTGGGTCTGCGTATTTCTTGTTGTTGTTGTTGTGCACGCGTGTCGGTGTATGTGTGTGCATGTCCGTGTATCTGTGTGTCTGTATGTCTGTGTGTGTCTGTCTGTGTGCTAGCTTGTGTGTGTACCTGTGTATGTGTGTCTGTCTGTGTGCTAGCCTGTGTGTGTCTGTGTGTGTCTGTGTGTGCTAGCCTGTGTGTGTGTCTGTGTGTGTGTGTGTCTGTGTGTCTGTATCTGTCTTTGTGCTAGCCTCTGTGTGTGTGTGTGTCTGTGTGTGTGTCTGTGTGTGTGTGTTGTGTGTGTATGTGTGTGTGTCTGTGTGTGTCTGTGTGTGTGTCTCTGTGTGTGTGTGTATGTGTGTGTGTGTGTGTCTGTGTGTGTGTCTGTGTGTGTGTGTTGTGTGTGTGTGTGTGTGTGTGTGTGTGTCTGTGTGTGTGTCTGTGTGTGTGTCTGTGTGTGTGTGTGTGTGTGTGTTGTGTGTGTATGTGTGTGTGTGTGTGTGTGTGTGTGTGTGTATGTGTGTGTGTGTGTGTGTCTGTGTGTGTGTCTGTGTGTGTGTTGTGTGTGTATGTGTGTGTCTGTTTGTATGTGTGTGTAATGTCTGTGTGTGTATGTGTGTGTGTGTGTGTTGTGTGTGTGTGTGTGTATGTGTGTGTGTGTGTATGTTGTGTGTGTATGTATGTGTGTGTATGTGTGTGTGTGTGTGTGTGTGTGTGTGTCTGTGTGTCTGTGTGTGTGTGTGTGTGTGTGTGTGTGTGTGTGTCTGTGTTTCGATGTGTGTGTGTGTGTGTGTGTGTGTGTGTGTGTGTGTGTGTGTGTGTGTCGTGTGTGTGGTGTGTGTGTGTGCTAGCCTGTGTGTGTGTCTGTGTGTGTCTGTGTGCTAGCCTGTGTGTGTGTATGGCTGTGTGTGTGTCTGTGTGTCTGTATCTGTCTTTGTGCTAGCCTGTGTTTGTGTGTGTGTGTGTGTGTGCCTGTGTGTGTGTGTGTAATGTTTGTGTACATATGTGCGGGCGTCCTAGGGTTCGCGGCCTCTGAACAGTTTCATCTCTTCGTCATAAAACCGCGTTTCCCTCTTCGTCGTCATTCGTTCGTTTGTCGTCGTTCGGTCGTTAATCGGCGGCTGTCTGGCAGTTCGTCGTTTACGGTCGAATAAGGAATGATCCCTGCGACTAATGATCCCCACGCCACGCCCCCCCCACGGACCCGGACCATAGGGCCCAGCAGCAGCGTCATCGACCGACCGCGCGCGCTCCGCCTTTGTTTGGGTCGACACAATGAATTATAGACAAATATGCATATAAATATATGTGCTACATAAATGAATATATGTATCCACGCGCATATAATATACAAGTGATTTATGGAAGTGTATTATATACACTTATTAAAGATTTAATATCATGCATATATGAAGGCACATTACATACACACACACGCACACATATAATTCACGTATATTATAAATTATAGCCTGCATATGGAAAACTATATATGATGTATATAATATGAATATATATATATATATATATATATATATATATATATATATATATATATATATATATATATATATATATATATATGTATCATGTGTATTTCGATGCGCGTCAGTCGATAACGGCCGTGGTAATATATCTGAGTAAGTATGCATGGATATTTGTCTGTGCGGTAATGGTCAATGGTACGGCGGCGGCGATCGTGAGCGATAATAGGGAGTCTCGAGTGACAATTATTATTTTATCATCATTCCTCGTCGAATGACATCGTCCTCCTCCGATGATGCGTTGCTGGTCATAGCTGATCATATGATGGTCACTGGTCAGATGGTCAGATGACTGCCAATGTATCTGAAATGCATATTAACAGACCTGGCGGCCATCGTCCCAATATATGTAAATGTTTGATGCGAAACTGTCGAATGATTTTGACATTAGCCGTGAGTGTCTTGTGATCGGCAACATTGACGCCATATTGTAGGACGTGGTACAGATGATGAAGCGATTTCGGGAAGGGTACGGTCGTGGGCTGATCGACCAGGGCCATATCACCCTCCTGCCGGGTTTAGAAAGCCAGTGCGAAGGACACAGATTAAGGGTGTGAGAGGTAGATCGACGAAGGCCACGTGGGCCATATAGCCCTCTATTCCCCTAAACTCAAATGACCATTATAGCCCTAAACTTAAATGGGAAGATCATTAACAGGATCCATGGCATGATCCGCCGTTGGGTAGGCAATTGGCGAATAGAAGGCGGATCCGCTCAACCGAAACCGAACTCTTCAAGATATACTATCCTGATTCTACTCCTGCGCCACCACACGACCACCATCATCACCGATAGCCACCGTAGCACCATCAGGGGTGCAAAAAACCAAACTTTTTTCAAAATGAAAAGTTGGTTTTTTTGGGTTTTATTTGGTTTTTTGGTTTTGAGATTTTCCTATATCGGATCGTAAAACTCATAAAAATGGCATAATACCGTTCAAATTAATCAGATGCATATAAATGAAATTAACTAGAACAGTAGAACCGTAGAATGTCATAAAACCAAGTTAACAAAGACCACACAACAATGGGGACTCTGTGAGCAGTTCCTTTAAGCGGCGATAGGCGTCGCCAGTATGTGATGTGGTCAAACTTTAGACAACTTTAGCGTAAATAAACCATAGACATCATATATTAAATGTAAGATGTCTATGAAATAAACCTACCGCACAACAGAGCACACATTTTACCTAGAGTAGCCAAACTATATCCCATCCTGGCGCCACCTATAGCAGCCATTTTTACAGAGTCCCCCATTGCCAAGAGAGTTGGAGAGACGACATTTTTGGCATTTAGAATTTTGAAATTTGTAAAAAAAACAAAACAAAAAAAAAAATGAGGTGATTGTTGTTTTTTGTTTTTTTTAAACCAAAAACCAAAAACCAAAAAACCAAGCCTTTAACAGCCCTGAGCAAGATGGACATTATGGATTGTCAAATCCTCGGCTTGACCTCCCCGGATTTTGACCTGGCACCGAAACGAACAGAGGAGTTTGGCTATAATTGCGGACTTGATTATATATAGCGCCGGTGAATAAGCTGATCTCCTGACGTGGCTTTTGTGGGCGCTGAGAAATTTTCGAAGATTTACATTAGGCCTACATTACATTACATTACAACATAATCAACCGGACGGATGGCGCCTTCCACGCTGCTTCCTAGTCCTACACGAGGGCTGGGCGCCTGTTTATGGCTGCCGCTACTTTGTTATTACATTACTATTACTATACTTTATTATTAATTGAACATTTGTATAGCTTCTATGTTTTATTTTATATTCAATTTTGATGTCCCATTGTTGCGTTTGCTAATGGAGTATTAAAGGCTTTACTTACTTACTTCATAGTTAAGGGACAAGGGTAGGATCAGGGTACAATTTACATGATATAGCATTATAGCTTATAGCTTACACACGTAACACACGCAAAGGGGAAAGGAAGAAAACATTTCCTAAACGGATGCATGTGGTTCCATGTACGTTTTACTGTGTTAATAGGTCTTCACCAAACTACAAATCGCAAGCTGGTTTAATAGGATCTAGAAAAGTGTGTAAATGTTAGTCTGTAAGTTTGCCCCTCACGTTTTTTGTTGAAAAGAGCGTACAACCTATTTCGGACCGATCTGATCTGCCACAGTTAATTTGTGGTAAGCTGGGGCCTAGGGTAAGGTAAAAAAAAATACGGTAGTCGCAGCAGAAAACATTGAGATCTGAATTTCACGAAAATCTACGAATTAAATCAGCAGAATAAAGTGATTAACATAACATAACATAACATGGCTTAAGGTGGTTCAGAAAACTAAAAATCTGTGTGAGAACCACCACTAATACATGACTTAATATCCAATCTGCCCAAGCTTGTTCTTGAAATTGTTGAGTGTCTCCACCGAAACTGCCTCCTCACTCAGCTCGTTCCAGGCATTTATCACTCTGCTACTAAAAATCTTTGCTTAATAGCGCCTTCGGACTTCCTGAATATCTTATATTTGTGTCCCCTTAATCATTCTCTCTCAGCCAACTGAAAGAATCTTGAGTATGGCGTTACTTCTTTGTTAGTCATCAACTTGTATGTCTCTATAAAATCTCCTCTGCATCTTCTCTTCTCTATAGTGTTGTCAGTCCACAATCCAGCAGTCTCTCTTCATACGTCAGTTTTGCAAATCCTCTGATCATCTTTGTTGATCTCCGCTGGCACTTCCTTATCTTTTTGCATGTAGGGACTCCACACTTGAGCACAGTACTCTAAGTGAGGTCTGACCAGAGTTTTATATAGGTTCAGGAAGATGCTTTTTTCTCTGCTGATCACCGTCCTTCTGATTTGTCCCAGCACCTTATTTGCTTTGGTCGCTGCTTCTCTGCATTGCCTGGATGGTTTTGCGCTTTGGTGTATTTTGACTCCCAGATCTCTCTCCTCTTCCGTTGTTCTTAATTTCCTGTCTCCCATTTCATATTCAAAACCTCTGTTCTTCCTTCCCACATGCATTACTGCGCATTTATCCATGTTGAAAAGCATGTTCCACTCTTCTGACCACTTGCGCAATCTTTCTATGTCCTCACTTAGTATCTTTGTAATCTCCACCTAAACCATTCTAAATCTAACGAAATTATCTTGACCAGACCAGGGCATTTTTTAACATGTTGACTGGTGGGGAAATTCCCCACCAGCCCTCTCAAATTCCCCACCAGTCCTTGCCATTTTCCCCACCAGTGAATTCTGCCCTTTTTAGTATAACCAGTTGCCACCAATGATGAAATGATTACCGTAAATCATTTTATTGACCTTGACATACCGTAAATGCAAACCACAGCAGACGTAAAATCTTTATAATTTATATTTCTTTGGTCACCAATACAATAGTCCGCTCCATATATGCTGTTGTTTACATGTTGAGTGTTTTGAATATTTGATTTGTATCACATCACAACTTGGTTGTGGACGATCACAGAAGTAGCATGAACTCTGACACAATCAATGCACGACTTAACATTGCTTTGAATGGAGTGGGAACTGCTCACTACGATCCAAGAATGGCCATTGTACATTTTCTTTCTGCCCGGAATCGAAAGGAGGGTGAACCCAATTTAGACATTTACTCAAGAAGAGATATCGCTCATAAATTTTTCAGAGAAGATGGCCATTTTTTTCTAGTTTCCTTAATATTCATCTTATTTCAGTAATCAGTGTAACCCTATTTCAGAATTTGTTTCTTTCCAGTAATTTGACTGCTTGAAAGTTCAACATATTTAAACAATAATAAAAATATTGTATGTCCGTTTCCAAGTTTTTCTGCGACAGTGCTTTTGACTTAAAATTATGCGTGGAAAGTGCCCTTTTCGAAATATCCCCACCAGTGGAAATTTCTTAAAAAATCTTGGACCAGACCAAATGTGAATCTTGAACAAGGTCCTCCAATTATACGTGGCATAAAAAGGGTCACATCCCTGAATATATTGGGTATCGAGATTTCCGCAAAGCTCGGTTTTTCCTCCCATATCCAAAAGATTTGTGTACGGGCCAAGCAATCTCTCCACGCCCATCGTATTTTAATCTCGCATGGGCTCTTGGGAGTCATGCAGGCTATAATATGATGTGGTCCGGTCCACCACTGTCAACCGAATGCTTTATTGTTCCCAAGTGTGGTGGGGCTTTGCCAGCAAACTGGAACGTGACTCTCTAAGTGCTGTGGTCCGCAAGCTGGTACGCTTTGGCTTCCTACCAAAATCTTTCCCCACTTTTGAGGAACTCTGTAAAAAAGCCGACCAAGACCTTTTAGAAATATCTTAAATAATCCCGGACATATCCTTCATTACCTACTACCCCCTGTCCTATATACTGGTCACGATTTGCGCCCACGCTCACATAACCGTGTTCTTTCTAGATTTGATTCCCTCACCAGGCGTGGTTTCCTGGCTAGGATGTTGTACAGCTGAGCCATATAGTGTTTTTTTAGTTTACTATTTACTAACTTTTTCGCTACTATTTGATAACTTTGTATAACTTTGTATGTACAGCGCCGTGCGTTTGCCAGCGTTTAATAAAGAACACACTTACTTACTTACTTACCTTGGTAGTCGGAGGACTGGATGGATTGGGGATTTGGGGAAGGAATTCCTTAACAGGTGAGAGCCATTTGGAGTGTAGAGGAGCCTGGGGCAGATGATGGTGGGTGAGCGGGATATTGGTTGGAAGTTCAGTTCAATTCCAAGCCCAGCTGCAACGGTCGGTTAGATTGGGCCTATAGCCCACAGGCATGCAGATGGTTGAAGGAAAGGCCCCACGGTTGACAGAACCGTTTAAGATTTGGGGGAATATAATCCCAGCGTACGGATGCCTAAACCGGTTTAAGGGTCAGAGGGAAAACCATTGTTATTCCCTCTTGCATATTGTTGCGTTGAATTTTAGGTCACTTAATGTAGAACGAGAAGAGAGCAGATCCTTCGGCCAACCTCGAAAGGCAGTCCTAGTATTATTTCGCCTCCTGGTACTCGTAGTCCTCCTTTCCCTAATCTTCCTCCTTCGTCTCCTCCTCTTCCTCTTCCTCTAACAATATTCAACCTCGACCGTCATCGTCTTCGTCGTCCTTCATCTCCTCTTCCTCTTCCTCCTCTTCCTCCTCTCCCTCCTACTCCTCCTTTTCCTCCTCTCCCTCCTCCTCCTCCTCTCCTCCTCCTTTTCCTCCTCCTCTCCCTCCTCCTCCTCCTCCTCCTCTCCTCCTCCTCCTCCTCCTCTTCCTCCTCCTCTTCCTCCTCCTCCTCCTTTTCCTCCTCTCCTCCTCCTCCTCCTCTTCTCCATCTGCCCATTTGCAGCTCCGTTCCTTTCTCCTGTGAAAATAATCGATGAACATCGGTGGCGGCCGGGCGCCTAGCGCCATCCACACGACGACCTGCCAGACCAGCAGCAGCAGCAGCAGCAGCAGCAGCGGTCTCCTCCTGTCCTGCCCAGGCGTCTTCCTCTCCCTTTCGCATCCGGCTCCAGCGACAGAAGCCTCAGCCTCCGTAGCAGACACAAGAGAGAGAGAGAAGGCCATCATTCTCCGAGCAACTAGGAAGATCAGATCCCACGGTCGACAACCTCCGCCCGACCGACCGACCGACCGCCCCACGCCATCCATCCATCCATCCCCTGGACGACGCGACCAGGACCAGGAAGAGGAGGAGGAAGAGCAGGAGCAGGAGGAGGAAAGACGACGACGCATCCAGGACCCTGTGTCACACACTCCTCTATTCGTCGCCAGAGACCGAGGCCAGCGTCGCCGGGACTGCTGCAGTGGAGGAACCGCCACCGCTTCCACCCATCATCATCATCGCCTATTCCGCGTTCTTCATTTCGTTGTGGACCCTGAGACCATCCTCTCTCTGTCTCTGTCTCTCTCGGTTGCTACTGCTCTTCTGCTGAGGTCTTTAAGACAGAGAAACAGGATCTTACATCTGCGCTGCTCCTGCCTCTGCTACCTTGACCTACAATTTCATTGGCATCGTTAAACTAGAAGCGGAAATGGTACGTAAATACAACGCTCGTCGATAGGTGTCCTCGGTGTGTGTGTGTGTGTGTGTGTGTGTGCGTTTGTGTGTATTGGTGTGTTTGCGTATGTGTGTATGTGTGTACGCATGTTTGTATGTATGTAATGCAAATATATTTATATGTGTATGTTTGTGTTACAGTGTTTATTTGCACTTGCCAAAGATGTTTGTGTTTATGCGTGTAAAGCAATTTCTGTGTTTGTGTATGTGTGTAATCGTAATCTCCAAACTTCTAAAGCGCCACTCAAAAGCCAAGCGCAGGGCACCAGCTTATTCACGAGCGCGATGTATGATGTATGTATGTATGTATATGTATGCTGCAGCCTGCATATGTGTATGTAGGTATATAAATTTGTTTTTTTGTAAATGTGTATCCAAACACATTTTAAAAAGATTAACGGAGAATGTGTTCTGAGTTGCTCGAGACACTCGGTTGAGTTTTCAGTCGAAGATTGTTGCAGGAAGGCGGACCAGCGCATGACGAAGAACGGGGATGTGCTCGTGCCCAGCATTTATATGGCGCCAGAGGATATTCGACCTTACCTTTGTCTACGAATTAACAGTGATCCTTGATTGCGACTTACGTTCATTCATTCATTCGTTCGTTAATTCCTTTGTTTGCTAGCCAGAACTTGAAATAATTGATAGTGTTTCTAGTTAGACAGTCAACTCATCCACTCTTTGGATGTAGTTGATTCGTAATTCATTCGTTCATTCGTCCGGTCGTTCTTTCATTCATTCTATCGTTCTTGCATTCATTCATTAATAGCATTTCTACAACGTCTTGTGATGCATCCTGGGTTTCAGAAGCAAACGACAAGATCTGTAAATGTCTCATTTTGCTGTTGAACTTAGAATTTCCTTCTGCAAAGTCTGCTCTGATCTTCAGATCTCAACGTAATAAAAACTCATCTTTCCAGAACTCAATTCCTCCGTATATTCTGATTTCGTCTCTTCTCGGAATCCCTTCTTGGCTTCCGACCGGAAATGGACACTGGAATTTGCTTTCAAAAGACGATTACTAGTACTTTCGACAGTCGACTGTTGCCCTAAGCATTATTGCAGTGGCGCTACAGAAGTTCTTAGATTAGATTAGGACCAAATGTTTACTGAAATAATTTGAGGTCAGCTTTCCTAAGGTCGTAGTTACAACAGAAGTGTAGGTTAAGTCTAACGCCATCACGTGACGACAATTCGAAAGTGTACACAATAGGCCTATTGTACAATGACAACGAAAAATTTATAGTGTCCGAAAGACACCATTTAAAAGATAAGACACCATTTATAGGTGTCAACGCAGAACTATACAATGTCACTAATATTCGCTGTTTAAGAAAACAAATTTACAGTTAATGATGTCTATGAAACATGTATAAGATGGCATTTGATGCAAATTAAACAATATTTTTATAGCAATTGTCATATACAAAAATTTAAAATAAAAAAAGATTCTTGATGAACATTCTGAATGGATTGATCTATGAGTTTCCTAATCTAGTTATTATAATTTAAACCAGCTTTGGTTACAAGTTTACAACATTTGTAATTACAACATGACATTCTTATACTACTTTTGAATTTTCAAGAAGTTATCAGTCAATATAATCAAACAATATTATAGAAATATATACAAACAGGGGAAAAGACAGTTTTTTATGAACAGTTTAATAAAATAATATTAATTCACACATAAGTAAATCTATTTACATATGGTTTTGTGGACATTTTTGGCAAAATTTTTCATTTTTTCATACAAGTGACAAATCTATAGACTTTACTTTGTCAGTAGCTGGGCCATAGCCTATCAGCAAGTTCTTAATGTTGACTTCAGTTTTGTTACACTTATCTCTGAGCAAATTGAAGATAGTTCCCCTAAAAAGTTAAAATCAAACCATTTCAAGATCATAGAAACAATTTGAATGCAATGTAACATTTCTTATAAATGTTTGCTTGTGTTTCCATTCTTTAACTACATCTTATGTCTCTTGTGGCCGTTGACGTCAACCTTACCTTAGGCCCTACCTATGAACGCATTGGCTTTTTTGTAAAAAATTGCTTTTATGTGTTTTCGTAGAATAAGAAGTTCACAAGCGAACAAATGGAAGGTAGGTAGTAGCTATTACTTAAATCACATCAAACTTGGTTAAGATAACTTTTAAACTAGGGCTGCGGATTTTAACGATTAATTAATCGATAAATCGTTAAAATTTTTAATCGATTAATTTTGTCTTGTTCGATTAATTTTCGATTAATTTCTTACTTATTTTATGACGTCAACCGACCTATTTCCGGAATAAACAATATGGCGAACAGTAATAATGTGAAACATTTGAGTGGAAAATGAAGCAATCATTTTACATTAAAGGTAAATGCTGAGGGAAAAGTCGAAGATGGTGAAATTATTGAAGGTTTCTGTAGATTGAAGGTATAGTTGCTACTGACTACATTTCTCAGTTTGACAATTTGAACTTTGGCATGTCGAATGATTGAAGGATTTTTGCTAAACAGTTTTTCACGCTTTATGTAGGCTCCTATAGGCGGCGGCCTATGGACCAAATTAATCGAATTTAATCGATTGATCTCGATTAAATGTAGGAGATTAATCGATTAAAATTATTTTAGTCAGTACCAGCCCTACTTTAAACGGTTAAATATTACGGTTTTAACTAATGAAAATATTAAGTTAAAATTACACGCACAGTGTGCACTGTGCGTGTGTGTGTGCACTGTGCGTGTGTGTGTGCACTGTGCATGTGTAGAATGTATGTAGGCCTACGTATGTAGAAGACTATCGCGTGGCACCTTCCTATCACTCACTGAGGTCCGCTCACCACAAGACACTTCATATGGCACCAGGTTTAAGTAGGCCTATCTCCCAAAACCTGTATTGGAGAAGGAGAAATGTGTTGAGTCATAAATCTTCTGCGGCGGAAAATTCCGCCGCAACTTGAAGTAAGTATTTTCAATGATTTATCTTCATCACTGATCCGACGGTTCTGCGGCGGAAGCGCTTTGCGCATGCGCAACCTTCGGCGCATGCATGCTGCATTGTTTTGAATGCGGTACTTCCTATAAATTTACGTAGAGTTGAGTGTCGTCAGCATTAGGGATCAGGTTTGGCCTCGTGAGTGTCGGTTAGGGTCAGGTTATAGCGCTGTGACGAAGTAGACCTAGGATTAGGGTCAGTGGGGTAGGGTTAGAGTTGTTTTTAGATAAAATGTCCAAACAAATTCCGCCGAAGAAGTAAATTTTCGCGGGTTGCGTGTAGGCATTTTCCGCCGCAGAAGCACCAGCGCATTGGAGAATGGAAAGCGAAATAAGGCGGTGATCGAGCGGGGGTTGTACCTGTTGTCTGTGGTTGTTGTTGTAGAGTTTCGAGCGGCGTTCGATCTGTTTGATGAGGATGGAAACAATGCCATCAGCAAAGAGGAACTGGGAACCGTCATGAGGAGACTCGGTCTCAACCCAACCGACGAAGAACTACGAGATATGATCAGGGAACACGACCAAGACGGTCGGTCTCTGTCGTTCTGTCTGTCTGTCTGTCCGTCCGTCTACCTGTTGTCTGTGTGTGTGTGTGTAGTGTGTGTGTATGTGTGTGTGTGTGTGTGTGTGTGTGTGTGTGTGTGTGTGTGTGTGTGTGTGTGTGTGTGTGTGTGTGTGTGTGTGATATGATCGTGCGTGCGTGACGTGCGTGCTCTGTCGTGTCTGTGTGTGTGTGTGTGTGTGTGTGTGTGTGTGTGTGTGTGTGTGTGTGTGTGTGTGTGTGTGTGTGTGTGTGTGTGTGTGTGTGTGTGTGTGTGTGTGTGTGTGTGTGTGTGTTCTACCTGTAGGCCTAATTTAAATTCAAATCGAATACTGCTCATGAATATCATATCAGCAACTCATTGTGTATGTACATAGTCATAGCTGCATGACTATACCTTATGGTCCCACTGTTTGCAACAATCTTCCTGCCGACATCCTTAGCGTGTCTCATCGCCTCCTATTTAAGAAACTTCTGCGTGCCCACCTACTAACTTTAAATATTTAACTGCTTTTAATCTTCTGTTTGTTTATTAAAGAACTTTTCAGCATTAGACAATGCTAATTATGTTATCATTTCAGTTGTTACTTAATTCACTCCCACTCCTGAGCATTATGTTGTCAACCTCCACCTAACAGCCTATATAGGGTCGTATATGTGGCCCTGCATGCTTAGCAGGGCTCTGGTCCCTTTAGGTCCTCCTTTGGTATCCCAACTAAGTAGGCTATTATTTGAAATATGATGATGATGTGTTACTGTACTTTTTTGGGAGCAATAAAAAACCTATGTTATGTTAATTAAATATGCAAGACTTATACGTCCAAGTCCTTTTAAATTCACGAGTTCCGTTCTGCAATCAGTGCAGGAGACCTGCTCTAAGGCCACTGCTCCCACCTTTCGCTTGCTGCATAACCATAATAATTGTCGCTCCTGCACACGGCACAGATTGGTCGCAGGACCTTTCTCTCTATTCATTCGTCAGATGTCGTCCAACGTAACGTATTATCGACGGCAACGATTGACGTCACGATGACGTCAGGTCGTTAAAAATAGCCATAGGGTTGAAAGAGAGTTTGGATGATGAGGATTGGACGGATGGTTCTTCGAGGTCGTGTTTGGACGTGTAGTCTATGGTCGTCTCTATAGCTGCGCGTTCGCGGTATCCAAGGTCATCCGTAGTCAGTGTAAATCATTCGCTGATAGGCTATATATAATGGGCTTCGATTTTGCGCTCGTTAGCGCGGTACGGAGGCCGTGTGTGTAGCCAGCAATTTATGTAGCGACTGCGTTTTTACCTCCTGTATGTCGACGTTTGCAGGACTGTTAGTGGGTTATAGGCTACGGCAGCCGATTGGTTAGGGTGATTGGCCTGTAGTGCAGAGAGTTCGGGTTTGAACCTCCTCTGAGACGGTTCCTGCAGACCTTGAGCAAGTCCTCCACCACCACCCACATTTGCTCATCGATGTTCTGTCGTATGGTCCATTGTACACTTCTGAATTTGGAAGGAGGGCAAGGCATCAAATGCAGTTGTACTATATTGTACTGTATTCTATTGTTGTATTGTATCGTATTAAATCGTATTGTATTGCATTAGTTATGCATTTTACAGTTCCGCCTCCGGAATGGTTGAGCGTTCGCTCAACTCTGCAACACCGCATGCAGTATACGTGCATTAGTGCATGAGTGCGGCGGGTTCGATCCTTCCCTAAGACCTTTCTTTTAGGCCTATATCCCTCCTGAGTGGCCGAGTGGGTTGGTGCCCGCTCGCCGCGCCGGCGCCCCGGGTTCGCTTCCCGGTCGGGTCGGATTATCAGAGATTAATTTCTCGGATCTTTACTGCGGGTGGCTCGGTCGCATTATAAACGTGGAGTACAATACAACACACAATACAACACATCACAATACAACTGGGGCGCGGTGGTGTAGGGGTATGTTCGGTGCCTTGCAGCTGGAGGGTTGCGGGTTCGGATCCACCTCAAAGTCGCCGCGTAGGGACCCTGGGCAAGTCCTTCACTCGCAATTGCTCATGCGCTTCGGCGTGAAACTCCGACTCAGCGTTCGCGCAGTAGTCGGGAGCGCCTCTGAATGGGAAATCTGGTTGGGGCGCTATAACAAGTGTTCAAATACAATACAATACAATACAATATCCCTCGATCGTTCTTGACGAAAGATTGCTTAGCTCTATGCTCTGCCGCTTCATCATCACACACTGGCGCTATGTAAAAACGATTATGCTGATAATGACGACGAGTGAGGCAGCACTGGAAGTAGTAGGCCTATACCAGCAGAGGGAGACACAGTGCACTCCAATGGCACTTGCCATTGGCAATCGGGCTAACGTCAATTGCTAACGTATATTGCATTGCAACGCGTGATATATATATATATATATATATATATATATATATATATATATATATATATATATATATATATATATATATATATATATATATATATATATATATATATATATATGGAGTCGGAGAAGCTGCTTAGGCGCCCTAAACTTAGGCTGATGATGGCCTAAAGAGAATGTCGGCGTCTCTTTGATCTGGCGTCAGCATTTAATTTGTAGGACAATTCGGGTCGAATGTGTCATAAATGAAATAACGGCTTAATAATTAAATTAATAAATAAATCGTTAAACTGTTTAAAAAGAAACTGAAGCGAACGACTGTTACATTCCTGCACTAACTAAATTAAACAAACTATAATAAAATTTTACGCTTAAAGCCTTCCAGCTCGTAAGCCACATAAATTTCTATGTATACTATTCATGTATTTCTACTTCTACTTTATTCTACTAATTTATTTATTCTATACTTGTTTTTGTTCTACTTGTTTACCTGTTCTATTTGCTTATTTATTATACTTGTTTATTGAATGAATAGTTAGTTTATTGTTTTATTTTTATTTTGCTGCTGTAGAGAGTGGTCAGATAGAGTTCGGTGAGTTTTGTGACCTGTTGGCTCAGAGGATGGAGGGCGAAGGCAAGGAGGAGAACCTGAGGGCTGCTTTCAAGACCTTCGACCAAGACGGAAGTGGCAAAATATCAGCACAAGAACTACGCCACGTTAGTCTGTCTGTCTGTCTGTCTGTCTGTCTGTCTGCCTGCCTGCATATCTGTGCCTGCCTGCCTGCCTGCCTGCCTGCCTGCCTGGCCTGCCTGCCTGCATATCTGTCTGTTGATCCTGTCCGACTGGCAGTTTTTTTTATCAAAAACCAGTCGCTCTACCATACATAGTACCTTATCCTGCCATCTCCTTCCATACTCGTGTAGCCGGATACTTGTCCTCCGGCGTTTCAGCCGCACCTAAGTTGTATTCAGTTCTTTCTTAATACAAGTAGGCTAACGCTGGTCGTTATTCTGTTATGCTATAAATAAATTGTTTCGTCCGCTGTTGCTTCATTCGCTCATTCATTCAAAAATTCCGTTCGTTCGTTCGTTCCTTCATTCTATTGTTCAGACCATGACGATATGTTATGAAACGCATTGCTTTCGTATGCTTTGTTATATTATATGCTATTCTACGTTAAGCTATGCTATATATTCTTTGCTATGCTATTCTGAGCTTTCTTATGCCCTGCTATGCTATGCCCTGCTATGCTCTGCTTTGTTATGCCCTGCTGTATTACGCCCTGCTATGCTATGCTCTGCTGTGTTATGCCCTGCTATGCTATGCTCTGCTGTTATGCTTATGCCCTGCTATGCTATGCTCTGCTGTGTTATGCCCTGCTATGCTATGCTCTGCTGTGTTATGCCCTGCTATGCCTGCTATGCTATGCTATGCCATGCTATGCTCTGATATGCTATGCTATGCTATGCCCTGCTATGCTATGCCATGCTATGACCTGCTATGCTCTGCTCTATGCCCTGCTATGTTATGCTATGCTCTGATATGCTATGCTCTGCTATGCTATGCCCTGCTATGCTATGCTATGCTATGCCATGCTATGACCTGCTATGCTCTGCTATGCTATGCCCTGCTATGGTATGCTCTGCTTTGCTATGCCATGCTATGCCCTGCTCTGCTATATTATGCTATGACCTGCTATGCTCTGCTATGCCCTGCTATGCTATGCCCTGCTATGTTATGCTCTGCTATGCTATGCCCTGCTATGTTATGCTCTGCTATGCCCTGCTGTGTTATGCCCTGCTATGCTATATTATGCTATGCTATGACCTGCTATGCTCTGCTATACCCTGCTGTGTTATGCCCTGCTATGCTATGCTCAGCTGTATTATGCCCTGCTATGCTATGCCCTGCTATGTTATGCTCTGCTATGCTCTGCTGTGTTATGCCCTGCTATGCTATGCCCTGCTATGTTATACCCTGCTATGCTATGCTCTGCTGTGTTATGCCCTGCTATGCTGTGCTCTGCTATGTTATGCCCTGCTATGCTATGCTCTGCTATGCTGTTTAGGTCATGCACAGTCTCGGCGAACGATTGACAGACGCTGAAATTAACGAGATGATCAATGAAGCTGACATCGATGGAGACGGACAAATTAATTACGAAGGTCTGATTCTAAGCCACACCCAGTGGCGTAAATTATGGGGGGCAGAGGGGAACTGTCCCCGAAAGTTTTGACTGAAGCCTTTCTGTCCCCAAAAAATCGGCCCGCGCAGAATCTGCCCCCCAAGTTATGTATAGATTTTCGCCTCTGGCCACACCCTCCTCCTTTCTTTACTGTCCGCCTCTGTCTGTCTGTTTGTCTGCTTCAGTCTCTCTCTCTTTCCGCTTTTCCGACACCGCTTCTTGGTTTTAACTTCCGGCATTTATGATCTTATGGCTGTCAGGGTTTTGTGGGGCGCGGTGGTGTAGGGTATGTTCGATGCCTTGTAGCCGGAGGGTTGAGGGTTCGAATCCACCTCAAGCCGCCGCGTAGGGACCCTGGGCAAGTCCTTCACTCGCAATTGCTCATGCGCTTCGGCGTGAAACTCCGATTCAGTGTCCGCGCTGTAGTCGGGAGCGCCTCTGAGTAGAAATCTTGAAGGGGCGCTATAACAAGTGTTCATACATACATACATACATACATACATACAAACTGACGCCAACCTTATCACACCGTTGCCTTCTATATATGAGCTTATTGGTATAAATATGGAAGGCAATGATACAACGCATCATTCAACCATCGAACAAAGGAAGAAACACCGTTGACTAATAAATAGTGTCAACTAACCGCGTTTTTTAAGGTGTACAAATGTAGCACTGTGTTTAACGACATCTGACAGCTGCCAGGACCGTTGACGTCACCCTCCTTTCTCATCTTACAGCTGCCAGGCTCAGTAATCTACATTGGTTAGGCGCACATAGGCCTAATTATGCATTCGTAGGCCTATAGGAAGCTATTGAAAAACGCGCCTATAAATCTGTACTTTTCTTAATTCTTTTTATCGAGCGTAGTAGGTCTTATCACTTGAAACACCCGATTAAACCTTCACACGCTGAATTCATAATTATTTGTTTACAAGATAATTATTTCTCTACTGAGCCGGTATACCGCGCCACCTAGCGAATAAGGGATGACATAACATAACAAGGGTTTTAAGTGGTTCAGAAGTGTTAAAACCACTGTAAATTAACTGGGAAAGCTTAATAGCCTAGTTTTCTATATATCTTCCTGTTAAAAGCTATGATAGTGTTCACTGAGATAGCATTGCATCATCCAAACCACTCCACTAGTTTACAACTCTTACACTGGAGAATTTCTGTCCTAATGATAAATTAGTTATAGGCCTACTGTAGACGAAAAATGTAGACATTAGGTTGCAGCATTGGAAATGTAAGAAATGTTTATACAGCTTCAGATTATGTTCTGTTATCTTTTGTAGAGTTTGTAAAAATGATGGTCGGTAAATCGTAATTCAAAGACTGCGGAATATCTGATGTGTCTACATTTACCTTATATATAATATATATACATTTGCGTCATATATACATATATATTATATTTAACATATATATTTATAAATTATATCTTCAAATTTATATTTATTATATAACATATGTATACATATTTTATTATGTTCATATTGTTAAAGGTACAAATATATCTATAATGTTTATATCTATACGGCATACATTTATATTTGTACATAATATTATATATGTTAAGATATTCAAAAATAAAGTTTTTCTATGTTTGATTATAACGAAAAATGAACTTACGTAAAATTGTTGTTGTATACTTGCTCAAGCGAACTTTAATTCTGCTTATGACGTCGCTGCTTTATTTAGACTCCATTACGTCATTGCCACTATATTTTGACTCAATTATGACGTCGCTGCTATATTTAGACTTGACTATGACGCTGCTGTATTTTCGATTATGACGTCGCTGCTTTGTTTAGACTCCGTTACATCATTGCTTGTATTTAAACTCAGTTATGACGTTGCTGCTGTATTCGAAGATTTACATTTACACTCAAATAACATGATTTTGCTGCTATATTTACTATTTAGTCTCGATTGTGGCGTTTCTGCTTTATTTAGACTCCATGACGTCATTGCTATCATATTTAGACTCAATTATGACGTTGCTGCTATATTTAGACTCAAATAATATGAGTTTGCTGCTGTATTTAGTCTCGATTGTGGCGTTTCTGCTTTATTTAGACTCCATTACGTCATTGCTACTATATTTAGACTCAATTATGACGTTGCTGCTATATGTAGACTCGACCACGACGTTGCTGCTGTTTTTAATCTTGATAATTATGGTTTTCTGCGATATTTAGACTCAAACACGCCATTCTTGCTATACAAGACTCAATCTTGATGCTGTATTTACTCTTGATAATGACGTTGCTGCCATATTTAGAAGCAACGCTGCTTCGTGAAAGCACTTAATGTTTCGTCAAGTGAAAATATTTCTCCTATATTTTCGTAAACTGTTGTGTCTCTAAGGATAAAAACTAATAATAATGTTACGATTAATATTCTAGCAATTCTTAGATAACCTGTAGTTGATTAGTTCTTCAGCTAGCTGCATTCTCGAAACTGTATATTTTGAATATTCCTATTTTAACATTTTTCATTGTCAATTTGTTAATGTATTTATTTCTGAATCTGCAAAACTATACACTGTGAACGGAAAAACGGTTCCCTGGAATTATTGCAACAACTACTGGAAATTTCTATGCAAATCAAATCCAAGGTAGAAGAATTTTAAAGACATGATCGCTATTTCACAAGTAACGTCATCATGACGTTTATAAACCCAATATGGATTATATATAAGTTTAAATTAGTCCCTATTAATTATAGCCACTAATGGAACAGTTCTAGTGTTTCATATAGATTTTCTAATATTTATACAGGTAATAATTGAAATGGTTCGTTTTATTCTATCACAGTGTATAATAATCTGTCTGCATATTATGATCATGACAGACAGACAGACAGACAGACAGAGACAGACAAAGAGCACGGGGCATGGATCCCCGCATAGGGAAATTCCTATCCAATGTTAAGGTGGAGGAAGACAGTTGGTTATGTAGCTATCTGCAATTTACTAATAAAGGAAATATGGAAATAAAATAGTAGGGCCTACGTAACTAATATTCGAGAATAAACATTGAACTTAAATAATTGTACAGATAAATGCTAAAAATAATATTTAAGTGTTTTGTCTACTTATACTAGAAAATAAATAAATAGATAATAAAATGAAAATGTATAACGTAAGCAATTAGATAGTTAAAAGATTAAGAAAATCCGTTACTCAGAGTAACTTTTTAGTGTAGTGGTTAGGCGCATTACTCTAACCATTACGTTTGGGATTCAATGTTTGAAACTGGTCAGATGGTCAGTTGTGTGGACGACTGCAAAAGTTTCTCTTGCTTTGTTTGGATTTCTTGACATTCCGAATTGTTGTTCTTGTTTCTTATTTATTGCTGATAAAAGAAAAATCGCCGTCGATTGATTCGTTTTCTTTATAGTTACCTTAAAATGTTGATCGTATTGGTTATTGGTTATTGGTTATCGATGGCCTCGTACATTCCCCATCCTGTTTCGATCAGGGACGATTTGTGATTGGGAGCTAATGTGGAAGTCTCAGAGGCAGAGACTAGCACAGACTAACCCAAAGTGGGTGGAGGTGGGATCCAGATAAACCTCTTCCAACCCTTCTGAATTAAGGAGTGGCATGACCTGATCTGGTTCTAGGACAATAACCCCCCGGACAATCACCCCCCGGACAATCACCCCCGGACAATCACCCCCGGGACAATAACCCCCAGGACAATAACCCCCCGGACAATTACCCCCATACTGATATATTAATTATCTAAATATACAAATAATGTGTATTAATCATACAGTTTATATTTGCATTTATTAAACATATGTATAAGAGAATGACAAACAATTAGAATTTCTTACAGCTAAGGATTCTGACCGCAATCGTAACTTTTACTTGTTACCTAAAGTTCATAAACCTATAGATAAATGGCCTAGCAATGATATGCCTGAGGGCAGGCCTATAGTGGGTGACTGTGCCACCGAGTCCAGGAGGGTAAGCGACTATATAGATTATTTCCTTAAACCGTTGGCAACTAAGCATGATACCTACCTTAAGGACACTTATGACTTTATAAAAAAGTTTAAAAATAGGAAAATTGATAGAAACTGTCTTCTAGTTACAGGTGACATAACTGCACTTTACACTAATATGAACATAAGTAGAACCATAGCTGTAGTTAAGAGGGCGTTCAAATCAAACCCACACCCAAAAAGACCAGATAAGGAACTAATAGATCTATTAGAATACATAATGAATAATAATGATTTTAGATTCAACGAAGAGATTTTCTTACAGATATTTGGCACTGCTATGGGTAAATCATTTGCACCTAACTTGGCTAACCTGTATCTAATAGACTTTGACAGACAGGCAATAAATGGCTTCCGCATCAAACCCTCACTATTCTACCGGTTTCTGGACGACATCTTCTTTCTATGGCCAGGCACTCTTGCCGAACTCAAAGAATTCGAATCATTTCTAAACTCCATAATACCCAACATTAAAGTAACTCTATCCGTTAGTAATACTGAGGTTAACTTCCTTGACACCACCATCTTCAAGCACACACACACTGACGACACAACACTGCAATCTAAAGTTTATTTCAAACCAACTGATACTCACCAACTTCTGCACAGCACTTCCTTCCATCCACCACACACCACCTCAGGCATTTTAAAATCACAAATATTACGCTTTAAGAGACTATCATCATTTAAATCTGACTTTGACAATGCATGCAGCATACTTTTTAGGGCCTTAAGCAAAATGGGTTATAATAAAAGACTACTAAGAAAAACTAAATGTGATATATGGTTCAACGTTAAAAAACAGAAAACAAACAACAATCCATTACTTCCAATAGTTATACCATACTCACCGATTTCTACACACCTTATAAAAGAATGGAAAAAGATAATAAACAGTTCACCTAAATTCAGTAATTACAGAGTTATAGCGGCTTACTCCAAACACAAAAACTTAGCACGGTTATTAACGGCTTCTAAATAATTTTATTTCAGATAACAGAGAAGAATCTAAACTTGCAGCCACAGCAATAACCGACGAAGAACGCGTTTGAGCCAGTGCACTCTTTTTTCTCTTGACCGTTACCCCTGATCTGAATTGATCGAACCCCACTTTACATTCTCTGTTCCGTACTTATCTGATCTGCTTTCACCAGAGATTGAGAGATCATGGCTGCCTGGAACCACCGTCCCATAGATCAGCGGTTTGGGAGAGGGTTAACTGACTGCAGCGGGGGATCCGTGCAGTGAAGTTGGGGCTGCAGTACTATTGGGGGCCTTGGCCACAGTGAAAAGCACCCATCGATGACGCCCCAAGACGATATTCATTCAGATGCATACAACTGAAATATTTTAAATGGACGGACGGAAAGAAGGAAGGAAGGAAAGACAGGCAAAAGAAAGGAAAGATAGAGGAAAGAAGGGAGACTGGAAGAACGGACGAAAAGAGAGGACTGAAGAAAAGATGGAAGGGTGGAGGAAATAAGGGAGGAAGGAAGGAAGAAATCATGAAGGATGGAGGAGAGAAGAGAGGAAGGAAGGAAGGAAGAAAGGCAGGAAGGAAAGACAGACAGGCAGAAGGAAAGATGGAGGAAAGAAGGGAGACTGGAAGAACGGATGGAAGGAGAACACAGAAGACGGAAGGGTGGAGGAAATAAGGGAGGAAGGATGGAGGAAAACATGAAGGATGGAGGAGAGAAGAGAGTGAGGAAGGAAGGAAGAAAGGCAGGAAGGAAAGACAGACAGGCAGAGGGAAAGATGGAGGAAAGAAGGGAGACTGGAAGAACGGATGGAAGGAGAACACAGAAGACGGAAGGGTGGAGGAAATAAGGGAGGAAGGATGGAAGAAAACATGAAGGAAGGAAGAAGAGAGAAGGAAGGAAGGAAGGAAGGAAGGAAGGAAGGAAGGAAGGAAGGAAGGAAGGAAGGAAGGAAGGAAGGAAGGAAGGAAGGAAGGAAGAAAGAAAGGAAGAAAGGCAGGAAAGAGAGACAGATGGAGAAGAGAGGAAGGAATTAATGAAAGGAGAAAGAAGAACTGGCCGACATAGTTACAGATATAAAACAGATAAATAGACAGAGACTGAAACATAGAATGGGAAATATGGAAATGAAGTCTTGGACGACAAGGGTAAGAAAGGCTATTGGTCGAATAAGTTCTAAATGAGCCCTGCCTATTCTGACAATAATTTATGTCGAAATTCGCAACTGCATGGAACGGCAGACCATAGAAACAGACCACATATACAGTATAGAATCAATCCACAGAAGCAGACCACATAGAATAAAGCCATAGAAGCAGACCACATAGAATCAAACCATGCATAGAAACAGACCATAAAGAAACAAAAATCATAAGACAAAAGTACTAGGTGGCTGAGTTTTGTTTGATGATGAATTCATAAACTACATGTAGGCCTATGAAAGAAAATGCAATCGCCGCTCAATCAATCAATCAAAGAAACTTGATATAGCGCCCCTTCAAGATATCCACTCAGAGGCGTTCCCGGCCCAACCACGGCTGAAAAGCGTACAAGGAAAGCATATCCCGCACAACAGCGAGAGAGTTTATGAGCGTCATGTGGCAGCATTGTACATCTTCCCTTTCTTGTTGATTCTCTATTGATGACATCTTTCTACTCTTTCCTCAAGTTTCAGGACGAGCGATAAGTCAGGCCTGGACTTTCAGAGGTGGTTTTCATCAGTTTCGTAACCTCCCCCCCCCCCCACCCAGTGGTGTACACGTAAATTTGGAAGTACCGGAGCGCTCCAGCCATTTCAAAGTTGATGACCGGGGGGGGGGAGTAGTAACGAGTATTTTCCCAAAAATTTCTAACAGGACTGACGTTTTCAATTTTCGAGGGGGGTAGTAAGAACACTTTTTCAAGGGCCAGTAGTAACCAAAGTTTCCAAAATTTTCGAGGGGGTAGTAACAACAGTTTTCCAACTAAATTTTCCCTACATTTCACACTTTCTGTACAAAATTAGTTTTCTGCGTGGGAAAACTCGATCCTAGGGGAACTTTCCCACCCAAGAGACGTCTAGATTAAACACTGGCTCCGGCTAAATAATAAGTACCGGAACGCCGCTCCAACTTTCCCACCCAAGAGACGTCTAAATTAAAAACTGGCTCCGGCTAAATAATAAGTACCGGAACGCCGCTCCGGACCGCTCCGGCTCGTCTACACCCCTGCCCCACCCCCAATAGGTCCCCATGTCGGTAAAACAGCTTTAAATCCGCTGTAGTTCAGAAGATTCCCTTTGAAACTAATGATGGGTGAATTCTCAAATTTCAAGGACATCTGAATGGCATCAAATATAGGAAAATAATGCATCGTTCTTAAAGTTAGTTGAAAAATGAAGGAGTCCAGTGGTCAAACTCAAATGCATTCACAGTGATCATAGTGATGATAGGAATTTTTGGTCATAATGTAATCGCTAGATGGCTACTGGCAGAATAATCGACAGATGGCAGCACTACAGTGTCTCATCTAAAACATCTTTCCTAGACCGATCGTTGAGCTGCGTAATGTAGCCTCTTGCGGTTTGTTGAATTGAGTTGTGTTCTTTTTCCTTCTCTTCTTTTCCCTTTTCTCCCCTTCTCTCCTCACTTCTCCACTCATCTCATTTCCTCTCCAATCCTTTCCTCTCCTGCCTACTCTTTACCTCTCCTCTCATCTCTTCTGTCCGCTCCTCTCCCATAATCTTCTCATCTCATCTCATCTCTCCACTCCAGACGTCTCTTCTCGTTTCCTCTCCTCTCCTATCTTCTCATCCCGTCTCCTCTCCTCTAATCTCCCCACTCTCAACCCGTCTCCTCTCAACTCCTCTCCTCGCCTCTCTTCTACTCGCCTCTCCTCTCCACTCAGTGTGATTCTCGTTAATGATAACGATAACGAAAATGTTCGTTAACGAAAATAAAATGGTTTCGGTAACGATAGCTATAACTAAAAAATATCATTAACTATAACTATAACGAAAATAACAATAACGAAAATTCATCTTTATTTTCGTTAATACAAAAAATAAAAATAAGAAGTGCAATATTGTCGATTCGACATAGGCTAAATGAGAACAAAAATGCGATATTTTTATTATGCAATTTGTCAGTTACTTTGGAAACTCGTGTATTTATGAAGCTGAATGCACCCAGGCTTTCATAGGTCTGAGCAAATTGTGAAACAGCGTGTTAATACGCAAAATTGTGCTTATAGCCTTAATTATTGTAACTAAGTAATAACTAAAATTAACTAAAATAAAAATCCATTAACTATAAATATAACTAAAAAATAATACTAACTATTACTATAACTATAACTAAAATAAAAAACCATTAACTATAACTCTAACTATAACTAAATTAAAATCTGTAAGGAGAATCACACTGTCGCCACTTGAGTTCACTCCTCTCCTCTCTTTTCTTCTATCGTCTCCTCTCCGCGTATCTTCTCCACTCCTCTCTTTTAATCTCCTATCCTCTAGTCTCCTCTCCCCTACTCTCCACTCCTCCCTTCGTCTTCTCTTGTCTTTTCTCGTCTCCAATAATACTCTCCAATCCTTTCCTCTCGTTTCATCTCGTTTTCATCTCTCCTTTCCTCTCCACTCATTTTCTCTCCACTCCACTTCTCTCTACTCTCATCTACTCTCTCCTGCTTTATTCTCCTCTTATCTCGTCTCCTTTACTTTCCTCTGCTCTCCTCTGCTTTACTCTTCTCCACTCTTATATCCTCTCCTCTTCTTTCCTCTCCTCTCCACTCCTCTCCTCTCGTGACTCGTCTACTCTCCTCTCTACCCCTATCCTCATCTCTCCCCTCGTCTCGTCTCGACTCCTTTCTTCCCATCTGCTCTGCTCTCCCTCCCCTCGTCTGCTCTCCTCTGCTCTCCTCTGCTCTCCTCTGCTCTCCTCTGCTCTCCTCTGCTCTCCTCTGCTCTGCTCTCCTCTCTCTCCTCTCCTCTAATCTCCTCTCCTCTTCCACTCTTCCACTCCTATCTCCTCTCCTCTCCTCTCTTCTCTCTCCTCTCCTCTCTTTCCTCTCTCTCCTCTCCTCTCCTCTCTCCTCTCCTCTCCTCTCCTCTCCTCTCTCCTCTCCTCTCCTCCCTCTCCCTCGTCTCTCCTCCTCTCTCTCTCTCCTCTCCTCTCTCTCTCTCTCTCCTCTCCTCTCCTCTCCTCTCCTCTCCTCTCCTCTCCTCTCCTCTCCTCTCCTCTCCTCTCTCTCTCTCTCTCTCTCTCTCCTCTCCTCTCTTCCCATCTCCTCTCTCTCTCTCCTCCTCCCTCCTCTCCTCTCCTCTCCTATGACCTCCCATTGATCTGACTCTCTTCCACTGTCTTCTTCTGTTCCGATCTGATCCAGTCTGACCTGATCTCAATTGATCTAATCTGATGAAGTCGTATCGACCTTCCGTCCTTTCAATGCTTCCTTCGACCAGATAGAAGACCGGAAACGGACTGGGTGTGGGGAGGGTTGGGGTGGATGGGGTGGGGAGGGTAGGGAGATGTGACCCCGATACATTCCACATGGGACAAAAACGCCCTTCCGAAAACGACGGCAATATCATCAACGGCCGACGAGCAACGTCACCATCTCTGCAGCCGGAGGGGAAAGGGGAGTGGAGCCAGGGAATGTTGCGAGTCAGACATGCCCTCCATCCCTCCGTCCCCTCCCTCCTCTCTCCCTCCCTCCCTCTTGCTGCCTGGCCCAGCGCCCTCCAGCAGCGTCGGCGTCACGTGACTTGAATAATGGCGGCCATTACTGCGGGTCATGTGTCACGCGCCGCAGATAAACGCCAGAGGGAGGCAGGAGCAGACGAACGAACAGACGGAAGGAGGGAAGGACGGACAGAGAGACAGACAGAGAGACGGAAGGAGGGAAGGAGGGAAGGAGGGACAGACGGACGGACAGACGGAGGAAGGAGGGACGGACAGACGGACAGAGAGAGACAGGCAGACGGACGGAAGGAGAGAGAGGAACAGGCGGACAGAGAGACAGACAGACGAACAGACGGACGGACGGACGGAAGGAGGGACGTACGGACGGAGGGACAGACGGACGGACGGAAGGGAGAGAGAGAGGAGGGGGTGCCACTGCCGCCTTCATCGTCTCGATTAGGGCGACCGGAAATAGGTCAATGGCTGTGACGTTAACGGGTAATTAGAGCATCGTCGTCGTCGAGAGGCCTTTGTTGCAGACGACGACGACGACAGAGGAAATGGCGGGAATCTCAGCCTCAGCTTCATCATCATCATCGCCGTCCTATTCGTCATCATCGCTGTCGTTGTCATCACATTCGTTGTTGTCATAATTCATAATCATCTTTACATCATCGTCGTCGTCGTCATCGTCGCCGTCGTCCTAATCGTCATAATTATCAGTCTCCGTCGTTATAATCATCGTCATTATCATCCTCGTCGTCGTCATAATCATTGTCGTCGTCTTAATCATCGCCGTCATAATTATCATCGTCGTCGTCGTCACATCGTCATCAGTAACAGCGTCATCGTCATATCCTGCAGTCGTTGTTGTTGTCGCTTGAAGTAAATATCACATAACTGCAGAATCAGTGAATTCCCAAAAGCTTAGAAATCGTACTCGACTTAACCACTGAAACCAGCGATAGTTATACACACGTAACATATCTACAGATCTATATATATATATTTAGGTACATGCCATGGTGTAAGAGATAGACCTCTTACACCATGGTACATACCTATACTATAGACACGCGCATATAGGCCTATTATAATTATGCATATGCGTATGCGGACAATTTAGGGTGTCCAGAAAATTTAATCTGTAGGCCTAATATAGGAATTGCCAACCTTAACAAAGTTTCGTTTAGCTACACTGATCAAACCTGCAAAGTTGCAGCTATAGATTGAACATGATTTAGAACTAGAAGTCCGGAACATTTTTTCAATTTTCGTATACTTACATACGGCAACCAGGGTAGGGGGGGGGGTGTTCCCTTAGAATGATTTCCAGTTAATAATTCTCGAACGGTATAAGAGATATTGAAAGTTCCTCTGGCGACTTTTCATGATAATATTTTGCCTACAATAAAAATTATAGTTTCCGCTTCATAAAGCTACTCTTGCGAGACGCCGTATGACATGACGTCAAATTTTGATGTCACAGTTGACATCGCATTGGATCAATGGTTTCTCTTAAAGTATTGCTCTTAGAGGGATGACAGTGGTGTCAAGTTATGGTTTTTTGGAGCTGAGGAATTGACACAACATATTTTTGACATTATCAAATAGGCCTAAATATTTGATTATATCCTAGCCTGGGGGATTATGTCCTAGCTTGGGGAGGATTATGTCCAGAGGAATTTTGTCCAGGAGCGATTTTGTTCGTTCCCCTCTGATTGATTCAACGGCCCGAAATTCATAAAAAAATAGACACCAACTGTCACCAAGAACGCCATTAACCCACCTCCCACCTTGTAGTTCCTGAAAGGTTGAGAACCAAAGGTTAACCATTACAGATCAAGTGACCTTGAACTACGAAGTCATGCTAAGGTCAAACGAGGTTGATTAGGCTATAACTCTGCTGAACCTGTCTCGGACGGAATCCTTCGTTTGATCCTTCACAGATCGCAAGATATTAATATATCCTTCAGAGATATCTATATTTAACGATAGACGTCAAACGACCTTGACAATGAAGGTCGCCGATTGTCCTACAAAGTTATAAATAGCTTCCTTGACCTGATCGACCTTGAAAACCCTATCATAGACACAAAATCACTTCTCGTAATTCCTGAGATACTCGGGGGTAAAATTTCCCTCAACTGTTAAGTTAATTGTCTACGATTCAGCAATTTACAAAGCTCCGCTCAGAATTGCTTGCAATGGGAATTCCTTAATGTTGATCTAATGCGTTGTAATTTCATACAAATATAAATAACTAGTCCTATGGAAACTTTCTACAGGTTTAGCTGTCGAGATATGTACACTTTTGAAAATCTCTGTTTTGCGACACCCTAAAATGAACATATATGTGTGTGTATATAATATATGCATATATAGTGTAAGTGTATATGTGTATATAACAGTACACCTATGTGTCATTGTAACATCGTCATTGTAACATCGTCACATAACGTCACCTCCACGTACATGCATGTAGGCATGTATGTATGTATGTATGTATGTATGTATGTATATATATATATATAATTATGTGTGTATATATATTATATATGTGCGTGTATGTGTGTGTGCGTGTGCGTGTGTGTTGGGGTTTAACGGGTGCTCGGCTGTTGCCTCGTGCGGTCTACATCCGTTATTTATTCAAATACCTGGGTCAGCATAGGTTGTTATGGACGCTGCTGACCAACGCTTCCCCCTCCCGCTGTGTGACCCTGTGACCTCTGGCCTAAGGTTGACTGAGCAGCGGGTATGGCAGAGGGCGGGTGACGCATAGAATGGTTTGTGCGGGCGCAGAAGGTATGACCGTATGAGGTGGGTTAAATGGGATGGGGAGATGGGTGAAATAGGGTGGGAAGTAGATGAAATAGGGGTGGGGAGGCGGGTGAAATAAGAGTGGAAAGTAGGTGAAAATATATAGGGTGCGGAGTTGGGTGAAATAGGAGTGGGGATGTGGGTGAAATAGGAGTGGAGAGGTGGGTGAAATAGGAGTGGGGATATGAGTAAATAAGAGTGGGAAATAGGGAAATAATATAGGTGAAGTAGGGGTGGAAATGTGGGTGAAATAGGAGTGGGAAATGAGTTAAACCGTGGACCCCGGGGTCCGTGGTTAAACATGAGTCGGAAGATTGGTAAAATAAGAGTGGGGAGGTGGGTTAAATAGGTGGGTTAGAATTTGCGCTAACAGTTGACAGTTTTGTAAAGCATCCTAGAAGTAGTTTGCAACAGACGATGCTGTAGAAATTGACGTAAATAATTATTACAGTTACAGTTAAATAGAAGTTGGGAGGTGGGTAAAAGATGGGTTGGAAGTTGGAGAGGTGGAACAAATAAGGGTGAGGAGGTGGGTGAAATATGGGTGAGGTGGTGGGTGAAATATGAGTGAGAAGGTGAGTGAAATATGGGTGAGGAGGTGGGTGAAATATGGAAGAGGAGGTGGGTGAAATATGAGTGAGAAGGTGAGTGAAATATGGGTGAGGAGGTGGGTGAAATATGGGTGAGGAGGTGGGTGAAATATGGGTGAGGAGGTGGGTGAAATATGGGTGAGGAGGTGGGTGAAATATGGGTGGGGAATGGGGTGAACCGTCTGAACTTTTCTGGCAAAGGCAGCAGCCCGGATGACGTCATTGCGTTCGTCTGTCCGTCCTTCGACAGATGTCGCGGCTGTGCCCGCATTTCCATAGATGGCGCCACCATCAATCAATCGCCGCCTCTGACACCAGGCTAGAGAGGGAGGGAGAGGGAGAGTGGAGAGAGGAGAGAGAGAGAGAGAGAGAGAGAGAGAGAGAGAGAGAGAGAGAGAGAGAGAGAGAGAGAGAGAGAGAGAGAGGGAGAGAGAGAGAGAGAGAGAGAGAGAGAGAGAGAGAGAGAGAGAGAGAGAGAGAGGGGGGAGAGAGAGCAGGTGGCATCGGACCCCACAAAAGCAGGCAGACTGACAGACAGAGAGATTGGAAGATAGATAGACTGAGCCTTGCTTATAAGGAAGCGACGTCGAAGGCCAACGATAGAGAGATATAGTGACAGGGACACACAGACAAAGTATGGGAACAGACAGACAGGCAGGAACAGACAAACAGAGAAACATAGGGACATACATATAAAGAGACAGGGAGATACGGGGACAGAACGACACCCGGGTGGGATAAGGCACGCAGACAGTGAGTAAAACTGGACAGACAGACAGACAGAGACAGACAGACAGAGACAGAGAGAGCGAGAGAGAGAGAGAGACGGAAACTGGTCGCACGCAGCCATATCTTGGAGACTGCATCAGCCAAACTCCGTCAAATGTAGAAACGGTTCCACGAAGATGTGACGATGCATTGAAATAGTTTGACAGATTACTAGATTACTGACAATAAGATGAAATATCATGACAAAATATCTAGTATGATGATACATTATTACAAATGGCTGATAGTTGGATGCAACAGTCTAACAGGTAACTAATAATAGGCTTAAATAAGATGTCTGGCAATAAAGGACCAAATATAATGACAAATATTTGATACATAATGGCTGGCTTATAGCAATTTTTACCCAAATAGGCCAAATAAGGAGCAAGTAAGCAGTGTGCAGGACATTCTCAATTAACTGGCTCAGTTAGCTACATTGACCAGAGCGTATAATGCTGCTGCTCATGTCCTATGTGTCACGGCTCGCCTCCACATGGTGGCTTATTTCAGGAAAAGATGAGTTCTTACAGCGAAGATCTGAAAGCAGAGCAGACTTTGCGAAGAGAACTTCTGCCGGAAGATAATTACAAAAGTCCTGCGATGGAGAAGGCGAGACTGGCAAAAGCTGTATAGGCTACTTGTCCCTGTCAGATTGAAGAAGTCAGAAGACGTGGTCGAATAGAGAGAAGTCTTTGGTGTGAGCATAGAGTGGTAGTAAGGATTGAAATGTGGAGTCTTGCATACGATTACCCATGCAGTCTTGAAAGTTATTCTGTCTTTCTATGCAGTAAATCTCCGAAATATCTCATCGAAATATAGAAGCCACGTCAGACAGGCCAGCTTTCATTCGCCGACGGCGCCATATCAAATCAAGTCCGTTATAGCCAGGTTGCTTGGTTCGTTCCGGTGCCAGGTCAGAATCCGGAAGGGGGTCAAGCAGAGGAGACAGCATGGTGCTACAGTGGAAATCTTTGGTGGTCGTGGGGTGGCACAAGAGTTGAACCCGGATAGGAGAGCTTAAAGAGTTCTGTTTAAGTCGCGAGTTGGAAAGCTGCAGAAGAGAGGGCAGATGGAACAGACAATGCAATGATTTTAGTATCGGTGATATTGTGCCTTGAAGTTGAGAGTTCTGAGTGAGGTATTTTGGATCCTCGAAGCGAATTGCAGTAGTCGAGACGGCTGGAGACGAGACCATTAGCCAAACATATCAGGACAGAAAATTTGGCGCCTGATTCTACGTATATAATTATATCACGGGTGTTGTAGTTGGTGCATTTTGCTTTTGGAGTTAAATTAATGTAAATGGAGACGTTTCTCTATAGCGACCGTCGAACTGTTCATTTTTCAGTCATTTGATCGGTTGAGATCCTTTCCAATCGCTCTCCGTTTGAATGGGCGCCAAGCCAGTTAAGGTTCCAGTGCTAAACCGTGACCGTGCTAAACCAAATTTTAATTTGATCATATAAGTGACCATCGGGAGGCAAACCTGGAACAGTCCAATGCACAGAGACACACGGTTCGTGTATACGCTTTGACCAATGTAGCTAACGAGCAGTGGCGGCACTACACCAGGGCATGCCAGGGCAAATGCCCTGGTAAAAAAGCCTTTGCCCTGGTCGTTGCCCTGCCAAATATTTGGCTCCAAAATTTTGCTATACAGCTTTATAGCATGATACACGATATGCAACTGCAGGTCCACAGACGTGTGTATCAGTCAACTGTCGGAATATTTGAATTTTGAACCACAGTAGAAGCGAACACTGAGTTGTTTGTACATATGGAGACACGCTCCATATACAGCCATGGCAGTGAGTGATGATTCTTCCATTGACATCCACTCTGCTCCAGCGTCTCTCTGTCTCTCTCTCTCTCTCTTTTTTTCTCTCTCTCTCTCTCTCTCTCTCTCTCTCTCTCTCTGTCTCTCTCTCTCTCTCTGTCTCTCTCTCTCTCTCTTTCTGTGTGTCTCTCTGTCTCTGCCTCTCTCTCTCTCTATATATATATGCATACATATATAATATAATATAATATGTATTATTATTTTATATATATATATATATATCGCTCTCTCTCTGTCGTCTGTCTCCTATATACAGTGTCTCTGTCAAGCCATGGTACTGTATATTCATTCGTTTACGGCACTTTTAAATATAATACGTATATATACTATAGACAAAAATTATCATCAGCCATGAATCCATTGAAACGTATATATATGTACAGTTCTGGCATTCAGAAAGGAGCAGAGGAAAGTCGAAAATTGAGGTTCCAGTTTGTCGGTACTCCTTCAATCAATTTGTTCTTTAAGATGCAAACCTCGGGTTCTACCTTCAGCTGCAGATGTTTGTGGAGAATGCAGATACAGCGGAGGAAGAATTAAGATAGGTTATAGCTATAGTTCACTTTGCTCCGATGTGCCGACAACTTCCAAGTAGAAAATAGACGTCATTAGAGGTGAGGAAATTGACATTACTTCCAGTTCCACTGCTAAATTTATTTAAGCTGGGCCGATCTTTCGCTACACTGATTGGGCACACTTTTCTTCCACTATCGCATCTGCTTCCTTTTATCTCAGAACCCATGTCATCCTAGTACTCAGTCCCGTTTCATCTTAAAAGAACAAGCTCGGGCAGATTGGATATTAATTCATGTATTAGTGGTGGTTCTCACACAGCTTTTTTAGTCTTCTGAACCACTTTAAGCCTTGTTATGTTATGTTATGTTTGAAGAAGATGGAAGCGGGAGGCCTATTGTCAGTAGCAAACTTAGGGGTTCAACCCCTTGTCTTTCTTAGGATCCCACAATAAAGTGCATTTCACACGCAAACTGCACATAAATCAACGTCTAACCCCTTATAGGCTTAATTGCATCTCATTATGACACGAATTACTTGAGCAAATGCGTAAACAATAGGGCCTACCCATGGCCCTCTAGATCTTATATCCAGAGGGCCATGGCCTACCTGAATCAATGGCTCTATTTTGTTGAACTTGTTGCTTTTGAAAACTGTTGTGCATGCATACCCAAAAGAGTATTTTTCAGTAATGCTTTACTAAGTTCACTGAAATGTTAAAATTTGCTTTACAAATGTGCAAAAGCCTTCAGTTTCAGAGGGCTTTGCGCCTTTGCCCATCTGAGCTTCTGACCTGACAAGTATAACAGTACAGAGGGCCGACTTTTGGCGAGCGCGGTAGCGCGAAATTAAATGGTCACCATGCACATGGTCACCATATAAGCTCGCGCTACCACGCTCGCCATAAATCCCCTCTGCACTGGCTACTTCTATGACTGCCCTGGCTATGCCCTGGTTACAAAAAGTGTCTGGCGCCGCCACTGCTAACGAGGCGAGTTATGTGTTAAGTGAATGACGCAGATTGGAATCAAAGACAGCCAACAGCTGACGTACTTGACAGGTGAAACAGTATACGACAACATTCCGAGAAGTAGATACACTACTAATACAAATACCTAACCGTGTGATAAAACATGCTAACTACTAGTTAGCATGCTTTATCACACGGTTAGGTATTTGTATTAGTAACTAGAATCTGACAGGAGGATTAACAATATGATAAAACAAAAGTTACAAAACTCTGACAAAACTCTGACAACAGGATATACCATTTCATTTCATCAGTAGTGCCAATCCCACGTCTGGCTAAAGAAGGAGGGCGACGCCAATCATCTTTGTTATGACACAGCGTCGTCGTTAAACGGCAATCAACCTTTCTTTGCCTCTGAATATATATATATATATATATATATTTATAGTCATTACTGAGGTGCTATATAAATGTCCAGATACAATTAACCACAAGGAGGGTTTGGGTGAGGGGTGAGCAAGCGATGGCCACGTGACCTCCTGTGATGACGCAGAGGAATGGTGTGTCGAGGTCTGCTGGGAAATCCACGGAGGAAAGAGGACGGAAGGAATGGAGAGAGTTGGAGAGGGACAGAGAAAGGAACGGAAAGAGTTAGAGAGGGACAGAGAGACAAAGGAATAGAGAGTTAGATAGGGTCACAGAAAGGAATGGAGAGAGTTAGAGAGGGACAGAGAGACGAATGGAGAGAGTTAGAGAGGGACAGAGAGAGGAATGGAGAGAGTTAGAGAGGGACAGAGAGACAAAGGAATGGAGAGAGTTAGAGTGGCAGAGGGACGGTTGAAGGAAAGAATGGAGAGGGACAGAAGAAGGAAGGGAGTTAGAGATTGACACAGAGGAACCGAAGAGGGAAAAGATGGAGAAGGTCGGAAGGATGAATTGAATGAGAGAGAGTATAGAGCTACGGAAGAGAGGGACGGAGAGGCAGAATTAGAGAGAGAGAGAGAGACAGACAGACAGACAGACAGACACAGAGAGAGAGACAGAGACAGAGACAAAGAGGAGAGACAGAGACAGAGACAGGAGGAATGGAGGAGCATGGTCAGAAGGTGGAATAGGAGAGGTAGGGAATATATGAGCCGAATAAAAAAGGAGTGGGAGTCGGTTGTGGATTTACTTGAACGGTGGAAAACTGGCGCCTAATGCGACGGTCAATAGAGGGCGTTGGCGGCGTTTTCAATCGGATTCCATATCATTGCAATGGGTGACATTATATGAAAACAGGGTTCCACCCATCATTTACCCTTCCCTCCCCATTCCCTCCTCCCATCGCTCCATCTAATCACTTCACCTCCTCCTATTTCATCGTCATGACAGACAGACGTCACTAATGTCACCGTCATGGCCATCATCTATTTTATGACGCTTATAATGACCTGCGTCATTCTGCCCCAGCTGCAGACAGGTTCATGACTGAATGATTAAGCGTCCAACTTTCACCTCAGTGCTTGGGTTCGGTAACTGAGATATCTTTCATAGAGGGATTGATTGCAACTGTAACTGTAGTGCGAAGTGTAAGTATATCCTGACATGCACTCCAAAGGCAGATTAATAATCGTCGCTGTCTGCACTATGCAGTGTGTCTACATAATATTATGATGATGTTAAATGTCATATTCAGATCTGGCATTTCGTCAGTATGTAAAGCAACTGGGACAGAAGAAGACTAGAAGAGTGGTCAACTCATGGTCGACCATTTGCAGGACAAAATATGTTCTCTAGTTTACCCAGTATTGATAGGCCTACATGATCTATGCAAATATCATCATCATCATCATATATTCGTTTATTGAGTTCATTGCTGACGTACCGCAATTTGCACAGGAAGAAAAAGAATTATGTCTTAGAAAAATAATTTAAAAAATCAAATCAAATAAACAAATAAAAAACTCAATCGGTCATAGTCAGATAATGTGGGCCGTGGTCGAGTGTCTATAAAGTACTCGGGAAATGTAAATTCTCTCGTCCATTCTCTGGAGTTCGAAGCTGTGAGGGCGAGGACGCAGACTATGCGGCCTATGGACCCATTGGGGGAAACATACATCCATACCCTGCATGCGTATACCTCATGGGACACAGTATAGTTGCCGACTGGTGAGAGTATTCGGCTTGAAACGAGGAGGGTACGGGTTCGAGCCTCCTCCTCCTCCTCCTCCTCCTCCTCCTCCTCCTCCTCCTCCTCCTCCTCCTCCTCCTCCTCCTCCTCCTCCTCTTAGATGGTCACTGTGTAGAGACTTTGAGCAAGTCCTTCACTCCCTATTGCTCAGCGCCATCGATTGATGTTGGTCATTAGATAGTGGCGCTAACACTCTCACCAATCGGCAACTGTGTCTCATAATGACATAAGGTATGTACGGGACACGGTAAGGTAAAGGCTTAGTAGCAATAATGATGATGATGAGGATGCTGATGATGACAATAATAGTAGTAGTAATAATAATAATAGTAATAATAGTAATAATAATAAAAAAATATAAAATAAAAAAATAATAATAATAAAAATAATAAAAATAATAATAATAATAATACCTAGCTTGCGCCCTCCTGGTAGTCACTTCAGTTTCCTCGTTTTGTCCCTTCAGTGCAAATACTTGTTGGCGCCGATGCTCTGAACTACCAATTGCCAATGAACAACCCTCTACTTATCTGAGTAATGTCTGCTAACTGATTAATGTCTTAATTAGCGCCCAATCGAGGCCAAAAAGGTGCTATATAAATGTTCAAATAAATGCATACAATGACATCATATATAGCAGAACCAACCATGCATGTCATGCTTTACAATGCCAACAAAATCAACCATATCAAACTCCACCGTACCATATAACATAACACCCACGGTATACAATACCTATTCGATACATACCACATCATAGTAACATACGACATCAGTTAGGTACCATACCACATACAAACCTACCTTAAGTTAAGTACTATACCAATAAACACGATTCTACCATACCAATTAAAACGACCACATCAAACCGTACGATACCATGCACATCACACCGATTTGTGTGACCTCTTGGACCAGGAGGTGTCATTGGCCCGTCCCATATGGATATATGGTCAGCCGTAGCTGGTTGTATACCATCTCCGCCACTGAACTCCGGTGCATGGTCTCCCGATCGCTGACCTTCAACTCTATAGTCCACGCATTCGTACATATTAGCCGCCTTGATTACTGCTCTTTCATCTATGGGCGGGTTGAGGATTGACCTGGTCGGGCTGTTTGACCGGGCGGCAGGACGTCTCTTATGAGGTTTCGCCAAGACTGACCGAGAGATCCTGCACTGGCTTCCCTTTCTCCAGCGCTTTCATTTCCGGATCTCTTCCCTGGTCTGGAGGTGCTTATCGCGTACTTGCGGGAGCTCTATCTCGTCCCATGCATGGTGGACATCGTCTCCTTCGCTCTGCTGTCCATGGATGGTCAACTGATTGTTCCTTTTGCCTGTACAGCTTACAATGCAGCAGCACGCTCTTTTGTCATCGACCAGAGGATGTGGAACGGGCTTCCTCCTCGGGAAGTCCATTCCATCCCTCCGATCCAGTGTGATTCTCCTTACAGATTTTATTTTAGTTATAGTTACAGTTATAGTTAATAGTTTTTTTAGTTATAGTTATAGTTATAGTTAATGGATTTTTATTTTAGTTAATTTTAGTTACTACTTGGTTACAATAATTAAGGCTATAAGTAAAATTGTGCGTATCAACATGCTGTTTCACAATTTGCTCAGAGCTTTGAAAGCCTTTGAAGCATGCTGGTGCATTCAGCTTCATGAATACACGAGTTTCCAAAGTAACTGACAAATTGCACAATAAAAATATCGCATTTTTCGTTCTCATTTATGTCGAATCATCCATATTGCACTTCCTATTTTTATTTTTGTGGATTAACGAAAATAAAGATGAATTTTCGTTATTGTTATTTTCGTTATAGTTATAGTTATCGTTAACGAGATCATTTTATTTTCGTTCACAGTTATCTTACGTTAACGAGAATCACTTCACACTGTTCTCTCCTTCACACTGTTTCTTTCCGCCTGGTCTGGGACGGGAGCGACTCTAAGTAGAGATCTTGAAGGTGCGCTATATAAATTTCGACTGATTGATTGATTGATTGATTGATTGATTGATTGACCAACAACAACATTAAACACATCTCCATTGAAAAACAATAAGACAGATTTTCGACATTATGTAGAAATATATTCAATCAGAAAAGAAACAGTTTCGTTGTAACGTGTAAACTAGAAAAAACTGTGAAACCGCCAAGTCATAGACTACTTCTAACTACAACTTTTAACATATATATATATATATATATATATATATATATATATATATATATATATATATATATATATATAATACATATATGCATAGTCCTTGTGCAACTGTCCTTCCACTTTTTACACTACCTTGTGTAAAATGCTCTATACAAATAAGGCGATGACGTCGTAATATAATCCAGGTACGCTAACATCCGGTGGCGGATCCAGGGCTTGAAGTTTCAGGGGGGACGAAGTAACGGTGGGTTCCGCATATGCAATGTGTAGGGGGCGTGTGTCCCCCCCTCCCTTCCCTGATCCGCCACCGTACAGTCCAACGGAAGCGCATTTATCTAGCGCTCGATTTGTCCCGCTACGTGCTCGGTCAGTCTATTTCACACACGTCTGTGCTGCTGCTGCTGCTGCTGTCTCGTTTCGTGGTGGGACCATCTAGCGGAGGCGGAAGACGAAAAATCCATCGATGCAGATCAGTCGAACGACGACGACAGAGGGTAGCATAACATCCATATATATATATACTATATATATATACAATATATATATATATGCGATATACTTAAGTGTATATAGAGAGCCAGAACTATATATATACAGTGCATATATATATACAGAATGTATATAGATATATATGCTTGTACAGGGTCTGTTTTCTAATCGATTGGTTGCTGATCAATAAGTTCCAATTGAGGCACATGATGCAAGTCTTAAGACCTCCTCCTCCTCCTCCTCCTTCTCCTCCTCTGTAATTGTCAAATGTCCTTTATATACATCATGCATGTACAAATTATACATACATATATATGTGTACATAATTATGATATATATATATATATATATATATATATTGATATATCGATCGTTGATGATATCGTTATCGTATTATACGATATATTTGGTTAGTGTCATCACAATAGCCCAATCAATCTATACGCATATTATATATATATATACATGATCTGATTAAGATCTTATCCGGTTGATATATATATACTATATATATATAATCTAAGTTACATACACTTTATATACATATATATAGATGCCACATACACATGTATGTATAAACCTTATATATAAATATATATATGCATATATATATATATGTGTATATATATATTTATATGCATGTGTATATATATATATATATATGCATATATATATATATATGTGGTCGTCTTCGTCGTCGTCGTAATTCGTTGATGCGTCGTCTTCGTCGCTTTTGCTTCCGTTCGTTCGTCGTCTGCTTTATGTGGCGCCCGATGGGAAAGAAGGACGACGACGACGACGAAAAACGAACGAAAGGACGGAGGGATGGAGGGAGGGTGGGAGGTACGGTGGGAGGGATGGAGAGTGGAACGGAGGGATGGAGGGTGGATGGCATCGTCGTCCTCTTCTTCTTCTTCTTCGCTGTCTCCTCATCTCCTTCAATCGGTCGACGAAGGATGAAGGCATCCTCATCCTCCTTCTCCTCCTCATTCTCTTCTCGTCCGTTCCCTTCCTTCTCCTCCTCTTCTCTTTCTCCTCGTTGAATTCTCTCTCTTTCTCCTCTCTCCTCATCTGAAGTCGTCTAACCCTCCTCTCATCCTTTCTCTTTCATCCCCCATTCTCTTCTACCCTCATTTCTCCTCCTCCTCCTCCTCCTGTTTTTCCTCCATTCCTTCCTCATCCGCTTAAATCCTCCTCCTCCTTCTCTTACTCTTACTCTTTTCTTGGCTCTTTTCTCCTCGTCTCCTCCTCCTCCCTTCCATCCTCCAATACTCCTCCTTATTATCTTCTTCTCCTCTCCCTCCTCCAACCTATCCTTCTCTATTCTTCATCATCCACCGCCCATTCCTCTTTATTTACTTCTTCTTCATCTTCTTTCTTCTCATCATCTTCTCCTCAGCCTCCATCTCTTCTCTTCCAGAGCGTCTTCTTCTCATTTCCCTCATCTCCATCGTCTCCTCTCCTCTTTAACTCATCTTCCAGTTCTAGCTCCTCCTCCTCCTCCTCCAGTTTCTCCTCCCCTCCTCCACTTCACTCCTCCTCCTCCACTTTCTCTCCCTCCATCTCCTCTTCCTCCCTCCTCCATCTCCACTTCCTCCTCCTCCTCCTCCCATCTCCACTCCTCCTCCTCCTCCTCCTCCTCCTCCCTTAGGCGGATGTGACAGTGGCTGCTGCTGCTGCTACGATGCGATCGATTGCCGATCGAAGCGACTGGGCGGCGTTAAGGCGCATGCGCAAGATGGCCGTCATCTGATCGACGGAGAGACAGACGAGAGATGGACCAGTGACGCGGAACTGCTTAAAAGTCTGCAAAAGAAAACAAAAGACTCAGACAACGGAATTGAAAGAAAAAGCAAATCCCTTCATCTTACAAAGCCTCTCGCTTCCTAGCGATTATTCAATCGATTAACGGATAATTCATCTATTGATTAATTGTCCAATGAATCGAATAATCGTTCGATTAGTCACTCGAATGATGAAGTCATCAATCGATTAAATGATGTTCTAATCAATCACTTAATTAATCAATTACTCTATTACTCTATCAATGGATTTATGAAGCACCGCTATTGACAAGAGCATCAATCGACAGCGCTGAGCAATAATTGCGTTTGAAGGAATCGCTCAAAGTCCCTATAATACATATTACACAATAAGCGTTTCAGAGGAGGAGGAGGATCGAACCCACACTGTCCACACACTCCCTCTTACAAGACGATCGCTCAACCAATCTGCTGAAATCATTTGAATAATAATCATTCGACTACTTATTCGAAAGATTGATAAAACATAATTAACTCAGTTAATTAATTAATCCTAGATTGGTTTTGGCTTT
The DNA here is from genome assembly GCA_020284085.1 of Aporrectodea caliginosa. Taxonomy (NCBI): domain Eukaryota; kingdom Metazoa; phylum Annelida; class Clitellata; order Crassiclitellata; family Lumbricidae; genus Aporrectodea; species Aporrectodea caliginosa. The sequence continues at coordinate 1,267,204 of JACEVL010000480.1, read as the reverse complement.
CGACCGGACTTACCCTGCAACTGTGGCCATCGACTGATGCTGCCTTGAGCATTATCATAGTGGCGCTATAGAAGTCCTTAGTATTAGAACGACGTCTTAGAAAGCAATGGTAGATTGACCTACTAGAGGTCAATAGATTACGATCGATCGATCGATTTATTGCTCCAATCATAAACAACATATCATAATTATATCGACGACACACGCAACCAGTCGTTAAACGATATCTCTGTTGAAATCTGTCCGGTCGATTGATTGATTGAAGGAATGATTGACCGGTCTACTTCTTTATGAACTGATTGATTAATGGACCGATTTATATATAGGGTGAACAGAAATACAGGTGCCCAGAGTAACAGATACACAGATAGACAGACAGATACACAGATAGAGAGATACACAGACAGACAGATACACAGACAGACAGATACACAGACAGATACACAGACAGACAGACAGATACATAGACAGACAAATACACAGACAGACAGATATACAGACAGATACACAGACAGACAGACAGACAGATACATAGACAGACAGATACAACGACAGACAGATACACAGACAGACAGATACACAGACAGACAGATACACAGACAGACAGGTACACAGACACAGACAGACACATACACAGACAGATGTAGACATCCTAGATGAACACATTCAAATGCTCGGCTTGGCTGCAAAATCTTCGTCCGATTTCCGCGCCGAGTTTTCTCTGAGTCGCTCGGAGCAGACATGGAACGCACATTATGAGTAATTCGTTGACGGCAGATATTCCAGACCCGGATACATCAGGGATGACATTGAAGAGACAGATATCCAGACAGACAGACAAACAGCCAGACACAGACAGACAGACAGAGTTACTTTCACATTTCCAGCTGCAGCCCAGAGTATACTCGACATGCATGGCGTCAATACATTCGCCCGATATCTGCTCTGTGTACACTCCGAGTTGCCCCTTAATCTACTCGGAGCAGATACGGAACACACACACACACACAGACTGTCTAGGAGTGCTTACCTCTGCATAGATTCCACATTCGGGTACATCAGCCACGAACTTGGCAACGTCCGTCTCTGTCCATCCGAGGATCTTTCCCGGACTCAGACCGATCCATGAGGACGATGAGGATGAGGATGACTGGCGCTTCTGGACAGCTGTCCCCCTCTGCCGCGAATGGCCATCGCTCAGGCGCTTCCTCTTCGGAACCCTCTGCTCCTCGGTCGCAGCCTTCGGTGTCGTCGTCCTATGCTCAGCTTTGACCTTGGAGGTCACGCTCAGGTCAAGCACCCTTTCACCGTCACTGTCTGCCTCACAGTCGAGGTCCATCTTGCCCATGAGGGTGGAGTAGATAGGGCGAGCGAGGTTTGAAGACGTCGGGTGTTTCTTACCAATCGATAGGTCAATGACCCCGTGCTCATCGCATTCGTATTTGGCGCCCGTCAGAGGGTCGATGACGTACCGTGCGATGGGGTTGTAGTGCGACGTCGAAGTCAGAGGTGAAGGGGTGAACGAAGGATACATGGCACACGGTGTCGTCCTGGGGGTCGTGGCCGATAACCCCGCTGCAGGGCTAGACGTCGTCGTTGTAATCGTCGAAGGGTTGTGCGATCGAACTAGATCGGGCAACTGCTTTTCGTCAGAACCGTCCAGTTTCGTCGCGCTCTTGACGGACCAGTCTTTTCGACCACATCCGTCCTGACTCGCTGAGGTTCTGGCGGCATCGGGGTTTTTCGCTTTATCCGAACAACCGGAAACGCGTCGCTGGAACATCGGCGAGGGTCCGTCTTTGCCAGTGGGGGGCGACCACTGCCCCAAGTGGGGACTGCTCTGAAGGACACCGGAAGCAGAAGTCGGTTCCTTTGGAGTCACGTGACTGGTTCGCCGACTGGCGACGATCTTTTCCTCTAGGCTCTTCTTGTAGTTCCTCAGTTCGTGGATGATGTGAGTCAGAGTTTCCTCCTTCTGCAAACTAGGTCAAACGGAAAAACAACTAGGTCAATGCAGAAACAATTATGTCCAAAGGAAATAAAACTAGGTCAATGGGCAAATTAGGTCAAATGGAGCACAATCAGGTCAACGGGGAACAAAAAAAGGTCATAAGAAAATATAACTAGGTCAAAAGACTGCAAACTAGTACAACCAAAACACAAACACCAATATTATGGTAACTGCAGAGACATTACCCCATTAAAAACAAGCTCTACCCCATATTGCCCTGGATAGTCCTCCTAACCACAACACGCACTTAATAGATAAGCAACCAGTGATGGGCAAAAGTTTACTAAAAAGTTGCAAACTTTTAGTTTAACTAACAAATTTCAGTTAAGGCAGAAGTTTAACTAAAATAAAATAGTTTTTAGTTAAAACCAAAGTTTAACTAATATATTTTAGTTATTAACTAAAAAGTGTAACTAATATTTTTAATTATTAGCTAGCTAGAACGTTTAAGTAACAAAATCAGCAACTATCTTCCGTAATGATTGTCATGAGTAAGCATTAACTTAATTACTCAAGTCAAGTGAACTGCATTGCATTGCACGATTAGCAACTTTCTTCATGATTTTCTTGTAAACCTGTATTGGGACTATTAGTCTAGTACACATTACATAGTTTGAAAGTGAAATTGTCATTGACGCTCTGCATTATTACAGTTCACTTAACCGCTGTCAGTCACTGTGAAAATGTTTGTAAAAAAGTTTGTTACAAAGTTGGAAAAAGTTTAACTAAATATTTTTAGTTTAGTTAGCTTATTTACAAAATCAGTTGCCAACTTTAAGTTAAACTTTTTTATTTTAGTTGAAAAATAGTTATAGTTTAACTAAGGAAATTAGTTAGTGCCCATCACTGCGTGCAAGGCAGTGCATAGCCAGACAAAGTAACTGACCTTGGTGCCGTCGATTCTCCATTCGTTCTTTGTTGCATAGCCTTGAAAGCCTCCGTTCCAAGAGATGATGTAGCGCCAGTAGAAGCCGACAGAACCCGACAGAGGTCGCTCGGACCGGAAGTGTTAAGCATCGTCCAATCGCTGGCCACAGACGACGAAGACCCCGCAGCGCAGAGGACGGCGTCGTTCTCTGAATTCCTCCTCACCTTCTCCGATCCGTGACTGGATTTTCTGAGGTGGACCAACCCTAAACCGTTCTTCATCCTCTTCTCCTTCGTTGGTCCGTCGGGGACCTTCACCTTCACCTTCTTCTTGTTGGCCCTCCTTCCATCTCCACCCTCCTGAAGGGCCAGGGCCTTCCGTTTCCTGCAGGGCTTCGTAGCATCGTCGTCAGCAGGGCACAGAAGGCGCCTAGATGTCGTTGTCGGCAGCTCCTTCAAAGACAAAGCGTCCATCAACGACCTTTTCTTCTCCCAATCCTCTTCCTCCTCTTCCTCTTCCTCCTCTTCATCCTCTTCTTCCTCCTCCTCCTTCTCTCCATCCATCTCCTCCTCCTCCTCCTCTTCGTCCTCTTCCTCCTCATCGTAGTCCTCCGTCTCGACTGAGTCACGGCTACGGCAAACAATTGTCGGCGTCGGCGCCTTTGATGTTCGGATGATGAGGGGGGAGGGAGACTTGGCGCCACCGCCATGGCCAATGGCCGAGGGGCTGCCGTCGACCCCCCGCCGGGGAGGCTCGTTCTCCTGATCGACCCTCGTCTCCGGATGAACCCCAATGGCCCCCGGATTCTACAAAAACCACAAAACACCCCACATTAGAATCATCATCATCATCATCATCATCATCATCATCATCATCATCATCATCATCATCAACAACAACAACAACTTTCTTAACATAAATCTACGCACAGAAGTGTTCCCAGCCCCCGCCCCCCTCTTCTGTGAAACAGTTCAGATGATCTTCATTATTCATCGTCATCACCTTATTATGATCAATCAATATCATCATCGTAAACAACAATCATCATCATCATCGTCGTCGTCGTCACTATCGTCATCATAAACCCAGAAGGCATTAAACAAGTCGGAGTCAATCGGGCAATTTCTGGACTTCCAGGGCTCAACTGAGAAGGAGTCTGCTACCATCGATACATATATAGCGACAAACAGACAGACACAGACATACAGACAGACACAGACATACAGACAGACACAGACATACAGACAGATAGACAGAAAGACAGCAGCGAGACACAGCGTCACAGTGACTAACAAAGAGCGCAGAAGGCGAAAGGAGAATTTCCTCTCTTCCTACCCTTCCCCCTCCAGATAAGGCGCGCACAGGAAATGGGGCATTTGGCACCCACCCGCCCGTCACCCATTCCACCCCAACGACACCGCCCCACTCCACCCCAAGGCGCTGCGCTGGCTGAAGCACTGCCCCATCGCTACGTGACGTCAATTATTATTTCGAAACGGTCGGCTAGCTCAGAGCGCAGCTGGGGCTGGGGGTGGTTTCACATGTGGTCCCAGGGACAGACAGGCAGCAATGGGAAAGCGACGGAGTAGGGGTTACGTTGGGTGTCACACAGACCCCATCACCGACCGGAATGGTGTCAAATAAAGACCGGGTAGAAACGGTTCCGAAAAGATCCCAAGATAAACGTGAGAACCGAAACGAACTGAGTGGCAAGAACCAACTGAAGCTGCACAGGTGCTCAGTGGTGGAAAGTGGAAACAGAATCACAGCTAGGCTCAGATTCGATTCTTGACCACAACACGAAAATCTGCGACACTGCAGTAGACGATTGGTTGGATCGCTTGCCATGTAGCGCGAAGAGTACAGGATCGAGCCTCCTTCCCTGAAACGGTGAAACGGTTCCTGTGTATGGACCATGAACAAGTCCTTCACTCTCAATTGCTCAGTGTCAACGATTGATGCCTTGTCACTAACTAGAGGCGCTTAAGATAGGCCTATGCGTAATTTTATTTTATAAAATAGAACTGCTCTGTCGATGGCATTTGTGCATCTTCTTCCATCGTCGAAATCGTGTTTTATCCTATTTACGAACAGCGTAAATACAGAATAATTACGTTTATCATCGTTTTCCATTTACTAAGATAATATCCTTTCATAATCAACTTTCTCACCAAGACAACAGAATTTCTTAAGAAGAGACGAGTAAGTTGGGCGAAAAGCAGGCCGAGAGGGAACCGTTTTCCCTGTGGGTAACGGATCTGGAACCACCACCACCACCACCACCGCACCCGGTTGGATAGAAAGGAGGCAGCTACGATAATTGGTCGGTTTCTGTCTGAGCTACGACGCTCTGCACATCGCAGGCTCTGACGACGACGATGCTATCGTATTAGGAGTGGCCGACGAGTTTCCGGTTGTCGAATGCCTCTATTTCCGGTCACGTGGCCCCCATCGCCAACTGTCCCTCCTCCCCACCACACAGAGCCTCGTGTTGGTCAGTCATCGGTTGCCATGGCAACGTTTTAGTAACTGTAATTATAATTAGAGATTTATGTAGCGCCTTCGTCGGCAAAGACGCTGTAACACAAACGGTTGTCATAGGAACGGTCACGCGATCCCCCCACTCCATGGAAAGTCAAAGTTTTGTAATGGTGTAATGTCTGGCGATCAGTTGTCTAATCTAAGACTGTAGCTTCTATGGCGCCATGGTCAGAAGGCGTTGAACAGCGACCAATAGTTGAGAAGACACAGTGGTCCTTTGAAAGATGAAAAGTCTGTCGAGTTAGCCCTGCAACGCAGAGACATGGCTATGACGTGCTAGCGACTTCCTTTTTCTTGGCCTCAGCGTATACAAGCGGCGAGGGCTTGTGGCCAGCGCTCAGTCCTCACCCTCTCTACAGGATCGTCCCATCTACAGTGCATGGTTGGAATGTTCGCTTTATCATGATGGCTTATTAGACAATCAGCACACTCGGGTTTCTTGGCCTCGGTTGCCTATGAGGGATGGGTGGGTGCCATGGAGTGTTGTCTCTTTCCGTCTGATCCTATGTGTGGCCGATGTACTCATTCTGTCGGCGTCTTCCCGATCGCCATTCCATCCATCACTCTGTCCATGCAGGAGGCTCCAGAGCCCAACTTATTCGATTAGTTATGAGACGAGAGTTATGACGTCAGTCGTCGTCGTTTGGTTGCTGAGCGTGGAGCAGACAAAGGATGATCGGCGTAGAAGAAGAAGAAGAAGAAGTCATCCCCAGCATCCAACTGATGAGATACACCGTGGGACACAATTTCTGGCCCCTTTTTCATCTGTTTATCGGTCTCTGGTGTCCAGTTGGTAACCGTCTCTTGAACGCTAACCCGCTGAACGATAATAGAGGAGAATGAAGGAATTATGCAAATGAATCTTGCTTTCTCCTCATAACACAAGAACATCAGCCGCAAATCATTGAGGCGAAGCAGACCAAAAATGCGCAACATAATTGATCATAATTATGCAGAAGACTTCAACGCTAAGACCTTCACACTGACAGACACACGACACACAAATGGATGTGCGTATATCTAGAGTTTTTACACATATATTTGTTTACATGAATAAAAAATCTAAATAATAAACCTGGAAAATGTTGTAAGGTATCGCAGAAATACCGTTTTCATGCACAATTTAACATATATCTACCACGGGCACCGTAAACCACGAAATATATATAACATATATATAATATATATATATATTTATATACATATAAATACATATATATATATATATATATATGGGTCTAGCCACAATATTGGGTTAATTGGAGAATTTCATCACGTCTCTCTCTGTCTGTCTCTGTTTCTATCTGTGCCTGTCTCTCTCTGTCTGTCTCTGTCTCTCTTTCTCTCTCTGTGTCTGTGTCAGTCTCACTCTGTTTCGTCGGCAAGGCGCACAGCGGTCGGTAGTTTTGCCAGCGCATGCGTGACAAGTGAGTCCCCTCCGCGCCTCTCTCTCCCCCCCCCCGCACCCCATCCGAATCCCCTTACCCCACCGAAGGACCTCCTCTCTCCCTCTCTCCCTCCGTCCCTCCCTGCCTGCCATCCAATCGTCCGTCGGTCGGTCGTTCTGCGTCCGCTGCTGCTGTGAACCGAGCGACCCTTGGCGGCGTCTACGGTCCGTCAAATTATCGGTCGGATAATCGAGTTGCCCGGCAGACGACGACACATACACGCAATGGGACATTCAGACACACAGAGGGACGGAGGCAGGCAGAGAGACGAAGAGGGAGGCACACGCAGATCGACACAGAGAGGGATAGAGAGAGGGACGCAGATGGAGGAAGAGAAAGATGGCCGGGTGATGGACGAACGGACGGATGAAAACAAACACTGGACGGATGGAGTGAGGCATATGCAGACAGAGAGACGGACAGAGAGAAGGAGGCAGAGACGAACGGACGATAAGACGAACGGAAGGAGAGAAGGACTGAGGAAGGACAGGACGAAACGACGAAACAGAGGGAGAGATGTAGAGAAAACAGAGAGAGAGACAGACAGACAGACAGAGAGAGAGAGAGAGACAGAGAGAGAGACAGAGAGACAGAGAGACAGACAGAGAGACAGAGAGACAGAGAGACAGAGAGACAGAGAGAGAGAGAGAGAGAGAGAGGGCAGAGAGAGAGAGAGAGAGAGAGAGAGAGAGAGAGAGAGAGAGAGAGAGAGAGAGAGAGATGGTGGATCTGTCGGCGCTCATCGGAGCCTTCGGAGGATGAGGAGGATGATGAGGAGATTGCCTCTGATGCGCGTCGAATGTGGGACCTCCAGCCACCGACAGAGAAACGCCCCTCGTGGTGAGCCAGACATACAGGGAGAGGGTCGCCGACGGACAGACACACAGACACAGAGACACAGAGGCGGACAGGCGCACAGGCAGGCACACAGGAGGGACCCCCGCCGCGCAGCAGTCCGCGCCCACGATGCCTCCTCACTCGCAAACATAATATATATAAATATATATATATATATTATAAATATCCTATAGAGTATAATGAGCATGTGTGTATATAGAGACATATACCCGAATATTCACAGATATACATATATACATATGTGGATATATATATATATATATATATATATATATATATATATAAAAGTACATGTATTATTTATATACATGTATATAAGGTATATATCTACACACATTGTGTCGGCAAGAGCGGATGTACAAGGCGTAGGAGGGAGGGAGGGAGGGAGGGAGGATATCGGTATCTCTTTGCTCAATGCGAAATAAACACGGTCTGTCTGTCTGTGTCTGTCTGTCTGTGTCTGTCTGTCTGTCTGTGTCTGTCTGTCTGTCTGTGTCTGTCTGTCTTGCTGTCTGTCTGTCACGTTCGAAAGATAAGAACTAACCCTCCCCTAGACGTTCGCTTTGGCCATACGCCAATGTGTAGCAGCATCGTTTCACAGATGCTCAGGGATTACAATACAGATAGCATCAATAGCAATAGACTGTATTGCGCTGAGGAAAGGATGCAGTCCGCTCGCCCCGGCTTTGGTGTCCAGATGGGCGCTATATAAATGAACGTAAGGCATATAAAAGCATTTAAGAACTGGACGATTACCTTACGATACGATACATCCCTGCATAATCCCTCAGCACAGCCATCAGCTAACAATAAGGGTGTTATACGTATGTGGAAATGGGTGTAACCAATCTCCCCATGCACTGACCATACATAAACCCCATTTGCTTCATTTCGCTTCTGCCCGTGCCTCCTTCTCGCTCTGGTTCAGCTCTAGACGGTAGTCTAATGGTTAGCATGCTGGACTGTCACTCGAACGGTCGGGGGTTGAAATCCCCGCTGCCCCAGCTGCGCCCCCTCCTAGCCAAATCAGCAATAATGAGCAATCACCTGTCGGTGGGAAGAACAGAAGGCGAGGGAGTAGGACCACCTTTTTCAGCGCTTGTCTATGACTATTCAGCGCTTCAACGCAGTTGCTTTTTCTAGCACTTTCCTAACCCACCAATCCATCTGTGAAGAATACTGAAGTCGCCAACATTTCAAAACCAAGGCTGCCTCTTAAGAATAATTCTGTTCTTCTTTCTTTCTCCTCTCTTGGTCCTCCTGGTCCTCCTCCTCTTCCTCCTTTCCTGCTCCTCCTTAATGCTTGATCATTCGCGATAGTGGCACTTAATAATAACACCGACGTAATAATACTAATAATAGAAAGAAGAAAATCGGGCATAATAATAATAATAATAATAATAATAATAATAATAATAATAATAGTAATAATAATATTGTGACTGGTGAAGTGGATAAAGATAATAAAGTCCCTGAAGGATCCTGTTCACCCTGGGGCGAATAAAATAAATAATAATAATATTTTACTTTGCAGCTGGTCACCGGTCTTTTCCAGCGCATTGCACCAACCACAAATCCATACCCGGCCTTGACATTACACTCTCTTCTCTTACCATGATACTTTATCTCTTCTCTTACCATAATACGCAGATTCACTCCACTTCACTCAGTCACAAAACCCGAAATTGCAATTAAATCCACCAAGATGTCGTCACCTCTCAAGAAGCCCTTGGGAAACACTCGACATATCCACCCACACACCCGCCTACACACACAACAACATACCCACACGTACAAACACATACCCACCCACCGAGCCACCCACCCACCCACCCCCACCCACCCATCCAATCGACCCCCTCCCTTCGCTCTGATTTTCGCGCCTTCTCCTTTAACGTCGTCTGCTCGTCGCCTCTAATAAATTTATTGCGCGCCACAGCAGGAGATATCTCCCTCCGAGGCAAAAATTAATCCCAGAATAGCGCGCGTTTCCGATCGGATTTCGGAGACAGAGGGTCAATGGACAGAGTGATGGAGTGATGGATGGAGGGGGGAGGGTTGCAGAAGAGAGTCAGAACTAGTTCCAGAGGAAGGGTTTTAAGTTCTGGCTCCCTGCAAACGATCCCCAGACCAACTAAACGCTTTGACTAATATGCAAATGAGCAGCTCGATTCGTGAGCGCAAGGGTTAATAAGTGCACAGACGACGACCTCAGCCCCAACGAACAGACCAACATACTATGCGCATGCGCAGACAGCATACCCCTCTCGACAAAAGAAGGTAATTCTCGTCAATTAAGGACAACAGGAATACAGATAGTGAAAAGAGAAAACAATGATAATAACGACGAATATGATGGTGAAATGACGTACAAATAACTGCAGAGACAAACAGGCATACAGACACACACACAGACACACACACACAGACAGCCAACCAAAATCTCACTTTTGACAATTCCATAAAGCAACAAATAAACCTAAACAAATCTAATAGTTTGAAAGGAGCTACATAAGTGTTCTGAACGAACGAATGATAGGCAGAGATACAGACATGATTAGACAGAAACCAAGAAAAACAGTGACAGAAGGACAGAGCCAGACAGGCAGAAACACTGAGACAGACAGACAGAAAGACAGACAGAGATAGACAGACAGAGACAGACATACAAAAAAACAGATAGATATAAATACAGAGAAAGACAGAGACAGACAGAGATAGACAGACAGACAGACATACATAAAGACAGAGACAGATAGATATAAATACAGAGTCAGACAGAGGCAGAGTCAGAGACTCAGAGTCAGAGACATGTCTTTCATATGATCTGACCTCTTTTGCATGTGAACTGATGGCTAGGCAGAGGTTACACCGACATGACGGTGGGTCAAAGGTAAGGACCTTGCTGGCGAGGAGTGCCTTCAGACTGGTTCCGTTGTGTTTGATGGATCTCTTCCAGTCCCTGGCTGTTCCTCGACCACTGACGTGCTGGTACTGGTTCGGGGTGAGCCACGATCCGTTCAGAAGGACACAGGCTGTCTTACTGCCGCTCTTCAACTTCTCCAGACTGAGGCTCGCTTGGTTCTGTCCGCAGACGACATCGAGCACCACCGGAGGGCTGTTGCTGTCCACCGCAGAGGGGGTCAACCCAGCTGCTGCACCCAACGGGGTCACGACCCCACCGGAAATAGAAACCACTCCGCTCGAAGGGTCGGTGACGTCACTTCCGCTGCGGCGCTTCTTGCTTCGACTTCTTTTCTTCTTCGACGTCACGTCGTTTTCCTCGAGGGAGTTGCGGTTGCCTAGCAACTGCTGCCCTAGCAACTGATGTACGATGTTGTTATTGTTGAGGGTTGTGTAGTCGACCGGTTTGAGACGTCCCTTGTCTTCTGGTTCCCTGCTCTGCTGATCGGGGGCTGGGACCCGGAAGGTCTTGAGCCACTGCGCTGGATCCCTGCTGAAGCGGGCCACGTCCTCTGGGTCTAACCGGAAGGGACGCTCAACCGGATGCTCTTCTTCTTTCTGGCTCTTCGTCGACAGATCCGCTGGTTCTCCGTTGGCGTAATCCTCGTCGCATTTTCCATCTGGTTCCCCGCTCGATGTTCTCGTTAACTGTTCAGGCACTGGTTCCGTTTTATCGTCATCGTCGTCGTTTATCGGCCGATCCGACGCTGGTGCCATGTCGCGCTTATCGTCCAGCGCTGTTTCCGGATCCGTTTTGTCCTTATCGTCCGCGGACGACGATGGTTCCATGCTCATCAACGTTTGGCACGGTCTGTCTAAAGATACCTAAAAAAGACATTCACTATTGGATTAGAGTTTTAGAGGTATTAACTGGCTGACCGTTTGTCTGTTCGTCTGTCTGTATGTTCTGTCTCCGTCTGTATGTCTGTCTGTCTGTCTGTCTGTCTGTATGTCTGTCTGATTGTCTGTATGTCTGTCTGTCTGTCTGTATGTCTGTCTGATTGTCTGTCTGTATGTCTGTATGTCTGTATGTATGTTCTGTATGTATGTCTGTATGTATGTCCTGTCTGTCTGTATGTATGTATGTCTGTCTGTCTGTCTGTCCGTCTGTATATCTGTATGTCTGTCTCGTCTGTTAGACCGTATGTCTGTCTGTCTGTATATCTGTATGTGAGTCATGAGCGATGTCTCGTATGTCTGTATCAGTCAGTCTGTATGTCTGTATATCTGTATGTCTGTCTGTCTATCTGTCTGTCTGTATGTCTGTATGTATGTCTGTTTGTCCCTCTATCTGCCTGTCAGTCTGTTTGTCTGTCTGGTTGACCCATAACTGTCTAACTCTGTTTGTCTGTGTCAGGTTCGTATCTATGTTTTGTCTGTGTGTGTGTGTCCATATGTCTTTGTGTACTTCTGTATGTCTGTATGTCCTGTCTGTCTGTATGTCTGTCTGTTCTGTCTGTTCAGCCGTTAAGATCTGTCGGTGTCTCAGGCAATAATTGCTGCGAGTGTATGAAGTTCCGTAGGTTTAAATCACTGTAGCCACGCATGTTCGGGATTGTCCAGTAAATACCTTCTTCCTTAGTCTCTGCCTGTATGTGTGTATGTCTGTATCTATGTCTGTATGTTCTGTATGTATGTCTGTATGTATGTCTGTCCATGTATGTATGTCTGTATGTATGTATGTGCTGCATGTATGTTCTGTATGTATGTCTGTATGTCTGTATGTCTGTCTGTATGTCTGTATGTCTGTCTGTATGTCTGTATGTATGTATGTTCGTATGTCTGTCTGTATGTCTGTCTGTATGTCTGTATGTCTGTATGTATGTCTGTTAGTCAGTGGTAACACTGCCTATCTGCCTGCCTGGCTGACAGGCCAACACACCGACTGAACGTCTGACTGACTGACTGACTTACTGACTGACTGGTTGGTTTACAAACTGACGGACTTTCTAAAAGACCGCGCTGCATCATCGTTTGCTCCGTCTCGCTTCCTCCTCCTCCACTGCCTGGCTCACTCACTCACTCACCTCACACACCTTCCCATCATCCACCCATCCACATCACACACTCATCCATCCAACCCTTACTTCCTCTCAGCCAACGAACGCCGGCCTCACTCACTCACTTGCGTCATAAGCCTAAAGCGTCGCCCATCAGGCCGCCTTTCGCACAACCTCGTGCAGGCTCCAATAGCCGAAGCCATTCTCCCCCTTCCGCCTCTCCCCTCTCCCCCTCCGTGAGGCCGGTACAGCAGTGGTGACCCCAAACGACCAATCGAAATGATTGGCCGACGGCTGACAGACGCGCAGAAAGACCCGAAAGTGCTCGTGTCTGGTGAAAAGTGAGAAACTACTGTGGCTACGACTTTCTAAAAGTTGTCTGGTTGGGAAAGTCAAAAACTGATGTGGCTACGACATTCTAAAAGTTGTCTGGTTATGAAAGTCAAAACTACTGTGTCTGTGGCTTAGTACGACTTTCTAAAGTTGTCTGGTTATGAAAGTCAAAAACTGATGTGGCTACGACTTTCTAAAAGTTGTCTGGTTGGGAAAGTCAAAAACTGATGTGGCTACGACATTCTAAAAGTTGTCTGGTTGGGAAAGTCAAAAACTGATGTGGCTACGACATTCTAAAAGTTGTCTGGTTATGAAAGTCAAAACTACTGTGTCTGTGGCTTAGTACGACTTTCTAAAGTTGTCTGGTTATGAAAGTCAAAAACTGATGTGGCTACGACATTCTAAAAGTTGTCTGGTTGTGAAAGTCAAAAACTGATGTGGCTACGACATTCTAAAAGTTGTCTGGTTGTGAAAGTCAAAAACTGATGTGGCTACGACTTTCTAAAAGTTGTCTGGTTGTGAAAGTCAAAAACTGCTGTGGCTATGACATTCTAAAAGTTGTCTGGTTGTACAAGTCAAAAACTGATGTGGCTACGACTTTCTAAAAGTTGTATGGTTGTGAAAGTCAAAAACTGATGTGGGTATACGACATTCTAAAAGTTGTCTGGTTGTGAAAGTCAAAAACTGATGTGGCTACGACTTTCTAAAAGTTGTCTGGTTGTGAAAGTCAAAAACTGCTGTGGCTATGACATTCTAAAAGTTGTCTGGTTGTACAAGTCAAAAACTGATGTGGCTACGACTTTCTAAAAGTTGTCTGGTTATGAAAGTCAAAACTACTGTGTCTGTGGCTTAGTACGACTTTCTAAAGTTGTCTGGTTGTGAAAGTCAAAAACTGATGTGGCTACGACTTTCTAAAACTCGATGTCTGGTGAAAGCTAGAAACCAATGAGTCTAGAATAACCTAGGAAAGTCTTAGTCTTTAGAAAATGTTCAACATTGTCCTGCGTGTGGGTTATGTTCAAAGACAATCATCCCGAGGATGGTGTTTGGCGTTTTGGAAACTCCGATGGAGCGAATAGTGCTTTTCGATAGAATCTGGGCATGTATGCACATCAGAAAGTGTCTAGCAGATACCAATTGGAAATTTAGCAGAATCAGAAAATACAATTATACCAAAGCAATTCCATTTGATCAGGTTACACTCTTTCCAAAGTGGTTCAGAAGTGCACACACAACTATATGACAGTGCATCGATGGCGCTGAGCAACAGTATGTATGTATGTATGTATGTATGTATGTATGTATGTATGTATGTATGTATGTATGTATGTATGTATGTATGTAAGCGGTATGTAAGTATGTATGTATGTATGAGGAGGCTCTTGACTACAGCGCGGACACTGAATCGAGTTTTACGCCGAAACGCATGAGCAATTGCAAGTGAAGGACTTGCCCAGGGTCCCTACACGGCAGCTTGAGGTGGATTCGAAAGCCTGGCTGCAAAGGCACCGAACATACCACTACACCACCGCGCCCCACAATGTGTGAAAGCCTCTTCATGGATTGAACCCATGCGATGAACATAATAATTCCAGCGCTCTAACCATTCGGCAACCAATTACGACCGGGGTTCGACTCTTGGCTTCTACAACGATATTACTTAAAGCGACCATTGTCTGACTCCCTGCAGCTGTGTATGATTATAATAAGGGCGCTATAGAAGTCATTAGAAAACGGACGAGAGAAACGCAGACACGCTTCAACAGGTTGAATTGCGCTACAAAAATACACAAATACACTCTGGTCAGAGTTTTGACAAAAGCTTCTTGGCCACACGCTCCAGTGAAAGAGCATTGGTCCCAAAGAGTTCATTCTAGCGAGAGAACAAGGTTCTGCATGATATGGGGGACTATGCGGGGCGTCAAGGGACGGACGGGTGATCCACCTTTCCAGTAAAACAACTAGTTGCGATGAACGATGTCAAGCAATCGATAGAGCGACCTAGTGGCAAAGTGGTCGAAGAATCGAACCTGACGTAGGGTTCTGGTTCTCAGTTCGACTACCGACCGATTGCAAGAACTCATCCATCCGTCTATATTCATTCATTCATTCATTTCAGGCATTTATATAGCGTCCATTCAAAGAGCCTACTCAGAGGCGATAACAGTCCAACCACGGTGGTGCAAATAAGTTTTCAGGAGCCTGTAGGACGTAGATGAATTATCCCAGGTAACAGGCGGGAAACCAACGGGAGACCATTCCATATTGAAGGACCTACAACTGAGAAAGCACGACGCTGACAGGTTGAGGTTCTAGCACGAGGGACCAAAAGCTCCCCGCTAGAGGCAGAGCGAAGGGCTCTGCAAGCCAGCACGTCAGTGATCAGATACAGGACAACAGAGC
>JACEVL010000480.1:934278-1246778 GCA_020284085.1 Aporrectodea caliginosa | reverse complement strand
GGGTGTGGGTGTGGAATTATGAAATCACTACACTAAGGATCGGCGCTACATAAATGTTTTATTTCAGTCTGCACACACACACACACTGACTTTGAGCGGCGCTATATAAATGTTCGATTACAATTACAATTACACACCCATATAGTGCATGTGCATAAATATATGTAATGTATGCATGTATGTATGTATGTATGTAATGTATGTATGTATGTGATGTATGCATGTATGTATGTATGTATGTATGTATGTAATGTATGTATATATGTAATGTATGCATGTATGTATGTATGTATGTAATGTATGTATGTATGTATGTATGCATTGCATATATATAGCATTACCAATACATGTGTGATTGATGTTGATGATGTAGGTTCCCTTCATCGTCATCGTCATCATCTTTTGTGTCGTGATTAAAAATAGAGGCACGCAACGCGCATTCCGTGTCAACAGATGACACGCTAATGTTACGTCACGCACGACCTACTTAAAATGCGCATGTCTGTCTGTCTGTCTGTCTGTCTATCTCTATCTGTCTGTCTGTCTGTCTATCTGTCTGTCTGTCTGTCTGTCTGTCTATCTGTCTGTCTGTCTGTCTGTCTGTCTGTCTATCTCTATCTGTCTGTCTGTCTGTCTATCTGTCTGTCTGTCTGTTTGTCTCTCTGTATCATGTATGCTGTGTGGAGTCTGACTGCTCTCTTGCTCTCCGACCTTGTCTGTCTGTCTGTCTGTCTGTCTGTCTGTCTGTCTGTCTGTCTGTCTGTCTGTCTGTCTGTCTGTCTATGTGTAATGCGTGTTTACGCTGTCGTTAATGACTAATTAATAGCTAAACGGGGCCGTGTGCCTTTGTTCTCTTAAATACATTTCCGGTCTTTGTTATTTGAATACCGAAAAAGCCGACGTAAAATCTAGCGCTACAACAACAGGCCATTCACTTACTTATTTCCTCGAATCAAACCATTTTCAGTCAATCAGAATGTAAAATAATGAGATTTATAAATAATGTTTATGTAATTACTGTAATGCAGACGTGATGTTAAAACGAAGTGCAGTCGAAAACAGTGAATTAGTATCGTCTCAACATTTGATCTAAATGAGGTTAATCTAAAGTTTCTAAAAGGTTTAGAGTGACTCAAAAATGACTCAATGTGACCTAATGCAATGTAAAAAAATTAATGTAGTGTGAAATAATATATTGTAAAATGTGTAACATTGTGAACAAGGTAACAAAATAAATATACTGCAGCTCCACTACAGACAGTGTAATTCAACGTAAGATAAAGTAATCATCATAAATTATACTAAATCACTCATGTTTTTTTCTTTCGCCGTGGCTGGGCTGGGAGCGCTCCTGAGTAGATTTATTGAAGTGGCGCTATATAAATCTCCAGAATTAATGAATTATTATTATTAATTATTATTATTAAACTGTCGTTTATAACGCGCCTAAACAAAATTGGAATCTTGCACGAAGGCGCGTAACAGGAGAAAAATAAAGGAAGATAATGTCTGCGCTAGTCTCATGATGTTAAGTGTTATATTTCAGATGGTTAACATTTTTCACTAGAAGAGGAGTTAATGAATGTGCTGTAAGACAATGCAATTAAATGTAAGACAATGTGAAAAGGACAAATTTCGCCAATTAATGCCAGCACCTGTTCTGCCGTCGTTCTCTCTTGTAGATGTGCATCAATGTAGACACACTTACTCTAGCGCCTTTTCTTCAGCCCCGTCTCTATAAAGTGACAGTAGTCGTCCTCCTCCTTCCGTCAGTGTCCATCCGTTCCTCTTCCTTGTGTCTTTCCTCTCTCCATTCTTCCTTCCTTAATACGATGATGCCACCTTCCCTTCCCATATCCGTCCATTTCCTGCGTCGACTTCATTCAACCAGCCATTAACGATCTTTCTCTTCTTTTCCGATTCACAACGGGGGGGTGGGGGCGGGGTAGTGCTATCTCAGGAAGGTAGAAGTGGGGGAAGGAGAAAGACCCCCGGGGCAGTTGCAGAACAAAGAAGGAAACGCGCTGCAATGGGCGTCGATCTAAGCCTCGGAGTGGAAGCTAGGCATATACCCCTACGAACTATCCTGCTCCCATAATTCGCAGGTAATATAAATGTGTAGTAGGCCTGTATACATGTGCCTATGCAAGGAGGTTTCCCCGGCCTATTTAGAAGAAGAGCAGTCCCTTGAGCTAGCCCTGAGACAGCCATGGGTATGAAGTGTTAGCGATTTCATTTGCTTAGCCTCGGCATATGAGGGCTGATGGCCAGTCCTCTCCCTCACCGTCTCGTTTCCCACCGACAGTGTACGGTCAGTGTACTCATTATAGCTGAGTTGGCTAGGGGTGCTGATGGAACAGAAATCGCGAACAAAATTTTCTGCCCTGGCGGGGATTTGAACCCCCCACCTCTCGATTGACAGCCCAGCGCGCTAACCACTACACTATCGAGCATTACACACTCACGCTTGCATACATACATACACACACACACACACACACACACACACACACACACACACACTGATATTAGTCCGTTTGGTTGTACATTTTGCAAGCGGATCGCTTTTCGGCCTTTAGTAAGGAGCGTTTAAAAAACGTTTAAAAAAGCGAAAAAATTTCCGACGGCGTGTGCGTGTGTGTGCGCGTGTGTGTGTGTACGTAGCTGCGTCTGACTATCACGTGACTCAGAGGTCTCTGACGTTCGTTCGACTGTGTCTGAAATACCCGGATTCTGTATACTATGTATAGTGCTGTTGTGGGGAACAGAAAAGGAGGCGCTACATGAAGTGTCTGATACTTAACTTATCTGATTGCCTGATTACTTATTTAGTGCATTTTCCTAAGCAGTCGAAATGACGTTGTGTCCTCTCTTCAGCTGACCACGAAATCCCAGGCCATAAAAATCACGAATTCACTACTAAACGACCTTCTCTTTGTATCTGTCTGTCCGTCTATTTGTCCGTCTACCTTTCTATGTTTCACCGTCTGTCCATCTGACCTGGCGCTGTCCCATGCACCTATGCATATGCGTCTGTCAGCCTGTCTGTCTCTGTCTACCTGTCTGTGTCTGTCTGTGCGTTGACACTCTGAGCGGATTCTGCTCAAACCCACGTGACCAATTGTAGTTGCGCCCCAAACCCCCATCATCCACCGCGCCAATGACGACCCAACCGGAAATCGTGTGTTATTGAGGTGACGGGGAGTGGGGGGGGGGTAAAAGACCCACGCAG
Source organism: Aporrectodea caliginosa (assembly GCA_020284085.1). Classification (NCBI taxonomy): domain Eukaryota; kingdom Metazoa; phylum Annelida; class Clitellata; order Crassiclitellata; family Lumbricidae; genus Aporrectodea; species Aporrectodea caliginosa. The sequence goes on along the minus strand of JACEVL010000480.1, from coordinate 1,243,546 downwards.
TGCGGGTAAAACGGAGAGGGTGAGTGAGCGCCGCATAGAAGGAGGAAGGGGTCAAATCCCTCTCATTATCGGACCCAGTGTAAAGCCGAATGGCGGCGCGGGCACCGTGTCCCAGAGCACGGTGTCCCAGAGCCAGGTGGTTGGATGGGAGGACACCCCACCCTCCCATCCTCACCCCCACCCTCACCCACCCTGGGGGTCGGGTCGGCCCGGAAAGCCGATAGGCGTCGACACGCCCCGTTCGTCGCATTACCCCACCCCCCCCCCCCCCGCAGCCCCGACAGGAAACGTTCTAGATTAGGCGACGACGTACGTGGGTTGGGGTGGGTGGGTGGGTGTGGGGTGGGTGGAATGTCTAGCGACGCAGCAACTAAGGGAGGGTAGTTTCGTGCGGGGTATAGACGACAGACAGACAGACAGAGAGAGCGTCGGTCGCTTTGGCATCGGGCGGAGAGCCAGGGAGGGGCATGGAGAGGGGGTCGGTGCGATTCTGTGCGAAGCCCAGCGACGACATCTGTGGGCTTGGGCCTCGCCGCTCCCTCCCTCCCTCCCTCCCTCCCTCCGCCAGCCAGTGGCGACCTCTGCTGTTCTGCATAAATCCGTGGCCGCGTGACGTCGCCTCAAGCACGAAACGACGTCCGCCCGCGCGCACCGACAGACACACCGACCGACCGCAGACGAAGCCCACAACAGCCGAGGACCCAGACCCAGTCGCCAAGTGGAGGAAACCTAATGAAAAGGCCTTTCTGTCTGTCTGTCTGTCTGTCTGTCTGTCTCCTTTCTACCGCTTATCTCTGTGTCTCTTTCCATCCGCTTCTATTTTCGGCTACTTGTCTCGCTGTCTGTTTATCTCTGTGTCTGTCTCTCTGTTTTTATGTATTTTGTCTTCGCCTGTCTGTGTTCATCCTCCTTTGTCTGTCCGGCTGTCTCTCTCTCTCTCTCTCTCTCTCTCTCTCTCTCTCTGTCTCTCTCTCTCTCTCTCTCTCTCTCTTTGCATCATCTACCTGTGTTTATTTGTCTGTCAGTTTCCGTCTGTCTGTCTGCCTTTGTCTGTCTGCGTGTCTATCTGTGGCGGCTCGTCTCAAAGCGGAAACTTATTTCGGCGCTGGGACCGAGGTCAAGAGGCGACAGACAGACAGACAGACAGACCGAGGCAGAGAGACAGACAGAGAGAGAGACATACAGAGACTTCTTTCGGCGCCGAGACTTGAGTCGAGATACAAACACACAGACAGAGTCAAACTTAATTCGAGAGAGAGAGAGAGAGAGAGAGAGAGAGAGAGAGAGAGAGAGAGAGAGAGAGAGAGAGAGAGAGAGAGAGAGAGAGAGAGAGAGAGAGAGAGAGAGAGAGAGAGAGAGAGCGAGAGAGAGAGAGAGAGAGAGAGAGAGAGAGAGAGAGAGAGAGAGAGAGAGAGAGAGAGAGAGGGTCTTTGAAACAAACTCTGATGCCGGAATTCGTTTCGAAGCTGGAATTCGATTTAGAAAACAGACCCCAAATAAAACCCTAACCACGTGATTTACTTCTCGCCCTCAGAAGATGAAATTTATTCGAAACCCGTTAAAGGGAAAAAGAAGAAGGCAGACTTTCGTCAATTTAGTCACAAACTAGTTTCTTCAATTATGCAGCGCAATACTTTTGTCTATTTAAAATGCGCCGCATCAAGAAAACTCCAAGACACTGTGCCCCACCGATGAGTACAAATGACCGGACCGCAATACTAGATTGGAAAATAGTACCGGACAACGTACCTGACGAGTACAACGCATCTGAGAGTACAAAATTATATTCCGAATATGATAATAACTAATGCAACCCAATATATGTAGTACGGGACGTGTACATACACTGATGGACCGATACAAAGTGAGGAAACGAGTCCCGTAGACCACTGAAAAATATTTCATTTAACTGATCGAGGGGGTTTGAAAGCATGCGGTTTTACCCCACCTCAGTCAACCCTTTAGAAAGGCCAGGATTTCTTTCTATCGGTCGCCTAGGCAAAGACAGAGAGCACAGCAACTTCAGCAAGCATCCCACCCTCTCCAAAAACACAACTCCGCCACTGCCCTCTGTCCGGTGGTCCTGCCAGACCTAAGCCTGTATAAAGAGGGGGCGACGTCAACCCCTGCATGGCAGCCATAAGATGTGTGTATGCTAATTACGATTGCGATTACATAAGATATCGTTAAAGACCGGAAACGACGACGACTTCTCTATCCCACAATTAATCGATCGTCCTTCTACTTCTACTACTTCTACTTCTACACCTGAGAAAACTTTCGTCCGCAATTATTTCAACGTCCAAACGCTATCATCCGATCGTAATATTATGTACCTCATCTGCGCTTCCCTCCGTCGTCTATGTTCCAGCGACTTCTACTTACCGTCGGTCGGTCTATGTGTGATTCTCTCTTGAAAGTCCGCTCCTCGTTTCAGCCGATCGCCAACCATCCACCGCCGCCGCCTCCTCCGTCGCCGACGCCGCCTCACACGAACAGCTCCGCGCATTCGACTGCACGCGGCCAGGCGAGATCGCCCCTCTCTCTCTCTCTCCCTCTCTCTCTCTCTGGCTACAGGCAACCGACCGTGGCGCCTACTCTCGTCCAACGCCCCTCCCTCTCTCCGTTCCTCTCTCCGTCCCTCCCTCTCTGCGTCCATCCGTCCGTCAGTACGTGGCCCGCCGCCTGCGAGTCTGCGCGCGAACCTCTCAAAGGGAGTAAAGAACGGAAACCTGGCGCCGGTGCTGGCTGTATGTTAGACGCGTCGATCGAAAGTGGATTTGCGACCGTTTACTATAGAAAGGAGTCCTGTGCGCGGCTGGGCACGGAGAGGCGAGATTAACGACTATCTCACGATAGGCGAGCGATAGGAAGGCGCTGGAAAATACGAAAGAAGAAAGAGGAGGAGGAGGAGGAGGAGGAGAGTGGGAGGAATGGAGGAAGAAAAAGGACAGGAAGAGAAGATGATGAGGAAGAAAGAGAGGAGGAGAAGGAGGAGGAGAAGGAGGAGGAGGTGCCGAGGAAGAGGGGAAACGAGTAAAGGAGGAAGTAGAGAAAGACGAAGACCAACTAGAGGAGACGCGGATATTATGGAGAGGAAGAAAAGTAGAGGAGGAGGAGGATAAGGGGGAAAGAGAGGATCTTAGGGGTAAGGCAGATAATGCGACAGAAAGGAGATGAATAGTGAAATGAGGAGGAGGAAGGATACGAAAGTGAGGAGGAGGGTAATGAGCTGGGAAGAGGAAGAGGAGCGGAGGAGGAGGAGGAGGAGGAGGAGGAGGAGGAACAAGAGCAAAAGGAGGAGGAAGAGGAAAATGGAGGAGGAGGAGGAGGAGAAGGATATAGAGACGAATGGAAAGTGGTAATGTCGTAAGAGTCGTAACAGGGATGTTTACGTAACAGCTGAATAGTCGACCATTAGTATGTCCTTATGTATATAATGATGTATATATCATGTAGCTATAGGTATATCCTCCTTTCTAGACGTTTACTATAGCGCCTTTAACGCCGCTCACAAAGTGTGCGCTCAGTGTATCCGAATGCCTGAGCTGTGTTTAAGCTAATTAAGAAAGGTCTAACCGCACGAAATTAATGTAAATACAATGCATAGATAATAAGGTCATCACCGACCGACGGACTCTCGCATACATACGTAGAGCCCTGCAGCCAGCGTATATTGCCATGTACGCATATCGTTAGGGGGCGCTAGAGCAAGAGAAACCTCGAACCCTCGACCTCCTCTCTCCAGTTGACAATCCTGTGCGCCGCTAACCACTGAACTTAAGCAGCGCAGTCAAATCTTTCCTAAGACCATTTATATAGCGCCGACCAAATCCTTCCCCGTCATAATCACTTCTTCGACGGCAGCAGAGCATCGCTTTCTGCGCATCTTCCGAAACGTGACGCGGAAGCGGTTGCCATAACAACGGCTGCAGCCTCGGTTCGGAATTTATGTTGCCAGAGTGTGAGGATGCTGAGACGACCCCCGCTCAGGCATTCTTGCTGCCTGTTCTTGCTCTTGTTGCTTGTTCTTGCTACTTGTTGTCGACGCCATCTTGCGGGCGACCGGAGATAGCCATCAATGACGTCAGCGACGAGATTTGATCACCGTTTGACGAAGTCAGCGGAGGATCTGAAGTCTGGCGAATGAAGGCACGAGGAGGAGGAGGAGGAGGAGGAGGAGGAGGAGGAGGAGGAGGAGGAGGAGGAGGAGGAGGAGGAGGAGGAGGAGGAGGAGGGAGAGGAGGACAGAAGAGGACAGACACACAGGCAGAAAGAAAGAAAGGAAAAGGAAAAGGAAGGATGAACGAGTGGAAGATATAATATTATGAAGTAGGACAGAACATCAGGAAAGGAAGGAAGGACAGAATGATGAATAGATAGATAGATAGATAGATAGATAGATAGATAGATAGATAGATAGATAGATAGATAGATAGACAGACGGACGGACGGATAGACGGACGACGGACGATAGACAGACAGACAGATAGATAGATAGATAGATAGATAGACGGATAGATAGACGGACGGACGGACGACGGACAGACAGACAGACAGACAGACAGATAGATAGATAGACAGACAGATAGATAGATAGATAGATAGATAGATAGATAGATAGATAGATATATAGATAGATGGATGGATAGATAGACAGACAGACAGACAGATAGACAGATAGATAACACAGACACAGACACATACACAGACAGATACACAGACAGATACACAGATACACAGATACACAGTCACACGTATAGATAGACACGTATGTATACGTAGACATAGAACATAGACACAAAGACCGATCGCGAAGGACGGAAGGAATTGTCATTTGCCACAGACAAACACAAAGGAACACAGACACTCAGTCAGCCAGACAGAAGGCCACACGGACAGATACATACAACCTCCCAAAGACAGACAGGAAGGCGGACGTCCAAACTGTCCGTTGATAAGAGATAACGTATAATATAGAACCGCCAGCGATGACAAACGAATATTTCATCCGTTTGGCCTGCGAGTATGGAGCGCCGCCCAAAGACGCACCACTCTCCCTTCGACCGATTGACTGACTGACTGACTGCTGCTCTTCGCCGCCCAAAGAACGCCAGTTCGACGCCTATAAAAATGCTCCTCGTGCCGCCGCCGCCGCCGCCGCCACAAGTTACCGCAGGCCAACGATAAAATGGCCGGCGCTCAGCACAGATAAGGGACACGCGCCTTAGCTGCTGCTGTAGGCCTTCTCGTCTCTAGCCTACTTCCGCAGCTGATGATGATAGGCCTATAGGGTTCTTCGCAGAAGGCCTATCTGCTGAACCACAACACCTGCTAGAAAGGAAGCCAGTACATGGTAGGGATCCCGACGCGTGTTTAGCGACAAAGAAGGGAGGCAGAAAACAAGCAAGTATGCAAGTATGCAGAAGATTATTATGCAAACAAGTATGCGATTGCACTTATTAACTGCGAGATCCAGAATAGAAATACGCAAGCTAGTGTGTAAGTACACTTAAGTAAGTTTTACTCGTCATGAATTAACATCTCTCACAGTTTTGCTCAACCGTCAACACGACCGTCCGTCCATCCGTTTACTCATTCATTCAATCATTCAATTGATCATTCATTGTTTTCTCGTTCGTTTATTCATTTAATTTACTGGTTAATTACATTTATGTAGCTCCGTTCTGAATCGCTCCATTCCGTCCTTCCATTCATCTCAATTACCCAAACGGCTCCTATTCCCACTGCAGGGGTCACCACACTCGTTACTCGAAATTATTAGGAATTGCCCATAATCAAACGCTCTTCCAAATGACCCCTCCATCAAAACCTGTGGGGCACACAAAACGTTCACAGTTGGGGTAGCCTGGCAGCAGAGGTGGACTAAGGACGGGCACTGCGGTAAACACACCCCCCCGCCCCCCTCCACCCCATTCATGGTCCATTGGCAAAAATGTCCCTTTTGGCGTTTCAAAATATAAGAAAACAATACAACACAACTGAAATGTTGAAAATGCCCTTACAGAGTGAAGAAATGCACCATGCATGAAAGAGTGAGAGCCATAAGTTGAACTAGAAGAAGAAGGTTTGAGTTGAGAGAAAAAGACATCCTGGGTTGGGGGAGTTGCGAACACGAAATGGTAGAGAGTTCCAGGAGAACTATAGGAGAGATATATGTGACATCAGACATTGTTAGTGATTTCCCACTTTTGTTTGGGGGGCTGAGGAGAGATATATGTGACATCAGACTCCATTGTTAATATAAAAATAGATTTGATTAGGGTTGTGTGATAGTCGAGTGGTTAGAGGCAGCGCTGGAAACTTATGCTACATCGCTTAGATTACATTATATCGGAATGGACAGATTTCAGATTGTTACATTGGATTGGATTGGATTAGATTGACAACCACGTGAATGGAAAACCCCGTCAATGTTGGACTTCTGTAGAAATGAATGTGGACAGGAACCTGAGCGAAAGACGGACCCCGCAGAACCCGGAAGTTTCCATCACGCGCCCCAATTCTCGTACAAACAGCCGACGACGACGACGGACATCCGGTGGCAGAGACCCGGATGGAGAAGAGAGAGAGATAGAGGGATAGCAACGGGAAGGGAAGGGAAGAGGGCAAAGGATATTGCCATGCATGGCAGTTTATCCCATTTCTGATCGCCTCAGCCTCAGCACGTTTCAAGTTGTTTCGACAGGAAAAGACCAAAGCCCGGATGTGGGTCGATAGTAATTAAATTCTTGTAATGTAGTTTCAGGTCTTTTGACATCGTTTCCTTTCGACATCCGTCACTTGAGGCCTTAGACAACAGACACGGGCGACGCAATAGAAGTTACCATTTAAATCATAATCATAAAATGATGATGATGATGATGATGATGATGATGATGATGATGATGATGATGATGATGATGATGATGATGATGATGATGATGATGATGATGATGATGATGATGATGATGATGATGATGATGATGATGATTGATATAGCGCCGTAGCACAGCCAAAGCCGAAGCCGAAGAAAAGAGCGCTGTACATGAGTCCAAAAGTCAACGACAGTCAAATGATTGTTTAAAAAGGTCTTAAAGTGTGATTTAAATGTTCTCAGAAATGGGGCGTTCTTCAGATGGTCGGGAAGACTGTTGCATGCAGTGGGTCCTGCGACAGAGAAGGAACAGTCGCCAAACCACGTAGAAGACCTTGGGACTTGTATACTAGATTTTCAGATGAGGATCGTAGCCGACATCTGTTCTGGTTGTCTGCCACTCGAATGCAGAAGTCAGAGATGTGGTCTGGTATAAGCAATGCTTTATAGGTGATCGAGGACAACAGTTTGTAGGTAATCCACTGAGGAACATGCAGCCAGTGTTGGTTGTTGCGTAGGAGATCGGTGACACGATCAGATGGTGTCTGGCCATATATTATCAGACGTGCAGCAGAGCTAAGCACCACCTCCAGGTGACAAGTTGACAGACCCGCAAGTAGGCTGTTGCAGTAGTCAACTCTGGAGACAATGAAGCTGTTGACATAGATGATGGTAGTTGAGGTTGGAATGAATCTGTGGATGGTTTTGATAGGACGCAGTTGGTAAAAACAACATCGAACGAGTTGACTAACAGACACAGATACACACACATCTATACATGCATACATATATACATACATACACACACAGATGCACACACGCACACACCCACCATACGTACATACATAGACACGAGAGCACCGGATATAAATATGGGACAAAGGAGCGCGATCTAGTCGTCGCAGTAGTAGCAGTAGGAGCGATCGGCCGCCGCCGCCGCCGAGCGCTCCGTCCGTCCGTTCGTCCGTCCGTCCGTCCGTTGGTCGGTCGGTCGGTCGGAGCTGGTGCGAGGCGTGTGCTGTGTGTGTATGGAGCGCCGTCGACGCCTAAATGCCTTTGGGGGCGGGGGACAGACTGTGCGAAGCGGCGCCACCGCCACCGCACCGTCTAATTAAAGGCGTACCAGCGACAGACAGCAACGGCCGCTGCGAGGCGCCACTTACCCTCATAGTAGCTATATATATATATATATATATATATATATATATATATATATATATATATATATATATGCATACATAAGTATAACGTGGAATAAATATATGCACGGTATCGCGCATCACTCCAGTGCGTACTCATATAATATATGTATGTATGTATGTATGTATACGTGTTTGATTGTGTATGTGTTTGCGTGTGTGTGTGTTTGCATGTATGCCCAATGTTTTCTGATACTAAATGCGCATATGGTTTAATATTGAACGCTCGTCAACTTGCGCAAAAAACCCACAAGTTTCGGCGACTTTTTTCTTGAGCTCGGCACCTGTTGTTTGTCCCTCCTGTTGAACCTCCGTAAGTCGGACTCGGACTCGCGATTTAGAGTGATGGAAATGGGATTTTCAAACATATTCGGAAGACCTGCGATTCGAACTCGCAACCTCACGATTGCGTTTCTGAAAATCGTGGATCCCGTAATTTGATGTGGGGAGGGGAGGGGGGGTGGGATGGGGTGCACCGTGCCTTCGCGTGCATTGATGCTTCATACTGGAACAGTCTTCCATTAACAATAAGTGACATTGCATCACATGCAGCGCAGGAAACATTCCCGAAACTTCTTAAGTCACATCTGTTTAGATCTGGGTAGGTATACGTATAGCCTACGTTTAGCGCCTTCGTGAGGTTCTTGTAAGGCGCTATATAAATAGTCATGTACATACATGCATACATACATACGTGCGTACCTGCATATATACATACATACATACATACATACATACATAAATACATACGTATATCCATCTAAATCACTATATATACCACCGATCACACGCAATCAGTTGAACATCGGAGAATTTTCTTATTGTTCATATAATTTTATATATATATATTGTTAATTGCTAATTAGTAATTTCTATAGCAGTGTATAATGCACACGGCGCTATAGAAATTACCGATGGCACATCAAAACCCATTCAGGTCAATATCCAGATGGTCACTTCGCTAAGACAGAGAGACAGAGGCAGACAGAGCATAATATAATTATGGTGGATATACGCAATTTGAAAGAGGCTGAGGCTCTGAGCCGCAGAGAACGAAACGACAGAAGCAACTGACCACAGACGTCCGTTGCACAAAGAGGGAGAAAGTTCCTAACTCTATAGCGACCAGAAACGTATACAATACAATACAATATCATCATCATCGTCATCATCAGTTCTTGACGCCAGCCATTTGGCGGCGATGGGTACAAATAAATGACTTCCATTGTCCTCGGTCAAGTTCATTGCTCTCCTTAGTGTCAGTCCAAGTTATGTTATGTCTTCATTTATATTGTCTATCCAGCATTGTCTTGGTCTCCCTTTGCGTCTTTTTCCTTCAAATCTTGCGCGTAGTGCGCTGTGTGGAATTCGGTCAACTGGCATTCTTTCTACATGTCAAAACCATCGGAGTCTTTGTTGCACGACATTGTCTACAGCATGGTTGTTTGGATACCTAATGCTTGTCTAATGTCATCGTTTCTTATTTTCTGCAGTCTTGAAATCTCTGCAATCTTCCGTATAGCCAACTCATTTCTGCTGTAAGAATTCTTTTCTCATCCTGTTTTCGCATTGTCCAGCATTCCGATCCATATAGGAAAATCAGTTGTAAAATCGGTTGTATCATCGTCTCGTATATTTTAATCTTGGTTTTCTGTGTCAATTCTCTGCTTCTCCGTATCCTGTTCATCATTCCAAATGCTTGTGAAGTGCGTCCAATTCTTCTTTGTATATCTTTATCATTGCTGCCATCTGCGTTTATTAGCCCTCCTGTAGGCAAACGAATTGTTCCACTTGCTCAATAGCTTCTCCTTGGATGTTGATTCTTATTGGTGTCTCTTTGGTCTTTTTAATCACCATTGTTTTTGATTTCTCTGCGTTGATCATTAGGCCGAATCTTCTGCTGCATGGTTTCTTCTATCTGTGTCGTAATATCCTGTAGATCTGGTCCGCTTCTATAGTGAGGAGGCCAATGTTGTCAGCAAATCGGACACTGTTCACCAGTCCTCCATTTAATTTGATTCCTGTCTCGGTGTTGTTGAGGCTGAGTGACATTACTGTTTCTAATGCCAGGTATAGGTATGGGGATAAAATGCATCCTTGCCGTACTCACGTTTTTGTATGGAAGTATTCTGTGCTCTTTTTCTCTACTTTGATGGCACTTGACGATTTTCGATACAATACAATACAATATAATACAATACAACAGTATTTGATATTGCCCTCCTTCCAAAGTTCAGAGGTAATTAACCTCCGAAGTGCATGGAGGCTCGAACCCGCACTCTCCGCGTTACAGGCCAAAGCGCTTTAACCAATCGGCCAATATAATATAATTGACATATATATATATATATATATATATATATATATATATATATATATATATATGCATTTCACGTGCACATCCATATGTATGGGGCTAATGCAAAGTCCGCAATTATAGGCGGCAGTATTAATTGCAAAGGACATACACGCCTACACACACACACACACACACACATATATACACATATACATATACATATACATATACATATACACTCCTATATATATATGTACATGTATATCGGCGATGGCGGAATGTGAACCCGACCCGACTCTTGCAAAGAGAGCACGTGTATACAATGGAGACTCAGACTTCAACGGACGATAGACGCAGATCTCGCCTTCCCTCTGTCTCTCTGCCCCTCTATCTCTCTCTCTCTCTCTGTGTCTCTCTCTCTCTCTGTCTCTCTCTCTCTCTGTCTCTCTGTCCCTCTCTGTCTCTGTCTGTCTCTCTATCTCTCTCTGTCTGTCTCTCTATCTCTCTGTCTGTCTGTCTCTATCTCTCTGTCTATATCTCTCCATCTCTCTCTGTCTATCTCTCTCTGTCCCTCTATCTCTCTGTCCGTCCCTCTATCTCTCTGTCTGTCTCTCTCTATCTATCTCTCTGTCCGTCCCTCTATCTCTCTGTCTGTCCCTCTATCTCTCTGTCTGTCTCTCTATCTCTCTGTCTGTCTCTCTTTCCGTCTGTCTGCCCGTTTCTTCGTCAGTGTATCTGTCCGTTCGCCGATCCCTGCCTTAAACGCTGCCATTCGTCTCATAACTAAATATATACATTGTATACACACCTACATATACACACACGTAACAATGCATACAATATATATATGCATATATATATATATATGTAGAAGCTGTATACACAAATATATACGTATTATGCTGCATGCTCTATATCAATATATTAACTATCTCGAATTATATATATTAATATATATAACTCATGTATGTACATAATTGCAGGACATATATGTATCATATGACATTGATGGTTCGATATATAAATTATATCTCTTAATGTGTATAGGCCTATACATAAAAGTATACATATACATCTAATATGTACGTTATATATTACATTTACGCGTATATATATACGTCTATATATATGTATAAATGGGTGTATATTATATACATGTATTATATATATATATGTATATATATATATATATATATATATATATATATATATATATATATATATATAGGCGACCAAGCGCTGGGCGGCTGCATGCTGCAGGAAGTCGTACATTCAATTATTCGCAGACGCAGACGTAGGGACATAGAGGGACAGAGAAGGAAAGTTAGGACAGAGAAGAAAAGAGAGGGACAGAGAAGGAAAAAGAGAGGGACAGAGAAGGAAAGATAGGGACAGAGAAGAAAAGAGAGGGACAGAGAAGGAAAGAGAGAGGACAGAGAAGGAAAGAGAGGGACAAAAAAGGAAAGAGAGGGACGAAGATGGAAAGAGAGGGACACAGAAGGAAAGAGAGGGACAGAGAAAGAGAAAGAGAGGGACAGAGAAGAAAGAGAGAGGACAGAGAGGAGAAAGAGAGAAGGACAGAGAAGAAAAAAAGAAAGGGACAGAGAAGGAAAGATAGGGACAGAGAGGGAAAGAGAAGGACAGAGAAGAAAAGAGAGGGACAGAGAAGGAAAGATAGGGACAGAGAGGGAAAGAGATAGATAGAGAAGAAAAGAGAGGGACAGAGAAGGAAAGAGAGAGGACAGAGAAGGAAAGAGAGGGACAGAAAAGAAAGAGAGGGACAAAAAAGGAAAGAGAGGGACGAAGATGGAAAGAGAGGGACACAGAAGGAAAGAGAGGGACAGAAAAGACAAGAGAGGGACAGAGAAGGAAAGATAGGGACAGAGAGGGAAAGAGAAGGACAGATAAGAAAAGAGAGAGGGACAGAGAAGGAAAGATAGGGACAGAGAGGGAAAGAGAAGGACAGAGAAGAAGAGAGAGGGACAGAGAAGAAAAGAGATGGACAGAGAGGGAAAGAGAAGGACAGATAAGAAAAGAGAGGGACAGAGAAGGAAAGACACTAACGTCTCTGCGTATATTATTAAATTTTGTATATATGTATATATATACAACGATATATACGTCAACCCGCCCCCTCCGCCCGCTCCCTCCAATAATTGCATAGCTGCATGCTATTAAAAACAAAAATGAGAGAAAACTAGGACAATGAAATGAGAGGGACAGAGAAGGAAAAACCCCTCCGAATTGTTTTCCTGCTGTTATACGACCTGATGAGAAATATAGAGGCACAGAGACAGACAGACAGACGAACAGACAGACAGAGAGACAGACAGACAGACAGAGAGAGACAGACAGACAGAGACAGACAGACAGACAGACAGACAGAGACAGACAGACAGACAGAGAGCGCCTAACTCCGCCAATGCTCGCTTTCCGGCAGTGCCAGTCCCAAGGCTAGATAAAGGAGGAGTGCGACGCTATATAATGGTCTTTGTAATCACGTAGTGTCGTTAAACTGAAACTACCATCGTACTATACTATACGATGTAGTAGGACCTCTCAATATATGTTTAATGCATATTTCTCTGTGTGTAATTATACCGCAAGGTAGGCTATACGTAAGCTTTAATTCAACTTTCTATGACAGACAGTCTGTCTGTCTGAACAGACAGACAGACAGCCTGACAGACTGTCTGTCTGAGACTGACTGTCTGTCTGCCTGCCTGCCTGCCTGCTCTGTCTGTCTGCCTGCCTGCCTGCCTGGAGGAGTGCGCTGGTCTTTGCACTAGCGTTAAACTGAAACTACAATCGCTATACTATACTGTAGTAGGGCCTGTCATATGTTTAATGCATATTTCTCTGTGTGTAATTATACCTGCAAGGTAGGCTGTAAGCTGCCTGCTATGCCTGCCTGCCTGCCTGTCTGCCTGCCTGTCTGTCTGTCTGTCTGTCTGTCTGTCTGTCTGTCTGTCTGTCTGTCTGTCTGTCTGTCTGTCTGTCTGTCTGTCTGTCTGTCTGTCTGTCTGTCTGTCTGTCTGTCTGTCTGTCTGTCTGTCCTTTTACAAGCCCTCGGGTTCACAATAACCCCCAAGATCTTTCCACTCAAAAAATCGTCGTCGGGTATGCGTAGTAGAGAGTGGGGTGAGTGTATTTGTTTGTGTGTGGGGGAGGAAGAGGGTAAGTGAAGAGTTCTCTTTCGCGGCGTCGTTTGAAAATGACACAAAGACAGACAGACGAAGAAGAACAGATGCAGAGACGGAAAGGAAAATACAAACACACAGATATACACAGAGATAAATAGAGAGATAGATAGAGAGATAGACAGACAGATAGACAGACATACAGACAGACAGACACAGACAGACAGATCGAAATGTATGAAGGTGTAAGAAGGAATGAACGAAAGAGGAAGTGAACGAAGAGAGGAAGGGAAGAAGGGAGGAGGGAGGAAGGAGGGAAGGAGGGAGGAGGAGTGGAAGGAGGAAGGAAGGAAGGGAGGGAGGTTTAAAGGAAATGCCGCGGACAGACGACTTCCCTTTGCTGAACCGCTGCCGCAGCCTTCCTTCCAGCCATCCCTCCCTCCTTCTTCGCTCCCTCGCATCCCATCCGTTCCTCTTCCCGCCCTCGAACCCCACTCCCCTCGGGGCGCTCAACGGGCGGCACTGCGTTGCCATGGAAACGACAGGTGCGAGAGAGAGAGAGAGAGAGAGAGAGAGAGAGAGAGAGAGAGAGAGAGACCTGGTAACTATGGGAAGTTGAGGATGGGAAGAAGTGTCGGGTGGAACTTCACAGGAGGTCTATGGAGGGTGGTGGCGGGTACAACCAAGACCCAGCTACCACGAATCGCAGATCGGTGCCTTGTAATTGTAGCAATAGATTTATATAGCGCCGTTTGATGTCAGACTCATCAGGCGCCGTTTGAAGCTAAGCCAACACAGGAGGAATCCTCATACTTACCTACTTAACGACATGACAACAGAGGGAGAACGGTTGACACTCACGGGCACGAAGAGCAGAAGATCAGCACGGACGAGGGATCGATTCCCGCTACCCTCCCAAAGGTCGACTCAGCCTTTCATTCGCCAGATGGTGTTGGTAAAATGAGTAGTAGGACGTGATGGGCGCCTTGCATGGTTGCCATACAGTTAAATTAGACTCATGTAATAACTTCTGATCATCCGTTCATACTGTGAATTGTAATCATACTGCGTTCATGTCAGTTTGAATTAATAAATGAAGATTATTGTTAAATAATTATTATAACATTTTTCGTAAAGTGATCAGAAAGTTGACCGTAAGAAATCTTGTCGCTTGTTTTAGTCCGTCGTCCGTTGAAGGTCGAAAGAGAAGAGGAGGACTGGAGACCATTCCCATGCAGAGTATTATCAACAACGACGGGTCATGGGAGCCATGCACAGTCGTTTCCAAGGCAACCAAATGTTTACACACAAACAGCGTGAGATAAAGAAAGAGACAACAGACAGACAGAAAGACGGACAGTCAGGCAGAGACCTCGTCTCAAGATTCTTGGCATCTCTTGGAGACCCACAACACTCAAACACTTTACCGTACCTTTCTTAACTTCCCAGCTTGCGATGACACTAATTTGTCGATCCCGAAAGACTGGCAGGCTGAGTTTTATCAGACACTCTGGTATCAACTAACGGTCACTCAGCCACGTTCTAACCACGTATCGTATCGTCTCTTAAGATTTATATAGCGCCTCTCTCAGAATAACTATTTCAGCACGAAAAGCCCGGGGAAAAGAAACGTCTTTAAGGAACAAGAGACCAAAAAGGATCAAGCCAATCATCATTACGTCGTATCGTATCTAATAATTTATAAAGCGCCTCTCGCAGAATTACTATCCAGAGGCGCTCTCAGCACGGAAGCCCCGGGGAAAAGAAACGCCTTTAAAGAGCGAGAGACCGATTAGGAAAAACCAGTCATTAGTTTAGCCCTTAGTGAGGGAAAGGTCATTCCAAATGGAGGGACCCACCACAGCAAACGCCCGGTGTTGGGCCAGAGCAGTCCTAGTCCTATAGGAACAAAGAGATCAAGCCGATCAGAAGAGCGCAAAGGAGCGAGATGAGGATGCAGATAACGGCTTTCGCAATGTAGTCTGAGAGGTATTTCGGGGCACTGCCTAGCTGGGAGTGGGAGACCAGAAAGAGGATCTTTTACTGGATGCGCGCAGCAATAGGGAGCCAGCGCAAGACTTCAAGCATATATGTGGAGATATGGGCAAAGCGACGGGGTCGGGCTATGAGCCTAGCTGACGCATTTAAACCGATTGAAGGGGAAAGACGCTGCATTGGGAGGCCCCTGAGAAGTGAGTTGCAGTAGTCAAATGCATGGAGACTGCATATGGACTATATGGTGGTAATCATAGAAAGAGAGACCGAGTCTGGTCGCCTGACGGCCCCTGAGACGCCTCAGCTGAAAGAAACGGGAGCGGGTCTGGTCAGATACGTGCTCGGTGAACGTGGAGATAGTCAAGTGTGACACCCGGTCATGGACACTAGACGAGTATGTGTAGGCAGGGAATTTATCAGTCAGTTCGAAAGTCAATACGTTAGTATCGTATAAATTAGATTCAAAGCGTCCGACAATCTTAGTAATCGTTTAGACTCTAGACTTCTAGAGGAACATGAGTCTAATTCGTTCTTCTTAATTGTCTTCTCTATTGGCCGATCTTATTGTGCTTTCAGATCCACACTTCATAGCAGTCATCAGACGTGTCATATAAACCAATTCATTCATTCATTCATTCATTCAGTCAGTCGTTCATTCATTTCCATTCGTTTCCTCGTTCTTTTATTCATTCGTTCATTCGTTCATTAAGTCATTCAGTCATTCATTCATTTAATTCAGTCATTCATTCAGTCACTTATTCGTTCATTCATTCATTTATTCGTTCATTTATTTACTCAGTCATTCGATCATTCATTCAGTCATTCATTCAGTCATTCATTTATTCGTTCGTTCATTCATTGATTCATTCATTTTTTTCGGTCATTCATTCGATCATTACCTAGCTGGGAGTTCATTCATAGAAAGACGATCTCATACTGGATGCGCACAGCAATAGGGAGCCAGCGCAAGACTTCAAGCATATATCTGGAGATATGAGCAAAGCGAGGAAGTCGAGCTATGAGCCTATTCTGACGCATTTACAACCGATATATAGTTCGAATAGACGCTGCTTATAATATATCATTCGTTTGAGAATTGAGTTGCTGTAGTCCAATTTATTCAGACAAAAGCGTGGACTATATTGGTATTTGGTAAAGATAGAAGGAGAGACCGATCGTCTGATTAACTAATTCATGAGACGCCTCAGTTGAAAGAAACGGGAGCGGGTCTGGTCAGATACGTGCTCCGTGAACGTGGAGATAGTCAAGTGTGACACCCCGGTCATGGACACTAGAAGAGTATGTGTAGGCAGGGAATTTATCAGTCAGTAATAATTGAAAGTCAATACGTTAGCATCGTATAAATTATATCCAAAGCGTCCGTCGAAAGACAACAAGAGTTTAAAGAGTAGCCTCAGTCGGTCGATAGATAAACTGTTTGCTGCCCAGTAGACATTGCTTGAGCTCCTTCCTTTTCTATCGTGCTTTGCTATGACTCATCCTATACCCTGATTGGTCCGACAATGAACCCTACCAACTGTTTCTCCTGTCCGACCTGTATCCTCTGATGAACTTGTCATCCTCTCTACTCAACTCTCTTCTCCTCTCCTGTCCTGTCCTGTCCTGTCCTGTCCTGTCCTGTCCTGTCCTGTCTCTTAACGCCTCTTGCCTCTGCCTCGTAGCGTTTTGGACGAGTTGTCGCCGTGGCATGGGATCGAATGGTAGACGACATCATCGTCGCCCCGCCCCCATCGTCCTGCTCCTGCTCCTACTCCTGCTTCTGCTCCTGCTGCTCCTGCTGCTCCTCCTCCTACTCCTCCTCCTGCTCCTACTCCTCCTCCTCCTCCTCCTCCTGCTGCTCCTCCTCCTGCTCGTGTCCAGCTGATACCGTCACGAACCCGTTTCGGTCCGGGCGCAGACAGCCACCGATCGTCGTCGCATCGCTCCTCAGAAGAACGGCTTCTTCAACCCCCCTCTCACCCTCACCCCATCCCATCCCAAGGGAGAAGGGTAAATGAGGCGCTGGCCGTCGGCTGGTGGTGGCGGTCGTGGGAGAGGCAGGGGCCTTGCTCCGTTGGAGAGGGTACGAAGAAATGCCCTGGCGATGGGGGGTGGGGGGTTGTGTCAAGTGATGGCAACGATGACATCATCCATCGTCTCCTCCGATCATATCCTAAGAGGTCTCGTCCTTGCATCTGCAGCGCATGCGCAGCCGACGCCGCCGTCATCTCCGGGTTCATAACCTTCAACCCAACTGACCTCTGGCCGCGCGCTCTGTCTGTTTACCAAACGCCGCCGCGCACAAAGGAAGCGACGACTTCGCTGGCCTGTATACGGCGCTACGCATATATACATATATACATATATATATAATATATATACACATACATATATACATATATAATGCAAAAATATATTTAAGCACAACAATTACGCATACACAAATATATCTTATACTATAATTCTTAAAGTTTGTCCTTCCGTATGTATGTATGTATGTTTGCAATGCATCGCTGTCCGGCTAAAGGCTCCGAAACGGAACGGTTTAGCGAGTTGAAAAAATTTACAAAGCATTATTACGCAACGTCTAGGTCAACGCGACTATTTTCAGTTCGCAATTTTATTTAAACGCCGATATATGGCCATTTTAAATTTAACTTTTCAGCGAGCTTATTTCAATACCGCCCATAGTAAGGCCATTTGTTCACGTCACGCATGCTTAATAAGCAATCTTACGTCACACGGAGCATCTAGCAACCAATCAGAAGTCGCCACGGGCGAATTTCTAGGTCAGCGCAACCATTTACAGATTTGGTGACCTAATTACACTAAGCTCACATTTTTTGCAACCACGGCCATTGCCGATTTTCTAGGTCAAAGCAACTCGAAACTTACTTTAGCTATTCGAATTTCTATCTCATCCCAATTACTTTCAGCTCATAATTTGCTTTCAATTCCGATTTATGGACATTATAAGCATGCCCATTTGTCCACGTCACTAAAATTAATATGCAATCTTAAATTACGTCACGCGGCTAAATATGCAATCTTACGTCACGCTGGCCAACGGCAAATAATACGCCTATTATAATTTAGAAATAACCCGTGTAGTACGGGGAACAAAATAATACGCCTATTTCAGGTAGAGATAAACCGTAAAGAACGGGGAACAAAATAATAATATTGCCTATAATTATAAGGTAGAGATAACCTGAAGGATTCGGACTAACCCGTGCAGTACACGGGCAAAGCAACTATGTTCACCTCTTAATATCGTTTCCATTCAGATATATGGACATTTTTTTAAATATTTAAGCCCATCAGCAAATATAGTAAGTAAGTAGCCTTTATTTGCAGCCGTTAAAATTACGCCTGGGCGCACCCGGGCGAACGCCGGGTAAAAATTGCTAGTATAATATATATTTATGCATACAAATGCATGTATATATAGGTGTTTTGTGTTGTACTGTGAGCTCAGACACATTATACATATAGGCCTGTTATATATATGTGTGTGTATATATATATATATATATGTATATATATACATGTGTGTGTGTATATATATATATATATATCTTTCATACTATAAGGCTTAAAGTTTGTCCTTCCCTTTGTATGTTTGTTTGTTTGTCCATCCGGCTAAAGGCTCTGAAAGGGAACGCTTTACGATTCGAAAACTGTTACAAAACATTTTAACGGTCATTTGTAGGTAAACGCATAGGCGCGTATTTAAATTTTTTTGAAATTCCACACTGTAATGGTAGCATTTTAAGCTGTCATCTGAAAAAATTGCTCTATTATTT
Source organism: Aporrectodea caliginosa (assembly GCA_020284085.1). Classification (NCBI taxonomy): domain Eukaryota; kingdom Metazoa; phylum Annelida; class Clitellata; order Crassiclitellata; family Lumbricidae; genus Aporrectodea; species Aporrectodea caliginosa. Next base: position 1,224,230 of record JACEVL010000480.1, on the reverse strand, counting down.
GAGTGCTGATAAGAACCAGCTGTCACTCGTAGCTTACATGTTGTTTGAGTCGTGTTTGAGTTTGGGGGAGGGGTTTGCGTTTGGGAGGGAATGTGTGCCCCTCCACTATTTAAATTTTTTTGAATTTACACACTGTAACGGTAGCATTTTAAGCTCTCATCTCAACAAAAAGTATAAACAGTGGAAGCACTGTAGAAATTTATTATATTCATGAAATATTTCAGAAATATTGGGGGGATATAAGTAGCTCCGTCCCCCCCACCTCAAGTTTCGGGGGGACCGTCCCCCGCTGTCCCCTCTAAGTCTCCGCCCCTGGGTAAACGCGACTATTCTGAGCTCGCAACTTACTTCAAACGCTGATATATGGACATTTTAAATTTCGAACCGTTGCAAAACGCCACTATTTCTGATTTCTCATAACGTCCTACTATACAACACACGGCTGCAACGGCTGCTTGAAATAGACTCTTAAAACAGAGCATTCGCAAGGCATTTCGGGATTTATTCGACAAGCAAAAGACGTCATCTAGCTACATTGGTAAGAGCTGCGTATACGTTGCGTCTCAATTCTAGAGAGCATGAAAATACAGCCCGAAAAAAAAAGGATCGCGGTTCGCTTTCCGATGTCGGCTGATTTGAGAAATTTAAATCTTGGGTTAGCACGGTCCTTGCACGTTGATCCTAAATGGCGTGGCCGCCGTGGCGTCCATTCAAACGGGTGAGCGGTGGTGAAGGATTCGGACTAACCCGATCAATTCATTGAAAAAATTAGCAGGGTCGAGGCCATTATTATTCGGTCGCTATAGAAAACGCGAACGTTTACATTTTACATTTTAAAATCTTAAGGGAACGATATAAGCTTATAGAATAGAGAAAATTCAAATACATGGGCGCACCCGGTGACTGCCAGGCAAAGCAACCAAAGTTAACCACGCAAATCAAGCGGCAACGATAAAATAAAGGCAGAGATAAACCGTGCGAAGCCCTGAAAAATAGCGCTCGCCAATGGAACACGAAAAAGAGTCCGAGCTTCGTCTACTATATTTAGCCCGGGGAAAAATAATATATTAGGTAGAGACAACCCCGTGCGAAGCCGGGTAGTAACATCTAGTACCGTATAATGTATACATACTTATAAACAAATACAGAAATATATAGATACATGAGGCCAGACACGTCAATATAGATAGGGGATAGTAAGCACATCAAATACATTTATTTGTAAACTAGCAGTTTTTACCCGGCGTTCGCCCGGGTTTTCCTCAGCACTGCTAGTTCCTTATAAATGACGCAAAGCAGTCTAGACTGTTAACCGTGCATTACAATTACACTTGGTTGAGAGCGCCCGTGTATTTGAATTTAACGACATCTTCGTCGGCGCCCGTGAATTTGAATTTAACGATGTGCAAATTTTTCGTGTATCCTTCTGGCGAATTTACGCGCTGGCTTGAAATTGTTTAATTGTAACTCTATGCAATATATACTCCTGCATAGCTAGATTTCAATGGCATTGAAACAGACTATGACCACATCGAAACTTAAAATGTCCAAATATCGGAATTTAAAGTAAATTTTGGGTTGAAATAAAGTTGTGTTGAGATCTATAGAAACTCAAATGAAAACGTTCGTTAAAAATTTCGTATCCCTAAAGTGCTGCATTGGCGAATTTTTAAGTCCGATGACCTATAAATTTAGCCGTGGGCGTGACCACTTCTGATTATTTTGAAATCAACGGTCATCGTAATTGGTTGCGAATCAGAGCGTTGACCTAGATGCCCGCGTGACGTAAGATTGCATATTAATTTAAGCCTTCGTGACGTGGACAAATGGCCATACTGTGGCCGGTATTGAAATAGTCTCGTCGAAAAAGTTGGAAATTTAAAATGGCCATATATCGGCGTTTAAATAAAATTGCGAGCTGAAAATAGTCGCGTTGACCTAGACGCGGCGTAATAATGTTTTGTAAATTTTTTCAAATCGCTAAAGCGTTCCGTTTCGGAGCCTTTAGCCGGACAGACAAACATACGGAAGGACAGAATAATCAGACTTTGGATTATAATATAGATATTAGGTGAATTCTAAAAAAAATTAGAAATATTGTAGTGATTAATTTTGGGTTTAAATTCCAGATAGATGCAAATAGGCAGACAATGACAGAGACAGAGACAACAACGGAAACACGGAAGCATACACGTACACACACACACACACACACACACACACACACACACACACACACACATGCACACACACACACATGTGCACACACACATGCGCACGAAGAGTAACTAAAAGAGATGGAGAAAGGCGGTCGATTAAGCCATGGATATGGTTTTATTAGGAAGTATTACGCAATTATGAAGCGCCATTATACTGTGTCCAATCATCAATCGATGGCGCTGAGCAATTTGAGTGAAGGTCTTAGGTCTTGCTCAAGGTCCCTACACAGTAATCGTCTCAGGGGAGGAGGATCGAACCCTGAGTACTCTCAGCGTAACAGGGCGAGCACTCTAACCATTAGGCTGCAGTGTCCCATCATGGTAGGTATAGACGGTCTGCACAGGGCAAAGTGGGGCAGTCTTTGAGGGGAGGGGGTCGTGATGGGGCAACAAAATCACCCACATAACCCCAGAAACCTGGTCACACCGATCCGCTATCATGACGATCATTCGTTTGTTCAGTCCTTCCCTCATTCGTTCGTTCATTCAAACACTCGTTCTTTCATTCATTCACTCACTCACTCATTCAGTCGTACATTGATGCGTAAATTCATTCATTCATTCATTCATCATTCATTCGTTCGTTCATTCATTCATTTAGCATTCAAGCATTAATACGCTTGGTTTTGGTGCGCCATAGGTTGATGCCTTTCGCATTAGACATCGTGAGGGTGAGGGGCCCTGAGGGGGTGAGAGTTATCTCCCTCCCTCTGTCACTCGTTCTGCCTCATCCCTCGTATACGTAACTCCTCATATTGCTATTGAAGGCTGCGATCGGAAGATGTGCTTACGTCAGTATAGCTTTCGTAACTATGGCAACGCCAAATTGATTTATTCAATCGTTCCTTACCTCACTGTAAATTTAATGACTATGGTAACGGCAGATTATATTATTAATTGATTACGTAACTGTAGTTCCGTCGCTATGGTAACGCCATTGTCGTTTATTAAATCGTTGTTAAGGTCGCTTTACATCCGTTACCATGTTAATTTCATTTATGATCTCGTCATTCGCTACGTCACTGTAGCTGGGTTTGCCTAACCATAGACGTCGTTATAATAGCTGTAGTAGCTATTATACAGGCTACAGCCTGCGTCAATGGCCGAACCGTGTGGCAAGATCACTCTGCTGATTTCAGTAGTTTCGATTACATCACAAGTTGTCAGTCTTTTAACTCGGATGTTAAGAGGGCAAAACTGGGTTTAAGACGTCTGAATGATTCCACGTCTAACATGAAAACGGAGGAGCGTGTACACTGTCTAACGCCCCCTTCTTTCAACCCCCACCTCACAACATACCCACCACTATACCCACAACACACGCAAAAACACCCACTCAAGAGAAAAGAAGCGACGCAGCTCAAAGTAGGCAAAGAAAACGAGGGCGATCGGTTTAAATGACGCAAATTGAGCGTTGAGTTGTCTGACTTGTGACATGTACAACGACGATTACGATGATGAAAGTCACACAACGACAACAATAGACGACTACTAAACGACACGGTCTTAGTCGTAATGCTTGCTCGGCTTCCGGGTGCACTTATGAACTTTGTAAATAGGGCAAAAGCGATACAGTTGCATTGTATTGTATTGCATTCTATACACTCTCAACAGAGCCACCGCGCATGAACTTTGGACGCTTTTAATAGTGGACACCGAATCTGACTACATAGACTTTAACTTACTCATTTTAATCATTGCCCGTCTGAGCGATAGAGAGAGGGAGGGAGAGAGACACGACGACAGACCGCACGCACACAAATACATACACATACACATAAGCACACATACACATAAGCACACATACACATAAGCACACATACACATAAGCACACATACACATAAGCACACATACACATAAGCACACATACACATAAGCACACATGCAGACACTCACGCACAAACGCATACTCAGACATACACAGACGCATTTGCAAACACACATACAAACACACGCAAACACATACAAACACACGCAAACACCTACACACACACAGAGGCGGTTCACTGCATGGCCAGACAGACAGACAGACGCTCATAAGCATCATCGCCCTATCTCTAAAATCCCCCCTCTCTCTCTGTCTCTAAAGCGACATCTGAAGCCCTTCGAAAAGCGACTTACGCAGAAAACTTTTCTTACTTGTCGTCTATTTTCGTCGATGCTCAAAAGTGTCTCTGTCTGTCTTTCTGCCTTTCTCTCCTTCTTCCGTTTTCCGCTTCTTCTTTTTCTTCTTCTTCTTCTCTTCAGAAGCGCCTCTCTTCTCGACCAAACAGCGCCAAACAGACCGCCGCCGCCGCCGCCGCCTTTACCTACAGTTACTGTCTACAGAACAGCCAACTAGCGAACGCGCCAACGACTGAGGAGCACCCATGTATATGTATATACTTCTATGTATAATATTATGTGTATGTATATATATTTATATATGTATATATACATATACATAGAAGCGCCTATCTGTCGGTCGTGGCGCTCGTAGCCCTCCTCACTCCGTCCGTCCGTCTGTCTGTCCGTTCGTCCGTTCGTCCGCAGAGCACAACTTTGGCCGACGATTAGATCTGCGCCGACGCTGGCGGCAGAGGAGGCAGAGGCAGCGCCAGCGCCAGCGCACACGGCTATGGCTGCAGCTACCGTAGAGTACGTGACACGACTCACTCAACGTGGCGAGGCGACTGCGGCGCTCGGCGACCGGCGCTCTCTGCCTCTGCCTCTGTCTCTGTCTCTGCTGCTCTCTGCCTCTGCCTCTGCCTCTGCCTCTGCCTCTGCCTCTGCCTCTGCCTCTGCCTCTGCCTCTGCCTCTGCCTCTGCCTCTGCCTCTGCCTCTGCCTCTGCCTCTGTCTGTCTGTCTGTCTTCTGTCTGTCTGTCTGTCTGTCTGTCTGTCTGTCTGTCTGTCTGTCTGTCTCTCTCTCTCTCTCTCTCTCTCTCTCTCTCTCTCTACGTCGCGCCTATCTGCGCCTTCCTCGTAGCAGTCGCTCCGCCTGGTTTCGCTGCTATCGCCTGTATGTCTCTGTGTGTCTCTGTGTCCTTCTGCGTCGCAGTATGTCTCCGTGCGTCACATTCGTTGCTGTCGCGTCACTGTCTCTGTCTCATCGCTGCTTCCGTCTGCGTGCCACTACGTGCATTGGCGCCTCACTGTGTGTCTGTCCGCGTCTGTCCGTCTGTCCGTCTGTCTGTGTCTCTGTGTGTTTGTGTGTGGGTTCGTTCGTTCGCTCCTCGCCGCTCTATAAACCGACGCAATTCAGCGCCTCCTCCTCCTCCACCGCCGCCGCCGCGCCGACCGACCGACCGACCGAGCGATTGGGTCCCGCGGGTGGGCGAGCAGGCGGCACAGCGCTAGTCATAGGAGCAGACAGAGACGAAGGCAGACGGACAGACAGACATAGGCAGACGGACAGGCGCACAGGGCTGGCAACGGAGCGTCTGCTGACTAAGGGTTCGTTCTCCCGCCACCCTCCCCCTTCCAGTGGCAGGCCGTGTTACAGAGCCTTCTCCTCCTGCCTCGTATGTATAGGTCCGCTGGGCCCAGCTGCCTCTGCTCGGCCTCGGCCCCCTCCTCTCCTCCTGCCTCTGCCTCTGACGCTGCCTCAGCGCGGCCACTGAACGACCGACCGACCGACCGACTGTGCTGGCGTAATCGCTCGCCCTCGTCTCCTCACAGTCGGGTGAACGGAAACGGCGCCGACTCCCCCAGGGCTCCGTCCGTCCGTCCGTCCGTCCGTCCGTTCGCCTGTCCTAGGCGCCCATCTCCTCCTCCTCATCCTCCTTGTCCTCTTCCTCCTCTTTCTAATGCTCCTCCTCCTTCTCCTTCGGCGACTACTTTTCGCTCATCGACATTGAAAACTGTGTTATTTTGGTTATTTTACTGATGACTCGCCTTTTCCACTTGACTTATCGATCCGCAGCGATCTGAATTCTGAAAGCAGCCACCCACGTTAGTGAGATTCTCGGTGCGTGCTCAGGCTCGCTCCACGCGCTGAGAGTCTTAAGGACGCACGGTCTGTCCCCAGCTGCTCCACAGGATGTGAGCACGGCCACCACCGTGGCCCGCCTCTTCTATGCCGCCACAGACTGGTGGGGCTACGCTAAAACTTGAGCGTCTGGTTCAAAGGATGCAGAGGATGAGTTTCCTTTCATTGCGATCGCCGGTTGTAGAGGAGATGGTGGGTGCAGCTGAGGAGCGACTGCTGCAAGCAGTACTAAGGATGAATGTCATGTCTTACGAGGGTTATTTCCGCCAATTGTGCAACAACGATATAACCTCCGCCCAAGAGGTCATGACTTCGAACTGCCTGCTAAGACGTGAAGTACTTTATCTCACGTGTAATTTACAAACGCTTGCCCTATGTCTCAATTGACTGTAGGCCTATATACCTGACTGTTTTTGTCTTCTAATGATTTAAATATTTGACACTTCTTTCTATTGTAACTGGTTGCGGTCTGTGAACCTATCATAAAATTAAACGAATATCTATTATCCACCATTGACTGCCTCTCTGTTTAACGGATTGACTTTCTGGCTATTGGCCCATACTGCGGATTCGTTTGGTGCTCCATCGGGTGATGCCTTGTGCATTAAGCAGGCGATATCGAATTTGCTAATCAGACTTATGACGACATTTAAAACCCTTAACCAAACCATTCACAGGTTAATTGACTAAGTTATTCAACTAACCAACTGCCCGCCTCACTCACTTCTTCGCCAATCTTAACTTAAACACTTACCGTACTTTTAATTCTCTTGTTTGTTCAAAGTCTTTCGCCTCGAGCATTGGGTCATTCTAATTCATCCACTCATTATAGCTGTTATCTAGCACTTATTATTCTGATTAAATTCTCAAGCATTTTAATCACTAGATTAATGGTGACATGTGCATCACAATTCATTAGAGAAGTCAGGCTGAAATCCTGAGATTCATAGAAACGAGAAGTACAGCTACGGAGAGTAAAATGTATTAGGCTACATCAAGATTTCAACAGAACTCATAGTCTGCTTAAATGTTCCGTCTAGATTGCAACGGATTTACAAGAGACACATATCTAATTCTTACCGCACGCAGAACAGACAAAGACGATGAGAAAACAATTCATAAGCTGCATTGTTCGACTGCCGTAAATGTCCACATCAACCGTTTTAACTTCAAACCTTCAACTGCTCGTAAATTTAGTTCATTAGTCCTACATAGTTTCTCAGAGCGTCGTAAGTTTTTCTACCATTCGGCTATTATATCAACTAGGAAATAACGCCTTAACGTACCACATAAGAGTGTTGATCCTGCTGGCTATCACATGCTGTGTGCATTGTGTGCAAGCTAGAAATCCTGAAAACCGAAAATTGATAATGACTTAATTGTTAGGCATCCTACTGATAGAGAAACCTACTAAACCCCCACCTTGGAGGAAAGTGGAAATGACTGTGGGTCATAGTCTACGTTGAAAGGACAGCGTAACGTGTATCATTGTGCGAGCTTTGAACAGCGTTTATGAACACAGTCGACAAACATTGATTATCAAAGTATCCGACAGCGAGCACTGAACAATGCTGGTGATTACTGTATTCTGTGCTAAAGCATACAGCCGTTAAATATTTTAATAGACTCATGAACGGATCTAATGGCGTTGTTTATTGTTTAGCTCGTGAATAAGCTGGTGCCCTGCGCTTGGCTTTCGAGTGGTGCTTTAGAAGTTTGGAGGTTACGATTACGATTGTTCACTCATGTTAACGGACCCTATACGTGTATGCCTGTACGCACGAGTATATAAATAAATAAATAAATAAATAAATAAATAAATAAATAAATATACATATAAATAGGCGTATTATTTTTAACGACAGAAGAGCCTCAACACTTGGTGTATCGTGTAGCTTAAAGATTCTGAAAACGGAACTCTCCAAGCTATCCTATTTCTGACTATTCCCACGCCACCGTAACACCATGCTGACTTGACTTGACCTACCCGGATATTCTGACATCGCGGCTAAATGTAATTAGGGCAAATTATATAATTTGCCGTAATTACAAAAGGGATCAATGATATGAAGGCGGATGTCAGCTACGTAAATGCTGTCGGTCAAATGGTTCGCAGTTATCGTTCTGGTATTTCTTGTATAATGATAATCTTCGTTTAATTTCAAACTGACACAACGCAATATGATTACAAATCAGTATGAACGGATGATCACAAGTTATTACAGAACTAAAATTTAACAGTATACGGCAGCCATGCAAGGCACCCTTCACGTCCTATATCTCATTTTACTAACGCGCCATCTCGCGAATGATAGGCTGAGTGGACCTTTTTGGGATGGTTGTGGGAAGCGATCCCACTACCTACTGTTCTTCACGCCAGTGATGTTACCACTACTCTATGCAGCTATTGGGCAGCTATTATAGTTTGCTTAGTTTTAACAATGAGTCTCGTTTTAGTTCTATATTTCGGCTCTTATCATTTTGTTTCTGGGTCAAGCGTCGATTGTAGGCTCGCTCCAAGAATACATCAGGTAGCTCTGAGTTCCTGTATCTAGTCAGCCAAGTTGGTGAACACTGCGCTTTACAGCATGTAGGGACCTGTTTATTCATTGACTCATACATTGAAAAAGGGTGTGCTGCTGTTTCAAGAAGCACTTCCAACCCGGCCTCAACAGTTATCACAACAGTTATCAAGAATTGAAAAATGATGAAAGAAGACAAAAAGAACAGAAATCATGTTGAGATCGTATGCTTGCTTCGCGTCATTGGCTAAAAATGCATCAGCGCATTCATAACAACATTGCATCTACAACGCCCTTTAAATTCGTCAACCGCCCATATCTACTCGTTCCTCATCACGCCTTTCTCTATCTCGGCCTTGAGTTTCATCCTCTCTGAAATTCTGCAACCGCTCCGTTGCCTATGCTACACCAACACTCTGGAACGAACTTCAAAAAAGATGTTCGCCAGTTTGCTCACCCTCTTATCTGATTGTCAATCTCGCCTCTCCTCCGCTTTTACTCCCATCTGGTACTTTCCGAAATCCGAACTCTTCAAGCAATCATATTCTGATCCTAGGCCTACTCCTGTGTCACTACACGACGACCAGCACCAACGATTCCCGCCGTAGTACCATGATGTCTCCTCGGCTTGACCTGCCCGGTTTCTGACCTGACTTTGGAAGAGACAAAGCAGCCTGGCTTTTGTGGACTAGATTTGCTAGAGCGTCGGTGATAAAACTGGTCTTTCTGACGTGGCCTTTGTGTAACGCCGAGAGATTTTGAGATTTGCATTACATTACATAATTTATTTGCAGATAGTGTTACAGTCTCTCCAAAGCCATTGATGAACTTACTCGATCGAAATTGAACAGGACATCAAATATAGTCTAACCTATTATAATCGATAGGCCTATATCAAAAGAAAAAAATTAATAGGCTAAGCATAGTATTAATAAAGCTTTCTGTCTACGTTTGTAAAACGTTAGCGGATAACTAGAAAACGACAGTGTTCCCATGATGAGTGGAAATTGCTTATAGCCATTGTTGAAGAGTTTGATTACGGACTTAATTCATTTTGCTGGTTTTATGAATGGAGTATTGAAACATAAGTAGAAGCAGATTAGAGATCAAGAAAAAACATCCCAAAAAGCAAACAAGAAAAACGACACAATTTGAGTAGCATAACGAAATGACTTTCGTCTTCTTTGAGATGTTCTTGATAGGGATTTTTAACACATAAATGCTGAAGTGCATACCTAGAACTCATACAGGTACGTCAGTCAAGACAACACCGAAGCATTTCAATTGCCAATATCGTTATGCCTACAGGCTACGTAGGCGTGTTCATGTCGCCTGACAGAACAACAAAGGCATGGCCTACTTTAGACTATGCGGCTGGCTTCCTCGAAGTCCAGGCTTGCTATTTTAACGCATGCGTTGTTTGTAGAGTTTCGACACTTAGACTGATGTTGCGATGTTAGACTATGACACGACAATCCTATCTTCGCCGTGTAACTCGCATGTCCATTGTCCAGTGGTAAACAATAAAACAGCTACTCCACATTGTGACAAGTATGAGAGTGGTAAGGGTCCAATGATGTGGACAGGTTTATTCTACATGCATACATCCTTCCTTTCGTCCATGCTCACATAATGGTCATCAATCCACCTTTCTATCCATCCATCCTTCCACTCAGACCCACCCACATAAATACATACATGTTTGCTTATTATTATGCACATAATTATGCATTCATTTAAATACATCCATACGTACAGAATCCGCTCCCTTCTTACAACCCCTTCTCAGGCATTCATCTCTCGACTTAGAAGATGGTTTTATTTGACCGCGCTGGGATTGGGAGCGCTTCTGAGTAGTTCCCTTGAAGAGGCGCTATACAAATTCAATTCTCGTAATGAATGAATGAATATACATACACATAAATGCATCCATGCATGCATAAATACTATCGTACATACCTACATAAATACCTGCGTGCATGCACGCAATCATGATTGAAAAGTGTGCAAGACACTAATTCATTTTATTGCTTCAACATACATGTTGCTAGTTTTCTCTTGAACTGAATAATGGTGTAAACGTTTGTACCTTTAGCGAGTCTCCGCTTGAATCACTTTAGCATGCGTAGTGCTTGGCATGTTTTATCGTACTGTGAATCGACTGATAACTAATTCGCAAGTAATGTTTCATAATATAAATGTGAAATAACTTGCACTTATAGAACACGAAACATACATAGATTACATTTCTCCCACGATGGGATATAAGGTCCAACAATCTTTCGCGTTGTAACTTGCTCATCATTGACTTTTTCTTGCTTGAAACACATTGAAAATTGAAATGCAGCCACGTCTTTGAGTGGAGTTGTTCATGATATCGTTTTCAGCCACAAAGATTCTACCATTTGCCTCATCAAGACAGATTCTTACTGGACATCCCTCAAACTGTATAAATATTTTTTCAAATTGCAATGTGGAACTCAATAATAACAACCGCGCATTCGTTGAATCAGCTACTAATATGGACTTATCGCGATCATCCGCTAGACATATTGGAACATTCAATCTAGGCCTAAATATTTGAAATGGCAATTCTTCAAAAGCCTGTAGGACGTTTCCGTTGGTGTCTACTATGCACACTCTATGTCGATCTTCGTCCACTTTCTTGTGAGTAATTGCGAAATTTGTTCCGGTTAATTTAATGGCATGCCAGAGTGTTTCAAAACCCTCACCAGGAGATAATCTTACTGTGTTGATCAAATCCCCTTCAGTTGAATATTCGACGACTAATCGTTTGTCGGAGATGCATGTGACGACATTGGATTCGTAGGTTGACAGTCGACCAGATTGTCCTTCAGTTAGCCATTTCTTTGCCACTTGGCCATTTGCATCGAGTCTAATGATCTCACAGTTTGAATCTGCATTCACTTTATTCACAATAAAGAGACAGTGATTTGCCGGCGACGACGCGATATCTTGCGGATCAGTAAATTCTTCGTTAACTAAAGGAGTTTCAGCGACAAAAGTAAGGGAGTCATAAACTTTAACGGTTTCACTTTTTTCTTTGACAACAAACAGTTTAAGATCGAGGATCGCAATTCCTGTGATCTGTGACTTTTCTGTTTCGGTTGTTGTTGGCCGGATTGTATGCACTAATTTCGGGACGTCTGTATAGTTGGTTTTATCTACAAACAACAGTCAAACGAACTCTGCATAGTGAACGCTGTCCAGTTACATAAGCGTAGCTCTAACACTCTGTATGATTACGCTGTATTATTCCATAGAGACAGTGAGAACTGTTTACAAAAAATTAATTTTATGTCGACGTCAACGGCCTTTGTTATCATAAGACGCCCTTAAACTCTGTATCCATCCAACTCCCATGCATACACATATCTTTATGTTTTAATAAAATTAACACAACTAGTGCTCGCTACTGCAGCACCAATGAAAGATAGCTAACGGTGCTACATTAAATGTGCCGATACGTTCATGGGTAGATGCATACATGCATACAATGTCATGCATGCACACAATTAGTCTGCAGTTTGGTTGCTGAGTAGAGTCCCCGTAATAAAGTAATAAAGACCTGTGCGGTAACGTTGTTGTTCCAGTTCGCACACTTTTCTACTCAGAAGTTCATTTTCCTTTTGTAGCTCGTCAGTACCTTTATTGTCTAAAAAAAATTCAAAATCACAATTCAAACAATTAGAATAAGCTAGAAATTACATCCAGTTTGACTCCGGTTTGCGTGTTTTTTCTTAATTGAAGTCCTGAAAGCGGCAGTTAACTGCTTTTTCTTTTGCTTGCACAGCATCGTGATCTAGTGATAAGGAGAAGTCGATTGTGATAAGCAAAATTAGTATGCTCTAAAGAACTTAGAATCTTAGAAACTGCATAGTTGGCCTAATCATGTGAGTGAAGGCAATAATTGCATACCTCGATATCCTAGAGAGTAGGCCTACTAAAATTATGATACATAGGCTATATAAATATAAATAATCTTAATGATCGCATAATCATTAACAACAATGTAGTCGTCTTCGTCGTCGTCGCCATCATCATCATGATCATCATCATCATCGTCGTCATAATCACCTTCTTCTTCTTCATTATCATCGTCGTCATCTTTAACTCTCTCAATGCGCCTAAAGCCTGCAGATGGCCACAGCATATTTGATGGATTCCATCCACATTTTTCTGGCTACTCGGCCTACTCCCAAAGTCCACATTTTGAACTTTTCTGTCGCACGAATCTAGTTTTGACATCGAACCATTATCTGGGAAGTCCTTATGCATGGACATACGTAACTTCAGGCTTGAAGGTTTTCTTTTCAACCATTGCATCATCAATTAGTAATAGCATCTCCAATTAGATTACATTCAATTAGAACCTTTTGCTGTGTCAATACTACCATTAATAAGTGGATGATCTTCTTGTCTCGAACATTCTCGTGGCCTGTTGGCAGCTGTGAAAAGAACAAGTAGGCCCACAGCAAGTATTAGGCATTCCAATATAACATACATCTGTGATCCGAAGTTTAAATATAATAATAGAGACTGGACAGTTTAAAAGAGTGCAAACATCGACAAACTGTAACACTGGTGCATAGAAAATAGATAGAAAATAGCAAATTTAAAAGGCCAAAATTGGTCAATCCCTCCGCCAGAATTATTCCCAATGTCTAATACTTGATCACAAAATTGTTAATATTACAGACGCACGTGGCTAAAACTGTTGTAGCTAAAACTGTCCAACTGTTAACTTCTAACTATTTCTATTACAGCCAATTCAAGAGTAACACCTAGACATAATATTATGTAGAACCAGTTCTAGTAATAATATAAAATTCAATAATATGCAGACCAATTGAAGTTGAGTTAAGCCATTTATTGCGTAGCCAGAGTGGAAACTTTATGCTCTTGACCAAAACGCTGTACACTGCACATTTTAAAAACACTAGAAACTAAAATGTAATAAATATTATTTGAGATTCTTGAGACAACCGCATCCAAATGTTACTTAAATCAAGGTTTTAAAGACATTATGAACATCTTGCCTTTTCGTTTGGCCCAAAAAACGTGAAGATACCAACCGACCGTCAGACTGACGACTACAGCAACGATTAGGATCACCGCAAATATAATGTAGATGGCGACAGAGGACGGTTCAGCTGTTTACAAAATGAAATCAACATGTTTTTAACCCTCGGGCTACCAAGCTTTTTTTATGACACGGACTTAGCGTTATTTTAGAAATTGGTTCTTGTACCACCACCCTGGATTTCGGGTTTATAGGTTACCGGTAATAAAAAATTAGGTTTTGATTAATTCTGCGAAATAAAACTTTGAATTAGTAGTGTCCAATTGGTATTTAGATCATAATTTACATATAACTCTGATGATACTCACAGCCGATGACGTTGATGATTTCAGATGTGCAAGCGTACTGAGCTGTTGCCGATCGCGTTGTCTGACACTGGTACGACGAACCATCCATGCGTGGATTTACTTCCATCTTGAGGTAATAGATGGCCTGCTTATCAGATACATTTTGTAATTTTCCTTCATTGAAGGAAACTTCGGTTCCAACTTTCTTCCATGTTATGATCGGTGGTTGATTACCATGATATAGAACTGAGCAGGACAGTTTCAGGTCCTCTGGTTCAAGGCCACAGTTGTTAGGTCCAACGTTTCCTTGTGGCCTTATGTTTGACTGACAAACAGGACTTGCCTCTAAAGACAGCATAAGGTAGTTGAAGAACGACTTAACGACCCAAATGTTCTCACGCAGTTTAGAAACTCTGCATACATATATGACTATGCATTTTGGTTGTTCTATTTACAGCAACGATAAGTAATTTATGCAATGTTCGCAAGGGAGCAATTACTTTGGTAACGTTAAACAGAGTTTTTTTTCATATTGCCTACATGCAATCACCTATTAGAATTCTACCTGTGTAGCGTGATTGAAGCTCTGTTTTAGTTTTAAAAAGTATAGACTAATTATAATCAGAAATTTCTGTACGGCCTATTCAAGAGAAGCTAACAAGAGGATCTCTCTAGGTTAGGCTAAATGAAGTTGCAGTTGAGCATAAATGAAATCACTGATTAAACAAAACTATTGCGCGGATAACTAGTAGGATAACTAGTCGTGGTTCCCGCACCTACATCCGAACCAACAAATGTCTATATAGAGTAGGCCTAATAGTCGTTGCCATTCTCCGAGTTGCGATAGAGCGCATGTTGCCTTACCGAAGTATAGAGCTTGAAATTAACTATTATAGTATTATTATTACTCAGCTTCGTTCAATTGGTTACCTAGAACGACCAGATCAGCGGAGTATTTTGCGCCACGCCCAACGTCGTCCTGACATTCGTATTTCCCAGCATCTTTCATTATAACTGATGGAATGACCAAGTTATATGCTCCGGTAGCTTCATCCTTCTCCATATGGAATCGGTCTTGATACGGTGGGTAGAACTGACCGTATCCGTAGACGAAACTTCTGTCTGTGTTGGGACCACTTGCATAGTGGAACCAATGAATTTCAGCTGATAAGATGGACGTTGAACAATTGAGAAAGGTTGAATCTCCCATCAGCACCTCCGTGGTTTTGGGTGTCGCAGTGAGGTCTGGATTAACTAAAGCCACAGTCAGAGTCAGTTCAGTTAATAAGTTGTAAAACGTGGCTCAACTAACATCAGTCCGATCGAAACAGACTGTCGATGGTTGCATCAAACCACAAAAAACAAGTAAGAAGAAGCACGTTTCTGTGTTGTAGATTATCTATCCACTAGTAATTAAATCATATCGATAAAAGTTCATTGCAACAACACGGAAGATTTAGCAATGCGAATAATAAGCCCTAAAATTAATCATTATTCAGAGTAGGTGCAATTTGAAAATTATAATTATTTAGTGAGAAATTACTTACCGAAAAGAGAGAACGAGATTACCAGAATTAGCTCAATAAACATCCTGCTCATGGCCAACTTCTTTGCAACTGAACAAAAGTGCGGCTGGAAGTTCTTGCATAAAGTTTTCTTCAACGAAAAAATCACCAATTTTGCTAATTTTTAGCAGTGAAGCTTTTCCATGACAAAGTGTTCACAAATACCGAAATTAAAACGAAAGCAGTTGCCAAATTTCCCAATGGACTCGAGGCTCGAGCAAATGTAAGATACATAATTAAAAGTTGATGTAACTCAGTAATATTTATACTGCGCATGAAGTTTACTTTCACAACTTTGGTAGCAATTGAAGATTACTTTGGTCATGATAGCCGACGTGTAGAGGCATGAACCTGTGAATCTAGGCTTACAATTTTAAAACAAGATCTCATGCATGGGTGTCCGGAGGGAGGCAAGGAGCATTTGCCCCAATGGATTTTGCGCATATTTTACAAAATACATATCGGCTTAGTTTTTAACAATGAGTGGCTTTGATTTTTTGCACATTTCTATTTTTATCCAAACTAGTCAAGATGGGCTGAAAAATTACATTTTATATTAAACTTTTGTCAGTGTTGATTGTAAAATAAACGTTCAGATACAGCTAAAACGAATCCTGCGCCAGACCCCTAATCGCAATGGGTTGCTTTGTCCTTCCCTAAAACATTCCTGCGGACGCCCATGATCTCATGTAGGCTATTAGCTGTAGGTTACCATAATCTCCATTGTTCCTAGCCCAATCGATATAAAGGGGTGGGTGGACCAATTATTGAGATAATGTTTTATTATTCTAATGATAATGTTGTACTTGGGATTCTTTGGACTCGTTTATGACTCTAGTGCGAATGTTTGCGCAATATTACGACCACATGTCTGTTCTCATTGAACTAGATGCAACGAATTAGGACATGATTCAGCTTGGTGAACTGCCAAACACGCGAAACTCAAACTGATATGATGTCTTGTTGTGTGATGAAGAGTTTCATTCCAGCTGATAGCCTACGTTACTTACGAATGGCATTAACCCTTCCTAATGTAGTTTAAAACCTATTGATGATTGATAGGGCATTAAATCCATTTCTTATAGATCTCTTATTTCAAAAGAAGCAATACATCGGAAGATTCTCATCAATCCATTGCTAAAAAAATCAAGGTGTCCTGGTACACAATAGACGGAAAAATCAACTTACTAGGCTAAGTAGATAAGCTCTAGATTCGTCAAACCAAGAAGTTTTTTACGCCTTGCACGGTCCGTACACGGGGACCTTAACAAACGACGCACCAATTCAAACGGTCAGTGGTGGCGAAGGATCCCACTCGATCAATTCATTGTAAATTAGCAAAATCTAGCCTACACCATATTATGGTTATAACCACAGAAAATGTCTGCCTCTAGATTTTCCCATTCTATGCAGTAAAGAAATAGTTTTTTGTTTTATGTAGGCATAAGAGTTACCTTACCAACAATGGAGTTCATGTCAGTTCGCGTCAGTACTAAACAAAGTACTTAATATTAAATAGTGTTATTCGAAAATTTCTACCAAGAATTATGAAAATGAAAAATCCGTCGTTGTCCAAGTGTTCTCGATGATATTACTCTATGAGTCAGCATTCACAGCCATTCGCGGTAAACGCTGCGCAATCGATATTTCTTAAACTGGGACAAAACGCAGTATTGATATTTTATGACTAAGTGGATAGGGAGAAAGACAGTCAATAACAAAAGAGGAGAGAGAGAGGAGAGAGAGAGAGAGAGAGACAGACAGACAGAGACAGAGACAGAGACAGAGACAGAGACAGAGACAGAGACAGAGGCAGAGGCAGAGGCAGAGGCAGAGGCAGAGGCAGAGACAGAGACAGAGGCAGAGGCAGAGGCAGAGGCAGAGGCAGAGGCAGAGGCAGAGGCAGAGGCAGAGGCAGAGGCAGAGGCAGAGGCAGAGGCAGAGGCAGAGGCAGAGGCAGAGGCAGAGGCAGAGGCAGAGGCAGAGGCAGAGGCAGAGGCAGAGGCAGAGGCAGAGGCAGAGGCAGAGGCAGAGGCAGAGGCAGAGGCAGAGGCAGAGGCAGAGGCAGAGGCAGAGGCAGAGGCAGGGACAAAGACAGAGGCAGAGGCAGGGAGAGAGATGGGATTGACGGACATTGAGAAGCATGTAGGTTTACATAAATGCTCTTTACAAACGAATTTGACAGGTTTTGTACGACTAACTGGGATTCAACAGCCATACCCAGAAATGACCAGCGTCGTATTTAAATAGTCACCTATTAATACAGGTTGCATTTGGATGGCAATCGATGTTTAAAATGTGACGCTAGCAATATAACACTTGTCATACGCATACATACATACATACATACATACATATAATGTACACATAATGTGTATGCACGTATAGACGCGTGTAAATATATGTCTGTATACCACAGTATGCCTATAATATTATAAGCTTATATTGATATTTTATGACTCATGTAACAGCTGACAATGCGCGGTACAGACTAGACTCGAGTGTGTAGCGGTTACCTGTTGCCACAAGTCGACGGACGTTCAACGGCCATCATATCAGTTAGCTTAGCCATAACAATGGCCTCTTAATCGAATGCCAATGAAAACAGCTATCAGAATGTTTCTCTACTGAATTGGTTAATGTAATAGGATGACCTTATTTCATACAGCATATTGAATTGTTACTCGTGTTGTATTACCATCATTATTATGTTTCCAAGGTACACATATTATTATTACTACTACTATTGCGACTAGTATACTACTGTAACAGTTACTGTTGTTATTATTAATATTGCTATTATTATTACCATTATTATTACTGTTATTGTAATTGCTATTTCTCTTTGTTACAGTGCACTATGCATCTTTGTTATTAGTAGATTTTGCGGATGCTTTACCATCAAGCCAAAACAGAAATGCAAAGTCTTTATCAGTTTGCTTTTCTTAATTCGATAATAATGCTGAGCTGCTGCTGGTAGAATATTGTTACAAATTTTCCTCCAAATTCTCCCTGTTCATTTGGCGTTGAATTTTTAACTGTCAATAAATGAAATCGATCCCGTTAGCATCATCATATCGTGATCGTCGTCGTCATCGTTGTCTTCATCATCATCGTCGTAATCACTGTCGTCGTCGACGTCAAAGTCAACATCGTCATCATCGTAATCTATATAATATAAGTCATCATCATCGTCACTTCTTCATTTAATAGTTCACTCATTTACACCTCGATATCCATCCACTTACCTCACTAAGCATTTAATTTTATATGGCTTCACTACCAAATGACCTGGTTAAGATGTATTTGCTGAATCTGAAATGACTAGCCAGAAACTGAATTGGTAAAAAGTGCCAATGTTTCCAGGTTCACTGATAAAAGGAGTGCTCGGATCAATGTAGCATCATCTCATCTAAATCATGATGGCAGAATGATCAAAGAATGCATATCAGTCTTAAAGTCATTTTTATCGTGTAATATTTGTAATCAGTCTGGAGCTAACGTTGTGCACTTATTACGTGCAGTATGGCTAAGAAACTTGTCATAAACTTACTTTCATACAATAAGCTTTACGTAAATTTTGTCCAGTAGAGTAATCGCAATTACCACAATGATACAATAAGCTGCATTTCATCATAATTTGTCATGAATTTACAATGATACAATAAGCTTTCGTGTCAATGTTCTTCTGTATAGTAATCGTATTTATCACAATGATACAATAAGCTGCACAGTCATCATAATTTGCTATAATTCTATGGTTCAAAACCACGACAATAGAAATTCGTTTGCCGTATGTTTGTTGATTTTGTTCCGATCGTCTATCAATCAGAACCCTCTTTGGTTTTAAGGACCTGTGTTTCTAACTTCACTGTAGGACTCGTAACCACAATCATCGATTTCACCGTATTCGTCGTATTCTGAATTGCAGGTGGCGCCATTTCTTCGCAAGTGGCTCTCTGGGTAATCAACATATTCGTCTTCTGCTGTCGTTCTTCCTCCTAAAGGTTGAAATAAAATATACGAACACCATCAATTATTACCTGCGGGTTCTTCTGGACGATGGTATGATCACGGCTTGGTTTTGGGCGTCATCGGTTGATGCTTTTTAAATTAGACACCGGCGTTATAGAAATTGCAATGTAGCAGTAGTAGCAGGAGCAGCAGGAGCAGCAGCCGCAGCAGCAGCAGCAGCAGTAGTAGTGGTAGTAGTAGCAGCAGTAGCAGTAATAGCAGTAGTAGGACTAGTAGTGGTAGTAATACAAATGATGATGATGAGTTGTTGATGACGATGATGACGATGATGATGATAATAATAGCAATAATGAAAATTTTCTTTATGTAACATTTTATTTGCACATTTTCTCTTTACAAGAAGAATGTTTTATATCTGCATTCCGAAAAGAGGTAGCCATGGTTAATGCATTATACCTTTATCGCCTTGTGCAGGAACAAAAAAGGCATACGGTGACCTAATTTCCTGATTATCTACTCAGAAATAATTCTAAATAGCCCCAGAGGAAGAAGATCTCTAATTTCTACCAAAATATTCATAATGTCGTGATCTGAACGCAGTACAAGAAGTAGAGGTTGGCCGAAGTTCCTACTTTGTGCTTTTTTCTGCATTCGATGAAGCAGAATCGCGACAGAAACGATTGACACAAGCAAGATTGCTGCGGGAAGGCTGAACATCACAATCTGGAGCAAAGAGCCTCCTACCGTAACAGAACATCAGATCAATGATGGAAGCATAAAGCAGATTAAATGATAAATTATTTGCAAGTTAGACAGGTATAGGTAACACCATGTGTGTTCTAATTGACTTCAGCACAAATGCCCGTTCTTGGATTGGGCAAAGCACATAGCGGTCAAAATTTTATCTTATGAATTAGCAACTTTTCCCGGATGGCTACATAATTTAGTATAATTGGTTGTCGCTTTTTGCAGTGTTCGGATATCTGATACGCTACTTTATAACTGGCAGGCTAAAATGAGTTTCTATAGAGGCTGCTGAAAAGCATGGTCGTGAGACCAAGAACCATACGGATGTACACAGCAGTTCCGCAAAAGAGGAACATTGTTTGACCTTCCCACTTTAATTTGGAATCATTTACCGACCAGTAGAGAATAGATGGCTGAATTTCCGCCCACCATGTAGGTTATCCATTCGAAACTTACCCGACTTAGCGTCGTATCAACAAACCGGCTTAGTGACAACCACAACGTTTGAAAAGAGCCATTCGCTAGTGAACGACCAGAATTGCTGCAACGTTGGAACCTAATAGCTATCATTATTATATAGATTGGACTGAATTCGCGATAACAGGCTTTCATCATCATCATAAAATTATAATAAGTTATTATTCGTTTGTTTATTATCAATCGAGATGGCAAACCGCAGCCCGTTACATGTCAGGAATAGTACGAACAGAAGGACAAATTTTTATACTAGTCAATTGTTAAATTTCAATTGTTCAATTGTTCAAACTGAATAGTTCAAAGACTGGTTTAATACTAGTTATTAATTGTTTTTTTTAATCATTATCTTTTAGTCAGGCTTTTAAAGAGGAGCCTCGGAATGAAATTCCTGTCGTCGAAATCTTCGAAATCTTCTAGCACAACAATGGACAACATTACGTTCTGCACTTAATTAAAAACGTCTGTGGCTCCAGTATCATAGTGTAGAAGACATCAACAGACATCTTGTGCCTAATAATAGGCACATCAATTAACAATACCTTCTAATATTCACTAAAAGATTTCATGGCGCTTTAACAAATGCACAAGGCATAGATAGATGGTCGCTTCACAAGAAACTGTAGAGAAGCGCGTAAACTGTTAACTGTAAGAGAAGATCAGTCGAAGTCCAGTAGGTAAGAGACACAAAAAGTTAGGCTACAGCGCGAAGCACTATTATAAGGCGAATAACAATTCAAACCTGAGCGTTATATATATTTATTTATTTTAAAATATTTAACACCAGTTATTGGATATAAATGAATTGAAAACAGAAATACGAAGTTGAAGCTTTACCATTGGTTGAACAGATTTTCTGTGGATCTATGTTCCAGCTTCCACTTCGACAAATTAATTTTGTGACATTCACATTGTTGGGACAAACAACGTTATAACCTTCGCTGGTTCGATCCATTTTAGCGTCCTCTGGCAGAGTAAATTGCGAACAAGGAAATCCTGAAAATAGAAAATTCAAAACGTGTCTTCCGAGACATACATTGGCGCAGTGTGATTCTCCTTACAGATTTTATTTTAGTTATAGTTATAGTTATAGTTAATAGTTTTTATTTTAGTTATAGTTATAGTTATAGTTAGTATTATTTTTTAGTTATAGTTATAGTTATAGTTAATGGATTTTTATTTTAGTTAATTTTTAGTTACTACTTAGTTACAATAATTAAGGCTATAAGCAAAATTGTGCGTATTAACACGCTGTTTCACAATTTGTTCAGAGCTTTGAAAGCCTTTGAAGCATGGGTGCATTCAGCTTCATGAATACACGAGTTTCCAAAGTAACTGACAAATTGCATAATAAAAATATCGCATTTTCGTTCTTATTTATGTCGACTCGTCCATATTGCACTTCCTATTTTTATTTTTTGTACTAACGAAAATAAAGATGAATTTTCGTTAATGTTATTTTCGTTATAGTTATAGTTATAGTTAATGATATTTTTAGTTATAGTTATAGTTATCGTTAACGAAATCATTTTATTTTCGTTAACGAACATTTTCGTTATCGTTATCGTTAACGAGAATCACACTGCATTGGCGTAGATCTAACAATATTAAGTGGAAATTATATCCTCTGTCTATTACTGACATGAGACGAAATCCACAAAATAGACGGAATTACAACTCAAAACAAACGAAATTTGAAAATGTATACCTAGGCCTACTCCTGCAAAGTTCAGAAGTGCACACATGCCGGGGAACAGGACATATCTGCCATCAACACACGGCAAGTTAAGTAAGAAACATTATTATTCAAATGTCAAGACCTTAACCCTAGGGCTACCAAGCTTATTTTGTGACATCGGCTACCAAAGGGGGTGGTGGTTACCACCCCTGGATTTCGTGTTTGGTTTCACATATCATAACTTGTAATATAGCATTGGATTCAGCATTCACTTCTGCACAGAATGGTATATTTAGTTGTACATTATGTGAATGCACCTCGAAATTACATCACTTTTAACAACGGAACCCATTAATTAGCAATATTTTATATCATTGCGTACATTTTGTACTTTTTGGATAAACAAATATAAGATTATGTGTGTTTTGAAACTAATCTATGTATAAAAGATACACACAATCATCCCTACACATGTTTATATAGTATAGATGTACATCCATACATATCAATCCATACATATATATCGGTTTACGTTGTAATGCTGTATTCAGCCATATTCACACAGATTACGCGTATTATTATTTATTTTGATCACTTCCGGTATTCAAAAGACAAAGATGTAGGTATGAAAATGAAGCCCTACATTCCCTCTAAAGAGTGGTATCTTTGTTTCGCTTCCAGGAAGACAAATGAATACGCCACAGACAAAAAACTAAGGGGGGAGTGCTTCCATTCAGCCATTTTTCATCCATATTACGCGTATTATTATTTATTTTGATCACTTCCGGTTTTCATAAGACAAAGATGTATGTATGCACCCCTGGTGCCTCGGGTATATCAGGAATAACTTTTGAATGGCGTGGGCAACCACCATGATGTTTAACTCAAAATGTGCCAATGAATCTGCTACAGCTACCTAAAATGCAAAAACTATATTCCAAATGGAACAAAAACTATGCATAAAACCCCCCCCTTGGTAGCCCGAGGGTTAAGAGATGAGAACACAGACATAGATTTCTTGGATAGTAGGCTACCGTAGCGAGTGGTGTTCCGGCTGTGTCACGGAACAGGGTGCAACTCAAGAGGTGCGCAAATTTTGAGACGGAATGTTTTAATTGTTAAACTAATTACTTTATCTTGTAATATGAAATAATCCATCATAAATGAAATAAATGACATTGTAACAAAATTAATAAAAGTGTACGCATATTATATATATATATATATAGGGCCTATATATAAACTTATAGATAGGCCTAGGTATGTGCAATGTGCATGCTTATTTAAAAATTGTCATTGACTCGTTTGAACTTATGCCTTTTTGCAAATTGCCGTTCAGAACTTTGACAATTCATTACAGTGTTCTGAGTGTATCGCATATCTATATATTTTCATTTCTTTGACAACATCTATGTTTTACTAATTTTGCATAATTTACGTCATCACAAGTTTTCATTTTTAACAGACATATTGTTTCCTTTAAAATTGAAATAATATTATGTAAAGGGAAATAGTAAATTTATTGTAATAAATTTAGCTTCATAATTTATTTTTACTTTTCTTGAACCACGAGAAAAGAATACTTGACGAGCTAGTCAATAATTGTGTCAATTTAATATAATATAGCCAATTCTCTTATTGTGTTGTATTGTATTGTATTTATGGATTTATAGAGCGCCGCTCACAGCAGTGGCCATTCAGTAGCGCTCCCAGTGCGAGAACCCATAGAGAAGAAGGCTTTGAGGAGGGTATATTGTAGCCTAAGCCTATTCATTGAGGAACTGATTAAGCCTGGGGAAACATAACTGGGCAATAACTACATTGTTTCACAAATTTTTATTAACTCAGACACAACGAACAAGTATTGCATTATACCTTGAGAGATACATCGCCAGTATTAATGAGCTTACACTATCAACGTACTAAACTTAATAATAATTCTCATAATGACAACGTTATAAATATTATGATACGGGATTCGCTATAATAATAAGTTTCCTATATAATAATAATTTACATTAATAATAATGGACAATCTATATATAAACCGATCATACCTGGTGACCTGAACCCGTACAAGGGCTAGTTTATGTAATGAGCACAGCAATTTATAGGTTTGTGGACAATTCGCCCCCGGAAGATTCGTCCCCGGAAAATTCGCCCCCGGAAGATTCGCCCCGGAAGATTCGCTCACCGCAGAATTGAATTGTAGCTTCCTGCATGGTAGAATATAATATTTTATAGTAAAATACACGCCTAAACTCGCCTGCATATCGAGAATGCTTCTGAGTGTGAATGCTTACCATGAACACATGTATAGTCAACTTCCAGATACGATGGTTGACCTTTGCGACAGGAACTCTCTGCAAGCCTCACATTATCATCTGTAGTCTTGACTTGGCATTCACTTCGATCGTTGCAAAGGCTTTCAAGATACGGCTGAACATTTGCCTGGCAGTTCAGACCAGTTCTGTCGAACTGAATGCATCTGCTGCTATGCATTCGACCATAGAGGGCTCTGTTGATAGAGATGACTGTTCCAATTGGACAATGAGCACTGAATGTCTCCCAACTGCATACCTCTTCAGTAAGCACTGCACAAAGAAACAGTATCTGACTTTTCACAGTATTGAAACATTCTCTAAATGTGTACTACTGACTTATACAGCGCAGTTATCATGAAACAATAGGCTTGTGGCCACTGATTGGCGAGTTCTAAATCCAGAATTCAGGCTAAGGGTGTTAAACAAGCTGAAAGAGATGAGTTTTTGGTTCAAGTTCAGTTTTATTTTAAATTATGTTTGGCAGACATCGGACGTGCTTGAAGTGTAGCGGCTAGCGTTCTGGACTTTCAATCGCGAGGTCAGAGGTTCAAATCCCCGCCAGGGCAGACATTTGCTTCGAGATTTCTTCTATACATGCACCTCGCCAACTCAGCCATAACGAGTGCACTGTCGGTGGGAAGATGAGACGGCGAATAAGAGGACTGGCAATCCGCCCTAGTATGCCGAGGCTAAGAAAATGAAATCAATAACACCTCCTACCCATGCATGCCTCAGGGCTAACTTAGGAGACTGCACTCCTTCTCCTCCGCCTTCTACTTCTTCCTCTCTTTCTCCTGTTTCTCCTGCTGCTCCTTCTCCTTCTCCACCTTCCTCTTCTTCTTAGTTGATATTTTGTAAGTGTTAATTAGTTGTTCCAGTTTCAAGATTAAACGAACTTACTGATTGTTTCATAACCGGAACCATAACTAAAACTATCCCTGAAGCACAGTTTATCAAAAAAGTTATTGTACATGGTCAGCATCTTCTCACTTTTTAATTACATTTCATTGCGCAAATGCATAATGGAAAACAAGTAGGCCTACCCGCGAAAGTCTGCTTATGCAACACACAATAAGTTAAAAACAATCTTCTGCTCAACAATTTGAGCAATGGCAGTTTAAAAGCCAACTTTGAAAAGCCTTCGATGAAGTTTGTCTACTACTGGTCAAGGTCGCATTTCATTTCAAGTAAAACTCAGCTTACTTTTAATGAACGCTGACTTACAGTTTGTGCATTGATGAGAAACTTCTAGAAATGGCATCGACTTGAGACATGTAATCGATTTTGTCGTAAAATATTCACTGGCAAGTTTGACCTGGATATGTTGTTTTACTCCAAAATGCTTCTGCATGTCTTGCCGAAGGTCAACGAAACAATCTGTTTCATTCTCTGTCACATTGAAACATCTGCTATTGTTCGTTCGACCGTAGAAAGCAGTTTCGATGAAGACGACTTGACGAGCGGAACAAGATGCATTGAACGTTTCCCATAAGCACACTTCTTCTGCGGACACTAAAACAGGAAGAAATGCAAACTAAGAAGTAAGACAAAACATTTAATCACTAGCATTCTATACTGTAGAGAGTATCTACATGTAGGCCCTACGCACATGTATAGGAATTAATACACTCGCCAACCACATAATTAAATGGGGCACGGTAACCGATTGGTCAGAGCGCTCGTCTTGTAGCGTGGAGATTACAGGTTCGAGTCTTCTCTGAGCTCAACTAAAGGGACCTTGAGCAAAACCTTTTTTCAGAATTTCTCAACGTCATCGATAGATACTTTGTCTTTAGATAGTGGCGCTTAAAGAGTTAAAGAATTCTCATAATAATAAAATCCGGTCTCCGTTCCACAGACATATATTCAACCAGGTCATCTGATCAGCTTTTCTGACTGTGCCAAAAACTAGAACTGTCTTGGTATGCACCCCGAACACTAATACCAACTGAACACAACAAACACAAGGAAAGCGGCGATAAGAAGGAAACCTAGTCATTATAAAAAAAGTAGCCTAATCCTGATTATCCTGTAGTTTTAGGTTGGTAAATTGTTTTAATGTTTTCAGTGCTGCACTTGACGTGGGCAAGTAAGCAGTCTACCTAGGTCCATGATAACTACCATCAATCCAACTTCCATTTCATCGAAGACATTTTTTCATCAATCTAGCTTTCATTTAATGAAAACAATGACCGAAGTTCTATTTAAGCAAAAAATATTTTTCATCAGTTGAACTTTTATTTAAGGATAGAACTGTTCTCATGAATCCAGCTTCTACTTACGGAAACAATAATTTTTTATCAATCTAGCTTCTATTGAATCAACAACTTAGTTTAATCAATCCAGCTTCTATTTACGGGAACAATTATTTCGATCAATCCAGCTTCCATTTAAACATAGAAATGGTTTGATCAATTCCACTTCTATTTAGAGAAACAATTTTTTCATAAATCCAGCTTTCATTTTAAATTGATCACATGAAATAATTTACCAAACCAGGCTACGAGATCACCATAAAAATACCTGCAATTGTTTTAACTCTGGTAATATAGCCTAATGTCACTGCCCATACGCTATTAACTGTATGTGGCACTGACCGTTACAGTAAAATGTCAGCAACCAATAATTGCTACTATTCACGTGCAATAGGCTGTAGCTATCAACGGAAAGGCTCTGCTGCACCTTTTTTTGGCTTCAGATTTAGATACAAATCATTACAAATACCAAAGTTTACAGATTTATTGCACACGACTTCGCTCGACTTTACCAACTTTAACCACATAATTATATCCACTCACATCACTGACTAGTTTTGGTTACGACATTTGGAGGATTCTCTATTTTGCTGACACCTGGTGAATGAAAACGATTAAATGTGTGGCAGTGTATTTCTGCCGCTTGGAGGTACCAGAAGGTTATTGGCCATTATCCTGCTTCTGCCCCTTATAGGGTCGCTATGATACTTAACTGAAAAAATCAATTACCTTGCGGTCCACTACCCACTCCCTTAATTTTCCACTTATTCACTCACATGCTCATTCTTTCGCTTATTCGATTTCTGTCCATTCGCACAATCAGTCATTCTCGGTCATCCACTCCTGATACTATATCTATAGTTACTTAACAAATCTAGTCTGATTAGTTTGACACGCATTTATTCACTGGAATACTTGTCGCATGGTGGTAAATATGTTACGAAATCCACTTGAGAAGCCATTGTAATAGTAAATCGTAACACTAAAAAAATGTCTAAATCGCTACTCTAAGGCTAAGCGCAAAGCACCCGCTTGTTAACAAACGCTGAAGCCAGATGGAAATCTGATTTGCCAGAGTAACCAGACGTCAAGCTACAAAGGATCGGCGTATTACATCCAGACACCAATCGATGACTAGTTGGTATTCAAGCCAAAAGCATAGTCTGCCATAAAGGTCCATGCTAGAAGGAAACTGATTTACACAACTAGCACTAATTCTTACCGCACGCAGAACAGACACAGATGATGAGAAAACAATTCATAAGCTGCATTGTTCGACTGTCGTAAATGTCCACACCAACCGTTATAACTTCAAACCTTCAGCTGCCAGTAAATTTAGTTCAGAAGGCCTACATAGTTTTTCAGAGCGTCGTCAGTTTTCCTACCAGTTCCTATAATTATATTAGTAGGAAATAACGCCTTAACGTACCACATAAGAGTGATGATCCTGCTGGCTATCACGTGCTGTGTGCATTGTGTGCAAGCTAGATCCTGAAAACCGAAATTGTTCATGAATAGGCCTCCTACTAAGAAAGAAACCAGCAAAAATCCCACCTTGGAGGAAAGTGAAAATGATGGTTGGTCCGTTAAGTGCTCTGAAAGGACGGCATAACTTGTATCATTGCCCGTGCATTGAACACTGTTTTTGAACAGTGTTTATATGATCCGACAGCCAACATTAAACATTCTGTACTGAAGCATACAGTCGTTAAGAAATATTAATAGACTCATAAACGGATCTTACTGCGTTGTTTTATGTATTGTTCAATGTGTTCCCTTATGTAAGCCCAAATGTTTGTATATATATATATGCACGAATGAGTTGTACACTGTACAGTGTATATGCACGAATACACAGTAATATATATGTAGGCTATGTACATTATGCATACAGGACACGACGGTGAGAGCGGCCGCCTTGTAACTCGGAGAGTACAGGTTCGAGCCTCCTCCCTGAGACGTTTAACTCGTAGTGACCTGGAGCTAGTCCTTCACTCAGAGTCGTTCAGCGCCATCGATTGGTCATTCAGATAGTGGCGCTTAATAAATACATCTTCTTTAAGTTCTCTGCCCTTCGGCAGGTTCCAACTTCCAGATGACGCCACTCTTCTCTGTGCTGTGCTTTTCCTTTTAATTCGCTGTAACCGTCGGCCATCCATCCCAGCATCATCTGCCTCGGTCTTCCCCTCCCTCTTTTCCCTACCATTCTCCCTTCTATGATTTCTTTCAGGAGGGAGTCTCCTCTTAATACGTGCCCCACCCAGTTCTTCTGTCTTTCTCTTATTGTTGTTATTAGCGATCGTTTTTCATCAACCATTTGTAGTACCTCGTCGTTCGTTATATGCTCAGTCCAGCTCACCTTCTCCATCCTTCTCCAGAATAAATATATAAGAAATGAAAAAAGTAAATAAATACATGCATAGGTAGGCCTATTAGGGTTTCCAAAATACTCAAAGTTGTAATAATTATATCAATGGCCAAACTCTGCAGCGTTGAGTGTTGTTTAACTAAACCTGCTAAGTTATGGCTAGATTGAACATGAACAAAGATTGAACAAAGTGTTCTCAATTTTCGTGTTACCTGATGGAACAGTTTTTCCCAGAACGTAATCGTCGTAATCGTATACTCTAAACTTCAAAAGCGCCACTCGAAGGTCAATCTTTTTCACAAGCGCTGTTCTCAATGCACAACTCTCAAATTGGGAAGCGCTTATTCAAAATTTGTTTGGAGACTTTTCCTCTGCGGCAGTTACATTCTATGATCTATACTATCAAGTTACAGGTAAACTTGTATGCAAGAACTCAAATAACCTTGATATTCATAGTCATCTTAACTCGATTGTCTTTGAACATTTTATACATTTTGTGTCCGAATCATGTATAACGCTAATTTCAGTTTTAGGAAAGCGCTTTAATCCTGTACAGAACAAAACCGGAATCACAAATCTAGGCCTATCACTTGCAGTTCCTCAGAAACCAAAGTCAACCACAGCGGTTTAAGTGACCCTGAACTAGGCTACAAGATTATGATACATGAGATTATGTGAAGCTCGTACAGTGTTAATTATAAAAACCCCAAACTATAAAATAAACGCCAAGAACACAAATCTAATACTTGTAGTTCCTGATAACCAAAGGTCAACCATTGTACTGAAAGTCATTCCATGGTTAAACAATGTTGATGATAACTCGGCTGAGAGTACATGTTTGTGGATTCCGATTCTCAGAAAATCAGAACCTAGGCGCCAGGAACATCATTCTCTCAGTTTTAACTCCTGTGAAGCCATAGGTAAAGTTATCTGGAACCACAAAGTCGTGCGATGGTCATTTGAAGTTGATAATAACTCTGTTAGATTTCGGACTTATACCTTCTGCTTATCCTTCACCGATAGCGAGGTATTAATACTTCACAACAGAGTAACCTTGAAACCAATAACCTTGAAAATGAAGGTCGTCCGATTGTTCTACAATGTTAGAAATAGTTTCTTTAACTTTTACCCACTGGAAATCCCATTTCCGACACAAAATCAATTATCTATCACTTGCAATTCTTGAGACACTCTGTGGAAAACATTTCCGTACGGCAGTTAATTGTCTATAATCAGCTATTATAGGCTGAACACAGAGCGCTTGGGGTACCCTCAACGTTGCTCCAGTAAGCTGTGACATAGCGTAACATGATTTCAAACCTGTAAAGCGCAACATCAAGATAAAAATGCATCAGTAGTGCTATCAACCAAGCATGGAACAAGGAAGGTGACAGACTCATAAGCTCACTACTGATTTTAAAGGAATACTAGGCTATTCCAGTGAACACGAGCAAACATTTCTGGGCAGGATGGTGGACCCTAGACTGAATGATACCATGCGGAACCGATGGAGGTTAGGCCAGGTTGCATTAGCTTATATTAGATTAGGTTATGCGAGATCAGATAAAGTCAGACTTGGTTACTTTAGTTATGTTTTAGATAGTGTTAAGTGTTAATGAACTAATTTGTATTAGCTTTGGTTCGATTTTATTGAGTGTGGGTGGGTTAGGTTTAATTGGGTGAGGTTATGTCAGGTTAGGATATTTCAGGTTGAGTTAAATTAAATTGGGTCAGTTTAGGGTATGTTGGATAATGTTATAATGTTAGCCTATGTGATGCTTGGTTGTATCAAGTCAGGTTGAGTTGGATTATCTTAGATCAATTCATAACACATTACACTAGGTAACACGAGATCACACTGATTACATTAAACTAGACTCGATTCGATTAGGTTTGATTAGCAATACAAATAACACAGCAGCAATTAGTTTCTTTAACTTTTACCCAATGGAAACCCCATTTCCGACACAAAATCAATTCTCTATCACTTGCAATTCTTGAGACACTCTGGGGAAAACATTTCCCTACGGCAGTTAATTGTCTATAATCAGCTATTATAGGCTGAACACAGAGCTCTTGGGGTACCCTTAACGTTGCTCCAGTAAGCTGTGACATAGCGTAACATGATTTCAAACCTGTAAAGCGCAACATCAAGATAAAAATGCATCAGCAGTGCTATCAACCAAGCATGGAGAACCCATGCATGCACGATCAAACACAACAGACTTCAAGCACTTGCGGAACAAGGAAGGTGACAGACTCATATTAAGCTCACTACTGATTTTAAAAGAATACTATTCCAGTATACACGGCCAGCAATAGCAAATATTTCTATACTAGTTATATTCGTTTATTGAGAAAGACAACTCTGATTGGCACACCGCAGTCAGGTACAATGTCATAGAGTTTAGAGAAATAATAGGTGAAAGTATTAATAGGTCTTACTCATTGCGCAGATGACCATAACGTTCGAATGAGGACTGGGCATTGTCATTGAACACTTGCATAGAGAACTTTAGGTATGAAGTTTTATTGTCTTTGACTGGCAGCTCAAATGAGTGTTATCTGGGCCGGAGATTGTAGCGTCTCTCGGCCACCGGCGGGAACAGGCCACGTAGGACGTGAAACTCTTGGCTGGATAGTGGACCTCTAGACTAAAGGACAACAATGATACCATGCGGAACCGATGGAGGTTAGGTCAGGTTGCAATAGATTCTATCAGATTAGGGTATGCGAAATCAGATAAGGTCAGACTTGGTTAAGTTACTTCAGATTCTTTTAAAGATTTTTTTTAGATTGTGTTTAGTTTGATGAACTAATTTGTATTAGCTTTGGTTCGATTATATTGAGTGTGGATGGGTTAGGTTTAATTGGGTGAGGTTATGTCAGTTTATTGTATTTCAGGTTGAGTCAAATTAGAATGGGTCAGTTTAGGTTATGTTGGATTATGTTGTTAGCCTATGTGATGCTTGGTTGTATTAATTAAGTCAGGTTGAGTTGGATTAGGTTAGATCAATTCATAACACATTACACTAGATAACACGATATCACACTGATTACATTAAACTAGACTCGATTCGATCAGGTTTGATTAGCAATACTAATAACGGGGGTTTTAGAATCGTATCACGATGTGTTAAAGCCAAATAATTGTGAATCGCTCAGCTATGCTTCAAAGTAATCTCTCTTCCGTCATGGTAGCATCAGTGCTGCGCTGCCACACGGAGAAAGGAAATAATAGGCTATGCATTTAGGTAACTTCAACCTCATCTTACTGCGAACAATAAACTACTGTTCTTGCAATATACAAAACTGATTAAGTGCAGGGGATGATGTATTTTATTGGTAGGAGAAATTTGACTTTATAATTTAGAAATCCATTTCTGAATCAAAATAGAAGATAATGTTTGACGTCTAATTGGAAAAAATCACAATTCCGTGTAAAATGAAATTGAAGAAAGAAACTAGATCAACAGTACTAGTCTGTGAGACTTGTTCTTGATTCCGTGTCATGGTCATTGAAATGGCTTATTACAACCATCAGTGTTGCAGAAACGTTCACGTGTAACTATTTTATAAGTTCCATTAAAAAAGCTTCCTTCTTGGCAGGAGACTTCATCAAATTTTTGCACTAAGTGTTTCCGTTTATTGCAATATGCATAAAACCTTGTGACATTTTTGTTGCGTGTAGCTGCAAAACAAAACAACATCAAGATTATAGAAATCTACATAAAACACAAAGATGTTCACAATAAGTCAAATTAGCATTGTAAAAGAGAATCATATCACATTTTCTGCGTCCGTACGTCACCTGGGGTTCTCCTCGACCTGGAAGTCCCTTTGGTCCTACATATAGATCTAGAGAGTCGTAGTTCCGTCTATCAGCTTCACAAATTCCGGGTAATCTCAAACTTTCTGACTTTTAATGCAGCAGTCATTCTTGTTCACATATTTGCGCTAATACGTCTGGACTACTGGGCTCATCCGTCTACGCGGGTCTCCAACGGTTTCGGAATGAGCGGTTGGAGCGGTATCGGCGGGTATCTCGTCGAGTTTCCTAAAACTGATCGCCTTTCGCAATACATGAGGGAGGTCCTACACTGGTTCTTTTTCCCCAATGCACCTCTTTTAGGATCTTCTCCCTATCCGTCTTCGAAATGTCTGCTGTCCTGTCTAATCTCACATCGGTCTCCGCCTTCTTCGCTCCGCCACCAACGGCAACCTGCCCTTCCATTTCACTCGCTCTGCGACTATGCTGTGTCGAGCATCATCAGTGATCGGTCCAACGAAATGGAACGGCTTCCTCTGGAGATCCGTCTCCTCCCCTTGGCCCACTCCTCTTCGCTCTATCAGTCGCCTAACTTCGCCGCCTAAGTCTGCTCTCTTCCGCCTAGCCTGCGTCGGGATCGCCTCTGAGTAGAGATCTTGAAGGGGCGTTATATAAATTTAAGTTGATTGATTAATTAATTGATTGAGTATCATTTGGAGTCACCGTACAGCATGTACGTTGAGAAGTCTTCTGACTGCACTGGCCGACATTTGCTGCATAAGAAACTACATTACGTCATTCACTAATTACTATGGCCTAGTGACGTGGAAGATATCTGAACGCAAAACCTGGGACCATCTTAAGAAAATTGCATAGGTCTCGTTGTCGAAATAATGTTCAAACCTTGATATCAAGCTTCTTTAGTTAAATCTGATAGAAACTGAAGCAAATAAGCCGACCTTTAAAGCTGAAGACCTTACTTTGTCGCACATACCTCTGATTTCGGTCTTGGTCCTACTCAGACAGATTGCCGCTTCTGCGTCATCATCTGTGATCGGCTTTGAACACGTCACTAGATTGTTCTGAT
Source organism: Aporrectodea caliginosa (assembly GCA_020284085.1). Taxonomy (NCBI): domain Eukaryota; kingdom Metazoa; phylum Annelida; class Clitellata; order Crassiclitellata; family Lumbricidae; genus Aporrectodea; species Aporrectodea caliginosa. Next base: position 1,189,886 of record JACEVL010000480.1, on the reverse strand, counting down.
CTGTGCAGTCTATGCATTCGTAGCACTGAAGAGATTCAACTGGAAAGAGCAATAAACACAAGCTGTAGACGAGACTCTGTAATCATAGAAGAGAATGAAGCGCACATTTCAACACAACCGTTGAAACATCTGCCCATTTAGTAGGATTTTATGGTAAAGTATTGTATATGCAAAATGTAGCTTTTATACTGCGATAGGCCGACGCAGTAAGGTCACGAATGCTGTCGAAATGGGCGTACGGGTTTTGAAGATGCGATTTCAAAGCGGAGATGTTGGTCGATTGTGATGCCAGTATTGCGAGCAGGCGAGTGTGAGCTGAATACTGAAGTGGAATAAATAGTTGATAATACGAATAGCAGAACTGATGAAAGGATTTAAATAAAATCTCAAAGTGGTCGTTAGCTAAGCTTAGCTGATCATTATGAATTATCTGAGAATTATTTGTTTAAGTATGCTGTAGAGGTGCAAAGCAAGCCGCTTTTGTCAAAGTTATCTAGTTGATCATCCTTGTCAAATTTAAAACCAAGTTTTTTTTCCTTTTTTATATGATCCGACAGCCAACATTAAACATTCTGTACTGAAGCATACAGTCGTTAAGAAATATTAATAGACTCATAAACGGATCTTACTGCGTTGTTTTATGTATTGTTCAATGTGTTCCCTTATGTAAGCCCAAATGTTTGTATATATATATATGCACGAATGAGTTGTACACTGTACAGTGTATATGCTACGATATACACAGTAATATATATGTAGGCTATGTACATTATGCATACAGGACACGACGGTGAGAGCGGCCGCCTTGTAACTCGGAGAGTACAGGTTCGAGCCTCCTCCCTGAGACGTTTAACTCGTAGTGACCTGGAGCTAGTCCTTCACTCAGAGTCGTTCCAGCGCCATCGATTGGTCATTCAGATAGTGGCGCTTATATAAATATATCTTCTTTAAGTTCTCTGCCCTTCGGCAGGTTCCAACTTCCAGTGACGCCACTCTTCTCTGTGCTGTGCTTTTCCTTTTAATTCGCTGTAACCGTCGGCCATCCATCCCAGCATCATCTGCCTCGGTCTTCCCCTCCCTCTTTTCCCTACCATTCTCCCTTCTATGATTTCTTTTCAGGAGGGAGTCTCCTCTTAATACGTGCCCCACCCAGTTCTGTCTTTCTTTTATTGTTGTTATTAGCGATCGTTTTTCATCAACCTTTGTAGTACCTCGTCGTTCGTTATATGCTCAGTCCAGCTCACCTTCTCCATCCTTCTCCAGAATCCAAATATATAAGAAATGAAAAAAGTAAATAAATACATGCATAGGTAGGCCTATTAGGGTTTCCAAAATACTCAAAGTTGTAATAATTATATCAATGGCCAAACTCTGCAGCGTTGAGTGTTGTTTAACTAAACCTGCTAAGTTATGGCTAGATTGAACATGAACAAAGATTGAACAAAGTGTTCTCAATTTTCGTGTTACCTGATGGAACAGTTTTTCCCAGAACGTAATCGTCGTAATCGTATACTCTAAACTTCAAAAGCGCCACTCGAAGGTCAATCTTTTTCACAAGCGCTGTTCTCAATGCACAACTCTCAAATTGGGAAGCGCTTATTCAAAATTTGTTTGGAGACTTTTCCTCTGCGGCAGTTACATTCTATGATCTATACTATCAAGTTACAGGTAAACTTGTATGCAAGAACTCAAATAACCTTGATATTCATAGTCATCTTAACTCGATTGTCTTTGAACATTTTATACATTTTGTGTCCGAATCATGTATAACGCTAATTTCAGTTTTAGGAAAGCGCTTTAATCCTGTACAGAACAAAACCGGAATCACAAATCTAGGCCTATCACTTGCAGTTCCTCAGAAACCAAAGTCAACCACAGCGGTTTAAGTGACCCTGAACTAGGCTACAAGATTATGATACATGAGATTATGTGAAGCTCGTACAGTGTTAATTATAAAAACCCCAAACTATAAAATAAACGCCAAGAACACAAATCTAATACTTGTAGTTCCTGATAACCAAAGGTCAACCATTGTACTGAAAGTCATTCCATGGTTAAACAATGTTGATGATAACTCGGCTGAGAGTACATGTTTGTGGATTCCGATTCTCAGAAAATCAGAACCTAGGCGCCAGGAACATCATTCTCTCAGTTTTAACTCCTGTGAAGCCATAGGTAAAGTTATCTGGAACCACAAAGTCGTGCGATGGTCATTTGAAGTTGATAATAACTCTGTTAGATTTCGGACTTATACCTTCTGCTTATCCTTCACCGATAGCGAGGTATTAATACTTCACAACAGAGTAACCTTGAAACCAATAACCTTGAAAATGAAGGTCGTCCGATTGTTCTACAATGTTAGAAATAGTTTCTTTAACTTTTACCCACTGGAAATCCCATTTCCGACACAAAATCAATTATCTATCACTTGCAATTCTTGAGACACTCTGTGGAAAACATTTCCGTACGGCAGTTAATTGTCTATAATCAGCTATTATAGGCTGAACACAGAGCGCTTGGGGTACCCTCAACGTTGCTCCAGTAAGCTGTGACATAGCGTAACATGATTTCAAACCTGTAAAGCGCAACATCAAGATAAAAATGCATCAGTAGTGCTATCAACCAAGCATGGAACAAGGAAGGTGACAGACTCATAAGCTCACTACTGATTTTAAAGGAATACTAGGCTATTCCAGTGAACACGAGCAAACATTTCTGGGCAGGATGGTGGACCCTAGACTGAATGATACCATGCGGAACCGATGGAGGTTAGGCCAGGTTGCATTAGCTTATATTAGATTAGGTTATGCGAGATCAGATAAAGTCAGACTTGGTTACTTTAGTTATGTTTTAGATAGTGTTAAGTGTTAATGAACTAATTTGTATTAGCTTTGGTTCGATTTTATTGAGTGTGGGTGGGTTAGGTTTAATTGGGTGAGGTTATGTCAGGTTAGGATATTTCAGGTTGAGTTAAATTAAATTGGGTCAGTTTAGGGTATGTTGGATAATGTTATAATGTTAGCCTATGTGATGCTTGGTTGTATCAAGTCAGGTTGAGTTGGATTATCTTAGATCAATTCATAACACATTACACTAGGTAACACGAGATCACACTGATTACATTAAACTAGACTCGATTCGATTAGGTTTGATTAGCAATACAAATAACACAGCAGCAATTAGTTTCTTTAACTTTTACCCAATGGAAACCCCATTTCCGACACAAAATCAATTCTCTATCACTTGCAATTCTTGAGACACTCTGGGGAAAACATTTCCCTACGGCAGTTAATTGTCTATAATCAGCTATTATAGGCTGAACACAGAGCTCTTGGGGTACCCTTAACGTTGCTCCAGTAAGCTGTGACATAGCGTAACATGATTTCAAACCTGTAAAGCGCAACATCAAGATAAAAATGCATCAGCAGTGCTATCAACCAAGCATGGAGAACCCATGCATGCACGATCAAACACAACAGACTTCAAGCACTTGCGGAACAAGGAAGGTGACAGACTCATATTAAGCTCACTACTGATTTTAAAAGAATACTATTCCAGTATACACGGCCAGCAATAGCAAATATTTCTATACTAGTTATATTCGTTTATTGAGAAAGACAACTCTGATTGGCACACCGCAGTCAGGTACAATGTCATAGAGTTTAGAGAAATAATAGGTGAAAGTATTAATAGGTCTTACTCATTGCGCAGATGACCATAACGTTCGAATGAGGACTGGGCATTGTCATTGAACACTTGCATAGAGAACTTTAGGTATGAAGTTTTATTGTCTTTGACTGGCAGCTCAAATGAGTGTTATCTGGGCCGGAGATTGTAGCGTCTCTCGGCCACCGGCGGGAACAGGCCACGTAGGACGTGAAACTCTTGGCTGGATAGTGGACCTCTAGACTAAAGGACAACAATGATACCATGCGGAACCGATGGAGGTTAGGTCAGGTTGCAATAGATTCTATCAGATTAGGGTATGCGAAATCAGATAAGGTCAGACTTGGTTAAGTTACTTCAGATTCTTTTAAAGATTTTTTTTAGATTGTGTTTAGTTTGATGAACTAATTTGTATTAGCTTTGGTTCGATTATATTGAGTGTGGATGGGTTAGGTTTAATTGGGTGAGGTTATGTCAGTTTATTGTATTTCAGGTTGAGTCAAATTAGAATGGGTCAGTTTAGGTTATGTTGGATTATGTTGTTAGCCTATGTGATGCTTGGTTGTATTAATTAAGTCAGGTTGAGTTGGATTAGGTTAGATCAATTCATAACACATTACACTAGATAACACGATATCACACTGATTACATTAAACTAGACTCGATTCGATCAGGTTTGATTAGCAATACTAATAACGGGGGTTTTAGAATCGTATCACGATGTGTTAAAGCCAAATAATTGTGAATCGCTCAGCTATGCTTCAAAGTAATCTCTCTTCCGTCATGGTAGCATCAGTGCTGCGCTGCCACACGGAGAAAGGAAATAATAGGCTATGCATTTAGGTAACTTCAACCTCATCTTACTGCGAACAATAAACTACTGTTCTTGCAATATACAAAACTGATTAAGTGCAGGGGATGATGTATTTTATTGGTAGGAGAAATTTGACTTTATAATTTAGAAATCCATTTCTGAATCAAAATAGAAGATAATGTTTGACGTCTAATTGGAAAAAATCACAATTCCGTGTAAAATGAAATTGAAGAAAGAAACTAGATCAACAGTACTAGTCTGTGAGACTTGTTCTTGATTCCGTGTCATGGTCATTGAAATGGCTTATTACAACCATCAGTGTTGCAGAAACGTTCACGTGTAACTATTTTATAAGTTCCATTAAAAAAGCTTCCTTCTTGGCAGGAGACTTCATCAAATTTTTGCACTAAGTGTTTCCGTTTATTGCAATATGCATAAAACCTTGTGACATTTTTGTTGCGTGTAGCTGCAAAACAAAACAACATCAAGATTATAGAAATCTACATAAAACACAAAGATGTTCACAATAAGTCAAATTAGCATTGTAAAAGAGAATCATATCACATTTTCTGCGTCCGTACGTCACCTGGGGTTCTCCTCGACCTGGAAGTCCCTTTGGTCCTACATATAGATCTAGAGAGTCGTAGTTCCGTCTATCAGCTTCACAAATTCCGGGTAATCTCAAACTTTCTGACTTTTAATGCAGCAGTCATTCTTGTTCACATATTTGCGCTAATACGTCTGGACTACTGGGCTCATCCGTCTACGCGGGTCTCCAACGGTTTCGGAATGAGCGGTTGGAGCGGTATCGGCGGGTATCTCGTCGAGTTTCCTAAAACTGATCGCCTTTCGCAATACATGAGGGAGGTCCTACACTGGTTCTTTTTCCCCAATGCACCTCTTTTAGGATCTTCTCCCTATCCGTCTTCGAAATGTCTGCTGTCCTGTCTAATCTCACATCGGTCTCCGCCTTCTTCGCTCCGCCACCAACGGCAACCTGCCCTTCCATTTCACTCGCTCTGCGACTATGCTGTGTCGAGCATCATCAGTGATCGGTCCAACGAAATGGAACGGCTTCCTCTGGAGATCCGTCTCCTCCCCTTGGCCCACTCCTCTTCGCTCTATCAGTCGCCTAACTTCGCCGCCTAAGTCTGCTCTCTTCCGCCTAGCCTGCGTCGGGATCGCCTCTGAGTAGAGATCTTGAAGGGGCGTTATATAAATTTAAGTTGATTGATTAATTAATTGATTGAGTATCATTTGGAGTCACCGTACAGCATGTACGTTGAGAAGTCTTCTGACTGCACTGGCCGACATTTGCTGCATAAGAAACTACATTACGTCATTCACTAATTACTATGGCCTAGTGACGTGGAAGATATCTGAACGCAAAACCTGGGACCATCTTAAGAAAATTGCATAGGTCTCGTTGTCGAAATAATGTTCAAACCTTGATATCAAGCTTCTTTAGTTAAATCTGATAGAAACTGAAGCAAATAAGCCGACCTTTAAAGCTGAAGACCTTACTTTGTCGCACATACCTCTGATTTCGGTCTTGGTCCTACTCAGACAGATTGCCGCTTCTGCGTCATCATCTGTGATCGGCTTTGAACACGTCACTAGATTGTTCTGATCTGTGCAGTCTATGCATTCGTAGCACTGAAGAGATTCAACTGGAAAGAGCAATAAACACAAGCTGTAGACGAGACTCTGTAATCATAGAAGAGAATGAAGCGCACATTTCAACACAACCGTTGAAACATCTGCCCATTTAGTAGGATTTTATGGTAAAGTATTGTATATGCAAAATGTAGCTTTTATACTGCGATAGGCCGACGCAGTAAGGTCACGAATGCTGTCGAAATGGGCGTACGGGTTTTGAAGATGCGATTTCAAAGCGGAGATGTTGGTCGATTGTGATGCCAGTATTGCGAGCAGGCGAGTGTGAGCTGAATACTGAAGTGGAATAAATAGTTGATAATACGAATAGCAGAACTGATGAAAGGATTTAAATAAAATCTCAAAGTGGTCGTTAGCTAAGCTTAGCTGATCATTATGAATTATCTGAGAATTATTTGTTTAAGTATGCTGTAGAGGTGCAAAGCAAGCCGCTTTTGTCAAAGTTATCTAGTTGATCATCCTGTCAGTACAAGTTCCTAGCGAACAATCTCTGAATCGATTAATTAAATACTCCATTAACCTTTATTTTCCCACTATGCCTTTTAGGTAAAATTTTGAGATGACTCTTAGATATGTGTTGTATTTTGATGGTATTAAGACAGAAATGATAAGTTTTTAGTGATATTTCACTTTTAAGGTCATTTTTGGGATGTTCCAAAAATGGAACGTTGGGTCATTCCCACTAGCATTTTTTTATAATGGCAGTTTAACATGAATCAACGATACAATATTGGCTTGTGCACAATTTATTGAAAACCAGTTTATTTTAAGGTATGAAAACTTTCAAAACAGTTCACTCGAAGTATCTTGAGGCATCAGACGCATTTTTTGGTAGTGTTTTTCCTCAAAAAATGAAAAAAACGATCCTGACTAATGTAAGTAATGTATCTCATCGCAATGTGTCATGACAAACTTTGATGTGCCTGAGCACTTTTTCACAGGATTTACAGAATTCATTATACTGGAACATGTTACTACGTTGTTATTTGACCACCTAACAAGAACAATTTTAGCATGATATGTGTATTCAAATGTACCTCTTTCTTGTTTTGCACACACTTTCTTGTCATTCAGAGGTGCTGTTCTAGTTTGACCATCACGTGATGGTCGAACTGCAACAGCACCTCTGAATGGCTGCTGCTCCACACCTCAGCTCAGACAGAAGACTAACTAGTAAAGAGATTGGCAAAGTATAGCATGTGATATGGTTTCCTTTGATGAGTTAGGCAAAATTCATGACAACGCGCTCACCAAAAATGGTTTATGCGTGTCGCCTACAATAAACTGTTGCTTGAAATGGATGAACATCCTATTCATGAATAAGACATCCAGATCTTATAACTAAATCTGATTGGCTTTCCTCGTATAAACATCTCTAACCCATGATGTCCATAGTTAGGCACCCACCGACTCATAAATGCTAAGTTTGATATGAACAATTCCAAATTGCAAAGATTTGTGTTACTGATCATATAGTGCACACTTTGTCATTTTAGAGAGATCTCTTGTCATCTGCATGCCCCTTGGCAGTATACATCCTCCTTTCATGGATTTAGACATTGCAGTTGCTATTAGACTGCATCAGGTACTCAACTGTGTTGCAGTTATTGCGTTATTTTCTAAAAACTCCAATTTAAAATATGTAGTAATCATTACAAAATCAGTGTTAAAACATAGGCATATATAAGGGGTTTTATGGGGTGGGGTCACCCTAAATAAATTGCCGATATTTTTTCTATGCAATTATATGCGAAATACAAAAAACTTAACTTTTTCGACCATTTCCAATGGAAACCCCAGAAAACTTACCCCCCGAAATTTTTTCCTGGCTACGCCCCTGGTTAAAAATAAATTAAATGAAACATAATATTAAAAACAAATTAATGATACATGCAACAATCCAACAGTATATATACTGGCAAATTATGAACAAGGAACACAAGCACCTCATATTGGAATTATACTAATGAGAGTGCACCAACGTTCCAAAAATGGAACATGCTTCAAAACTGGGTTTTTTCTGTTAGAGTTTTGCTTCTTTTTCGGTAATTTTGATTTTTATCACTGACTTTAGATAACAATCAACAAAATACAACGTGTCTCACCTATAAAATTATGACACAAATATTTATTTCAACTTCCTAAAAGATTTTTTTCAAAAATCACAAAATTCGTCAAAATTACGCATCTGCAGCACAAAAATAAATAAAGTCAATCAGAAAATTACCACTGTTTTACATTCTCCATTCTTAGATCTTTCATTTGATATGCAAATATAATAAATTTACCAAGGCAAAATTATGTTTTTAAACATTACAAATTATGTTCCAAAAATGGAACGTTGGTAAAATAAAGGTTAAACAGTAATAACACTAAACTGTGCCAAACAGACAAACAAGGATAAGGATCGAGGGAGAGCAAAGCAGAGAAGGTGTATGCTGCAATTGCAGCATAGATTTTGAGCGAAGGAGAAAAGATTCAGAGATAGAGGATCATGTGACAACGCTGCTACCAAATATTGGCGAGTTTATTATCCGAAAATGACTCGTTGTTGACAATTTCAATCAATGGATGGTGAATTGTAGATTAGTGAGAAACGTTAGGTAAGTAAGTAAGTAAGTAAATAATAATAATAATAATAATAATAATAATAATAATAATAATAATAATAATAATAATAATAATAATAATAATAATAATAATAATAATAATAATAATAATAATAATAATAATAATAATAATAATAATAATAATAATAATAATAATAATAATAATAATAATAATAATAATAATAATAATAATAATAATAATAATAATAATAATAATAATAATAGGCGTAGATGGGCAGTGCATAATCTTCCAGGCCGGATAAGCAAATTGCTTCAGTCATTGGAAATTTTCGAGTGCATTTCATCAAAAGAAACCAGTCAAAGGCACTGTATTATTATAATTAATTAGTGTGTAACCTATGTGTATTTTAGTCTAATAAATCAAAGTATTGTTGTCCAAGAATCCAAGAAGTGATTATTGTTCTAGATTATAGCTACGAGACATAGATTTTGCTCAGTGACATCAGTTGGCTGTTTTGACTAGTAGTTTGAACATCCATCCATCCATCCATCCATCCATCCATCCATCCATCCATCCATCCATCCATCCATCCATCCATCCATCCATCCATCCATCCATCCATCCATCCATCCATCCATCCATCCATCCATCCATCCATCCATCCATCCATCCATCCATCCATCCATCCATCCATCCATCCATCCATCCATCCATCCATCCATCCATCCATCCATCCATCCATCCATCCATCCATCCATCCATCCATCCATCCATCCATCCATCCATCCATCCATCCATCCATCCATCCATCCATCCATCCATCCATCCATCCATCCATCCATCCATCCATCCATCCATCCATCCATCCATCCATCCATCCATCCATCCATCCATCCATCCATCCATCCATCCATCCATCCATCCATCCATCCATACATGTTCTTATTGTCTTTGACCGGAATGGCGACTGGATGGGCCTGGAGCGCAGGTTGTAGGCCTATAGGCTCTTCTACCGAGCCGTGCACACTGCACAGCCGTCGGAGGATATGTTGCGGGTCACTGATTATTGCCCTGAACCTGTCCACGATTGAAAATTAACTTCACTGCAAGAATTCTTCTCGTCATTTCTTCAGCAGATCCAACATATCCGGCTGGAAGCTCGACAGCGTCCAGGTCTGTATTTCCTACGATAGCTCAATACTCTATCAATCTGGCTTCTTTAAAATATATGTAGGACACAAAGGTATTAATTTGAGGTGAGTTGCCAGTCAAAAAATTCCAACTGAGGGTTTATGTTTCTGGTCTAAAGTTACATGATAGACAGTTTTCCCTGAATATGACATTTTACACCTGCATAAACCAAATAATTAATTCTTTCATACATGTAGGCTGCCTCTTGCCTAGTGGACCTGAATTTGGGGTGGTTTGGCGCGCCATCGGATGATGTCTTAGGCATCAGACATCAGCGCCATAAAAGTTTATAATTAGCAAGTATTTCAGGCGATCTCTACTAAAAGTAGCACTGAAAAGTTGCATTTAAATTTTTCAAAAAAATATATATTTTTAAACTTAATACTAACCTGTTATCAAACATGAAATGCATATGCATACTACAAAGCAGATCGATCCAAGTAGTTGTGTCATGTTACTTAGCAGAATAGACTATGACTTTGCAGTCACAAGTTGAGAACGGTCTCCAGTAAAATTTACCGAATGAACATTTTCCGACTTCTCTTAAACATCATAGCTTTGATCATTATAATTTCATTTGCATTAATTGATAAATCTATATTTTATACCCAGGTGCACATGAGTTCAAAGAAACGATAAAATTATGGATTTGCGATCCACTGAGCCAACAAACGCAGAGAGCACACCTGTGCGCATTTGAATCAACTGTTATTCAACAAAACAGATCTTATCAGAACAAGATATGTCGACTGTTGTACATTTGGCGGCAGTTGATATTAAAATGCAATTTTTTTACGAAGTCAGTGATACGATGGCAAAAGTCAATCTAAATCCATAGCAAGTTACACTGAAGAGGATAGGTTAAGGTGGGTGTGCATAAACTGTGCAAGTTGAAAGAGATGAGTCTTGGGTTTAGACAAAACTAACACCAACGAGTTGACAGAAGGAATCGAACTGAGCAATGATTTCCCTAGATTTGTACCAGCTATAGCCGACTAAATACTGAATCCCGAAAACCATTTAAACGGGGGCTAACCTGTTGAAGTTGCCTTTGTGTCGTTTTGTTTGTAGGGATCAGAGCTAGTTCCCTGCACAAAATCACCGGTTGAAAGGCGTGGCGCCATAAAAGGAGGCCTATACAGTATAAATTATGCATGTATGTTTGTATGATAATGCAAGTGCATATGCCTTCATGTATGCAAATATATCTCTATATGCGTGTTTGATTTTCAACGAAAGGAAAGTCTGTGTTTAATCCTCAGTCCGTCGTCACCGCTGGGTTACCTAATTCACTCGGAACACAGTCGTGTTAATGATACGTTAAACACCGGTTTGAGTGCAAAGACTTACAACTAAGACAAAGAAACTGTAAATACATCCTAAGTTTTGTAATTAAAGATCACTTCTCCAATGAAATGTCCATATTAAGAAATATTGCAAACATAGTAAAAATTCGTATGCGATAGCTATGATAAAGAGTGATAGTTTAAAACACTTCTAAATAACATAAATACGAATCTGAGACGCGGTTAGTCACTTGACGATTGATGAAGAGTCACAATCAAAGGCTTAAGAAGCCAGTGTTAAGTGGCGAGTTTTTTGGCGTTTCTTCCAGGAAGAAAACATTTCTAACACCTAGTGGACGTGAGGTTCCAAAATACAGAAACTTGTGTACATTGTGTAGACTATAATAGCATTTCCGCAGTATTTAGCCCAAGGTTTCTGCCTATCACCTTCATACAGCTTCAACCAATCCACATTCATTACGCAGCATTAAAGTTTGACTCATGAGTAAGCTTGCGCTTTTTACTCATGAGCGCTGCCTCAAGTCAGAGTGGTTGTCCAGAGATGGTGAAGGGAAATTCCAAATCCGGTTGCTAGAGGCACCATAGAGAGGAGGCAGAGGAACTGTTAGGTTGGGTTTCTTTGAGTGATATGTATTATAGAGGAATCTGAGGTAGGTGAAGGTAAGTCGAAAGTTATATTCTAGACCTGCACCTTTGATGCAACGTAATGAATGTGGATTGGTTGAAGCTGTATGAAGGTGATAGGCAGAAACCTTTGGAACAGCCAACGCCTGCGCAGTGGCGAAATATTATTGGAACAGCCCAATGAGAGATTTGGTAGAAAATATCACTATTGAGCAATAGCTAGAAGCAGAGACGCGGTCAGAGAGGGACATCTTACATTTAAGCACGGCATCCAAATTATGAGCAGATTCAGCAAACTCAATAAGTGAGTGACATAGCTTAAAAATTTAATTAATTCCAGCTGTTTGAGCTACTGTTTATTGCTAATTACCAGAACGTCAGTTGTAGAGAAAAGTATATTTACTGCCAACCAAGACTGCATCCTCTCAAAGGCTCCACATTATGCCGAAACAAACCGTGAAATAATACCTAATACTATATGTTGTCTTTAATAAGACAGTGTCATAGTGTACAACTTGGTTGATACTTCGACAATAGTGAGACTTAAATGAACCAGACACAGGGTCTTTGATTATGGACCAGTGTCCCTCACGTGGCTATAACATCCGTAGGTACCATCTTCCTGCTGGACGTCATATTCATATTCGTATTCGTATTCATCTTCGGAACCACAAGTGCCGCCTTGTCGTCTTAGGTGGCTCACTGGATAATCGCTGTAGTCTTCACCAACGTCAGCTTGTCTTCGCGTCACGTTTCTTTTCTTTTCTGATTTGTTTCAGAACACATATAAATGCTAACAATGTCAAACTTAGTAGGCTACTTTGCTGATCGATATAGCGAAAATAAAGCTATAGGTAAATAATTCTAGAAATTTGTAATTATGTCTGAGAAAACCCCCCAAAAACTTTAGCACTTGACTCGGCTTGAACTGCTGAATAATTAATCAGAATGAAAATATAGTAAAATGTTATTTTCTTGAAATATAGGGTTCTTCGAAGATGATGTTTAGAAATAGTTGAAAGTTTACCATAACGATGAACAGAGCGGTCTGTCAATGTGTCAATATTTTATTCGTTTTGCAAATTGAAGAGTTTTACAGGTCTCTGTATCTGCCATAGGCGTAGGTTACAAACCATATATGTAAAACGATGACAAGTTCTATCTTGCAAAGAAGTTAAAGTTTCTAGTCTAAAGTTATTTAGTTACATGCAAGTATATTTATGGCATTGAGAAAATTTCTTACTCTTCAAGTTCTTCTGAATTCGTTTAAGACAGACGACGACAGCGATGATTGCAGTCAACATGAAGACACCGGCGATACTGCTGAATAGCAGAAGATGTACCAGGTCTAGATATCAAACATACATAAGACAAATTAAATGAGAAATTAGTTTCAATACATGATTATTCTAAAATAAATAGAGCACATGGAACGTTTTCAGCGTTCTGCTGTCAGATAAAGGAAACCCTATTATACGGTTGAGTTATATTGCAGACCGTACTGGACATTCACGTGTAGTGCCATCGTTCGATTCATACCTCGTGCATTAGACACCGGCGAATTGAAAGTTACTAATCACTAACTTCAAGTTCATTTCTTATTTTTACATGAAATAATAATTAGTCTGTCTTAATATAAATTGATAGATACAATACAATACAATACAATACAAATTTCGACCATATACAAACTAATAAGGTAATCGTAATAGCAATTAGTAACTTCTATTGCGCCGGTGTCTAAAGCACAAGTCATCAACCATGGTCATGCCAAATTAAACCGTAATCATGCCAATGTCTAGAAGATGGATAAGATGGATACGCAATTTTAAAGATTAAATTTTAAGTAGAGAACTAAATGATACATGAAGTGTCACAATGTCACCTTGAAAGCTCATAACTTATAGATATTATTACGCGTAAAAACTATGAGAAAACACCATGGCCAATTAATTTAGCAAATGTTGCATTCCAAATGGTATCAACAAAGTTACCTACTAGGGAAATGTTATGCCATATTTATGCAGCGCCTATTACAGATAATTATACTGCAGAATAATTTATTATTAGCCTAAGTTAAAATGTATCAAGAACTTCTGAGCATCAATGTGATAAGACTCAAGGCCTCAGTCGGAGGTCGTTGCTAAAATAGAATCACTGTCAACGACAAAATCAAAGCTAGTTTCGGTAGAAAACTAATATGGAAATCAGAGAAGTCACGGAAACAGCATAAGCCTATACGGAGTTGAGACAGATGGAGTTTTAGTCGAGCTCAAAAGACCAATCCACGAACGCCTGCTGGAATAGAGACCCAGAGCATAGGACCAACAGCGGAATAGGCATGTTTACAAAAAACCATTTTTGGCCTACAATAAACAATATTCTATTCTTTGAGCAGAAGTTGCATAAATGCTAGACAACATAGGGCCTACTTGCGTCTTTCGTGGTGGTAGGTTATGTTACATGACAAAAGTCTAAACAAATAAGAAAGCAGCAATGCAGGTCGGAGTGAGACTGATCGCATTCTCACAGATTTTGGGAAGCTAACGAGGCTGGCTGGAGAGCAGAGCGTTACAGAGAGTACAGACACTTTACACGGTGTTGAATATCAATCTTTTTCTTTGAAAGGCCAGTACAGTACAGCAAGAATATCTCTGGCAAATGCATTGGCTTCCAGTCGCCTAGACTATTGTAACTCGCTTCTTACTGTTATCAATAAATCAAACATACTGAAGCTGCAGATGGTTCAGAACTCTTTGGCTAGAGCCATAACTAATACATCCAAATATGAACATATAACCCGTCTGCTTAAATGTCTGCATTGGCTTCCTGTTCAGCAAAGAATTCGTTTCAAACCGGGGCTCATAATTTATAAAACTCTCTTCCTGTGTCTGTACGCTTTGTGCTCAGTCGCTTGTGTCATTTCGTTCTCGGCTAAAAAAACTTACCTCTTTCAAATTGCTTATCCATCTTAGGCTGCCTCTCTGTCTCTTACGGACTGATCTTCTGGATGTTGACCTGATTACGGATTGTTTTGATGAGCCATCGGTTGATGCCTTGTGCATAAGCACAGGCGCAATAGAAGTTGCTAATTACATTACATTAATGACTGGATAATGGATATATTATACATGCTGATTCTTTGGAGTTTAAGTGATGACACAGTCCAAACAATATTTATTGAATCAGTTAAGCGTCATAAGTCTAATTACTTTGTGGTAAAGAAAGAATCGCAAATCAGTTACGATTTCCAAATTCATCGGAGATAAGGTGAGAAAATAAACGAGTACCGATAATATATAGTTACCTTTAGTGCGACAGATTTGTTCCGGATCCATGCTCCACTTTCCATCTCTACAGAGCAGTTTTAATGACTTATTGTCACACATAACGTCATAGCCATCGTCTATCCGTTGCTTTATTGCACCCTTAGGTAGAGAGAATTGCGGACAAGTAAACTCTGAATTGCAAACAGTGAGAAATTTATTTTAAAACATTAAAGAATTGTCCAATTTATTGCAAAAAATTGGCAAAACGCGAAATACTACTCAACAGATAACTTTATCTGTGTGCAATGCAGACAGAAATAGATATACAATTGCCCAGGATCAATGAGTAAATAAGCAAATACAATGTAGGCCTACTTCTGTAAAAAAATATAACAAGGCTGACAGAATATAATCTAATTTTGGGATATCTATATACAGTCATATATTATAACCATTATCCGTTATCATCATCATCATCATCATCATCATCATCATCATCATCATCATCATCATCATCATCATCACGAGGCCGTAGGGTCGCAGCACGGGTGGCGGAAAGAGGCGGCGTAGGACGTGCATCTCATTCCAGATGATGGACTGGAGGAGGCGATCCTCAGCAAACGAGACTCGCTCTTCGATGGAAGCGGTTCCAGATGGTAGATAACCCAGGCGTGCAGCTCTTGCAAGAAACCGTTCAAGTCTGTTGCGATCAGCTGCTTACGCTAGGCCCCATCATGCTGGAGCGGCGTATAGCAACCTTGAGACGGTGGTATACCCTCGGCAACCAGGTGTAACGCCTTTGGTGGAAGACCATGCGCTCGGAGTACTCGCAGGGCGTGCAGGGAGGCAGAGCTGGCCTCTATAATTTCGTCCACATGGCTGATGACGCCGAGATCGCGCCCGAGGGTGACACCGAGGATGCACATAAAATCGACTCGGAGCACACCAGAAAGCGGGGTTGCGGCTCAAAACAGCTCATAAGAAGTTCGGTCGAGTCGAGAGTTTCAATTAAAGACGCTTTTACAAAGTATTTCATGTCTTAACCCTGGGCTAGACATCTTAGGAGCTTCAAGAAGGGGAACATGCAAAGCATATACACACATCCATACATGCATTGCCTACATACATACATACACGTACATTATGCAATACATATATGCATAATAACCGAGTAAAACAGAATTGAGAACTCATAGTCAATTTCAAATGATCATCCATTAAGCGAGGGAGACAATTTGATTATTCTTGTGGTACTTACCATAAACACATGAATAGAAAACTTCCAGATACGGCTTTAGACTTCCACACCTGTCACCGTAAGAGTGTCTCAGGTAATCATTACTTGCTTTGGTACTGCATTCAATGCGTTCGCTACACAGACTTTCAAGATACGGCTGAACATTTGCATAGCAATTAAGTTCTCTATTATCAAACTCAATACACGGACTGCTACGCATTCGACCATAAAGGGCGCTCTGGATGTGGATGATTCTTCCAGATGGACAAGTAGCGTTGAATGTCTCGCCAATGCAAACTTCGTTACTAATCCCTGTATCGAATTACAATAAACAAAAGCAGTTTACAGTAAAAAATAACAGATGAAAACATTTTACTGTATTGTAAACTTAACGCATGGTCATGACTATACTTTTGTTAGTTCCTTCGTTTTAAAAACCTCACGAAAACCTTGATAAAAATCATAAAAGTACGCTAACGATGGCGGGTTTTGTCAGCTACGTGCAGGATATTGAATACTGAATATTTCCTCATCATGATATTAATAATAATACTAATAGGTTCATCTCCAGACAAATTACATCAGCTTGTAATGTCTAAGTCCCTGAGGGATCCTGTATACCTCGGGGCAATCAATAATAATAATAATAATAATAATAATAATAATAATAATAATAATAATAATAATAATAATAATAATAATAATAATAATAATAATAATAATAATAATAATAATAATAATAATAATAATAATAATAATAATAATAATAATAATAATAATAATAATAATAATGCCTTCAACAGCCTCTACCGAGATTGTATGCTAGCATCTGTTATCGAGATTCTACCCGACCTAGCTCCTTACTGCTTCCAGGCCTACGCCGAAGAATCTACACTCAAATTCGGTGGCTACAAGGTTCAATCTCGGGTTGGTCCTCAGCAAGGAGATCCGCTGGGACCTTTGCTGTTTTGCCTGCCGCTACAGCCAATCCTACTTCAGATGGGCTCGCCATTATCATTCGGGTACCTTGACGATCTCACCCTCGGCGGAAAGGCGGAGACGGTGGCAGCCGATGTCTAGTTCATCGAGAGAGCATGCTCCACTATGGGCCTGGCGCTAAATCGCTCTAAATGTGAGGTTATTACACTCGACAGTAAAAACATTGGCTACAACTCTTTAAGAGAGTTTTGATTAATCGATGTGGAAGAAGCCCAGCTGCTCGGCGCCCCACTTTCATCGGAAAAAGCGCTGCAACAATGTCTGAAAGCCCGAACGAGAGAACTAGAGGAGAGCCTGAGCAAATTAACTCTCATAGCCAGGCAGGATGCCCTTTTAATTCTGAGGAGTTCACTGGGTGCGCCAAAAATGATTTACATCCTCCGATGCCATCCCTGTGACAAACACCCCGAGTTGGAGACTTACGACGTGACACTACGCCAGGGATTGGAAAAGATTCTGAACGTTTCTTTAAACGATCTCCAATGGACACAGGCGTCACTACCCATCAAAATGGGTGGTCTGGGCATACGGAGAGCGACTTCGCTGGCACTTCCGGCCTTTTTGGCATCAGCTGCGAGCACTCTCCCTCTCCAGACCCTCATTCTAAACTCTCTCAATCTCACACAGGACACACACTTTGAAGCCATGACGTCCGAGTGGCGATCCAAGACGGATTTCAACGATTCAGAAAACATGCCAACAAACAAGCAGGCTCTATGGGACAAACCCCTTTTGGAACAGACACTCAAGACACTGTTTCATGACACAATAGACCCATACAACACCGCGCGATTGAAAGCTGTCTCGTCACCACACGCCAGCGACTGGCTACATGCCTTACCAATAACAGCATGTGGGTTGAGACTGGACAACGAGGACGTTCGGGTGGCGGTCGGCTTGCGCCTTGGGGCCACAATATGTGAACCACACACACCTGTATGTGCTTGTGGAGCCCGAATCGACGCCAGAGGCAGCCATGGCCTGTCCTGTTCTCTCGGCTTCGGCCGAATTGCCAGACATAACACAATCAATGACAGTATACACCGCTCCCTTTCGAAGGCAATAAAGGAACCACCAGGTCTACTACGCACGGACGGCAGAAGACCAGGCGGCCTGACAATGATTCCATGGCGCGCGGGTCGCCATCTGGTGTGGGACGCGACGGTGGTAGATACCCTTGCACCATCATACATCCAGGCCACGGCAGCGACGGCGGGCGCGGCAGCCGAGATCGCCACGGACAGGAAAATGACCAAGTACAATGCACTTTTAACCTTCGTAGGACGGCCACATTTTACGCGACGTTGAGGACGATGTGGGGTAATTTTTTACCCCAATGACATTTTTAATATTTCAGCTCATAGGTAAGGTACAATAAGAAACGAAGTATCGATTTTAATAGTTCCAAGGTCAAGGAATCGATTTATCGTAGTGGCAAAAGTGTGGGAGTACTACAATCCAAGATGGCGGCCAATATGGCCGCCGAAACACAAAAATATGCATATCTCAGCTCACAGGTAAGCTTAAAATGACAAATCAAGTGTCGATTTCAATAATTCCCAGGTCATGGAATCGCATGCTCTTAGTCGCAGTAGTGTGGGGTTGTTACTGTCAAAGATGGCGACCAAGATGGCCGCCCAATTAAAGATATATGTATATCTAAGCTCATAGATAAGCTACATTGACAAATAAAGTGTCTAATTCAATATTTTCAAGGTCAGTGAATCGATATCTCTCAGTGGCAATAGTGTGCGAATGTTAGTATTCAAGATGGCGGTCAATATGGCCGCCAAAACAGAAATATGTATATCTCAGCTCATAGATAAGCTACAGTGACAAATAAAGTGTCCAATTTAAGTTTATCAAGGTCAAGGAAACGAATTATCGTAGTGGCAATAGTGTGTTAATATCACTCTCCAAGATGGCCGCCAAAATGGCTGCCAAAACAGAAAAACGTATAACTGAGCACATAGATTAGCTAAAATAATAAATAAAGTGTCTATTTTAATATTTTCGCGCTCAAGGAATCAATTTTTCGTAGTGGTAATAGTAAGGTTTTGTTGCTATCCAATATGTCTGCCCAAACAAAAAACTTAGTATATTTTAGCTCACAGGAAAGCTAAAATAACAAATGAAGTGTCAAATTTTATATTTTCAAGGTCTAGGATTCGGTTTCGCATCGCGACAATAGTGTGCGAGTGTTACTTTCCAAGACGGCGGCCAATATTGGGCCAAAACACAAGAATATGTATATCTCAGCTCATATTTTTGTTTTGGCGCTCATATTTGTTGCTACCTTGAAACGTAGCACTCGTACACTATTGCCAATACGAGAAACAGATTCCCCGATCTTCAATATATGAAATTCGACACTTCATTTGTTATTCTAGCTTACGTATGAGCTGAGATATACATATTTTTCTGTTTGGGCGGCCATATTGGCCGCCATCTTGGAAAGTAAAACTCTCACACTATTGCCGCTACGATAAATCGATTCCCTGACCTTGAAAACATTAAATTCGACACTTCATTTGCTATTCTAGCTTACCTATGAACAGAGACATACGTGTTTTTTTGTTTTGGCGGCCATCTTGACCGCCATCTTGGAAAATAAATTCTTAGAAACTATTGCAACTATTGAAATTCATTTCCACGGTAGACTCAACACTTTATTTCCCATTGCAGGTTACTCATGAGCATATATCTGTAAAAACACATTTTCATTACGAACGAAAAAACACGACGTTGAGGACGATGTGGGGTAAATATTTACCCCATGACACTTTGGACTCAAATATCTTTTTCCCACGACATGACATCGTCATGGTTTTGGTGTCAGAATATTCCATTGGTCCAAACTTGTAAACACATGGAATATCAAATTTTACCTACCTAGGGTTGCTCCGCAATCAACATCCAAACACCCCTGGGGTAATTATTTACCCCGC
Source organism: Aporrectodea caliginosa (assembly GCA_020284085.1). Lineage (NCBI taxonomy): Eukaryota > Metazoa > Annelida > Clitellata > Crassiclitellata > Lumbricidae > Aporrectodea > Aporrectodea caliginosa. Next base: position 1,169,583 of record JACEVL010000480.1, on the reverse strand, counting down.
TCCGTCCTATAAGGGTTAAACACGCACTTTTTCGTGCCTATAGCTCTCGAGACCTTAGGTCCAATTAACCACACTGGCAAAAACTTTTTATCAGATCTAGGTCGTAGTCTGACGCTGTCCACAGGAGACACCAGAGAAACCTGCTTCTTGCTGCAGCGTCTCTCTATAACTGTCCAGCGGTACAACTCGGTGGCTTTTCGCGGCACTTTAGCGGAGCCAGACCTTAGGGAGACTAACGGCACTTATGACGTTCATTTTAGACAGCTACTGCATCCTTGTCTATTGTAGCCTTCAGTATTGATGTTGATTGATGGAGAGAATAAATATTGTTATAATAATAATAATAATAATAATAATAATAATAATAATAATAATAATAATAATAATAATAATAATAATAATAATAATAATAATAATAATAATAATAATAATATTAATAATAATAACTGAGGGATCATTGATACCTCGGGCAATAAAAAAAAAAATAATAATAATAATAATAATAATAATAATAATAATAATAATAATTTCGGGGCACCTTCGCCAGCCAGGACAACGACGAGTAGGGTCATTTCCAGACAACCCCATCTACAATAGTAATATTCAAGTCCCTGAGGGATCATGTATACCTCGGGGCATAAAAAAAAAAAAAAAAAAAAAAAAATAATAATAATAATAATAATAATAATAATAATAATAATAATAATAATAATAATAATAACGTTCCTTTCTGATAAATATTTAATTCCTGAAAATAATAATAAAATAATGATAATTATAATATCATAATAATACTATTTTACCCCAATCGCGATAGAGACGATGGGACCTTTGGACCAAGAAGGCCTGGCTTTCATCATGGAACTCGGCAGACGGTTGACCAGAACAACAGAAGATCCACAAGAAACATTCTTCCTGTTTCAAAATATCTCTGTTACGGTCCAGCGATTCAACGCTGTCGCGAGCCTGGGTACGATGGGCCCTAGAACTCTGATTTTAGTGGAACAAAAATAGTTTTATAATGACATAATAATAATAATAATAATAATAATAATAATAATAATAATAATAATAATAATAATAATAATAATAATAATAATAATAATAATGAGGGCATATACTTTTGTGGCGGGTATATGCCCTTATTATAATAGGGCGCATTCCAGACAAATTTGCGTTTTTAAGTAATGTTGAAGTTCCTGAGGGATCATGTTTACCTAAAATAATAATAATAATAATAATAATAATAATAATAATAATAATAATAATAATAATAATAATATAATAATAATAATAATAATAATAATAATAATAACAATAATAATAATAATAATAATAATAATAATAATAATAATAATAATAATAATAATAATAATAATAATAATAATAATAAAATAAAAAAAAAAATAAAATAATAATAATAATAATAATAATAATGGGCGACACAAGAGAAACCAGTTTCTTGTTCCAGCGTCTGTCTGTTGTAATCCAACGTTTCAACGCGGTTGCGTTCCACAGCACTTTTGTTCTTCCAGATCTTGACAAGGATGGCCACTCCAGAGTAAACATTGCTTTTTAATATCTGACACCTGAGGGATTATAGATACCTCGGGTAAAAAATAATAATAATAATAATAATAATAATAATAATAATAATAATAATAATAATAATAATAATAATAATAATAATAATAATAATAATAATAATAATAATAATAATAATGTAGATAATGTTGAAGTCCCTGAGGGATCCTGTATACCTCGGGGCATAAGAAAATAATAATAATAATAATAATAATAATAATAATAATAATAATAATAAGCAGTCTCCGGACTTTTAGGCCACCTGAGGGATCCTTGATACCTCGGGTAAAATAAACAAATAATAATAATAATGGCAAAAAACTTTACTGCTAATGAGACATTGTATTACATGTAGGCCTAATCTTACAGTGATTTTGTGTACGTTAAATGATATCGATCTTACTCTTGATGCACTGGTAAGATATTTCTAGAAAAGGCATCCTTCCTTTGAGACAAGTAGGCGTCATTGTTTTGAAATCTTGGGCAAGTAGCTTAAATTCAAAGCTTTGGTGTACTCCAATCTGCAATTGAAGCTGGTGTCGAACATCGACTGAGCAATTCTTGTCGTCTGCTGTTAGATTGAAGCATCTGTTGCCACGCATTCGACCGTAATTGGCGCTTTCAATGAAGACGACTTCGCCAGTAGAACAAGCTGCGCTGTAGGGTTCCCCTACACATACTTCGTCAGCCGTAGCTGTATAAGCACAAACTGTAGTTAGAACAGTAAATACAATACTGAAGCATATCTGGGGCGGAGAGATGGTTAAATGTTCACACGCTGGCACGTAGATCAGAAGAACGCGGGTTCGATACCAGCTAGCATTTAACGCAGCCTTCCATTCGCTAACTGACGTTGGTAAAATAAGCAGTGGAACAGATGGGCGCCTTGCAGGCTGCTATGCAGTTAAATTCGACTCCTGTTAAACGTGTTACTACTATGTCATGGAATCTTACTGTGTACTTGTCAGTTTGATGTAATAAATAAGAAAATTGCATTATTATATTAATGATAATCAACTAACACGACATGACAAAAACATTATGGTATAACATAACATTACATTGTGCAACAAGTGTTTAACTGGTTCGGAAGACATGCAATGGTCCTGAGTGGCCGAGTGGGTTGGTAGCCCGCTCGTCACGTCGGCGGCCCGGGTTCGATTCCCGGTCGGGTCGGTTTATCAGAGATTAATTTCTCGGATCTTTACTGCGTGTGGCTCGGTCACAATATAAACGTGGAGTACAATACAATACAACATAATACAATACAACTGGGGCGCGGTGGTTTGGGGGGTATGTTCGGTGCCTTGCAGCTGGAGGGTTGCGGGTTTGAATCCACCTCAAAGCCGCCGCGTAGGGACCCTGGGCAAGTCCTTCACTCGCAATTGCTCATGCGCTTCGGCGTGAAACTCCGATTCAGCGTACGCGCAGTAGTCGGGAGCACCTCTGAATAGGAATCTGGAAGGGGCGCTATAAAAAGTGTTGAAATACAATGTAATACAATACAATACAATACAATCGGTGTTACAAAAATTGCAAGTTAATCTGGAATGCTTATCAGCCTTTCTTCGAGGTAGTGATGCAAATATAACGGTAAAATAGTTTTGCGGCAAAAAATCCGGTTTTTCTACCTGTCAAATTAGTAAGATATGGTAAAAATAGATGGTAAAAATTATTTAAGTGATGTAATAATGGTGTGTTTAGCCATTTATCTGTTAAAGACAGTTACCGAAATGCCTTAGTAGGCCTACTTTGTGGCGGCTCTAGTGATTTTGGACTAATGGGGGCTAAAAAATGCTTTATGTACTTAAGTAAGTAAGTAAGTAAATAAGTAGCCTTTATTTGCATCTGACAAGCGCAAATGTATTAGATTGTATACAACGATTACATACAGGGTGGCGCAAAATAAACCGGACTATTAGTTTCTGCAATTGCATCGCTTGAATAATCAAAGTAATTATCGCCTTAAAACTATCATTAGACAGAAATGACACAGAAAAATGGTATTGGTTTGGCATTTAATATAACATTGAATGAACTGTAAAATTTCAGAATTTTTTGAATGCGTAAGAAATTTCAGTCAAAGTGATGTTCAGTAAAATTATGTCCTCCGTTTGCAGGCGGCAAGCCGTTTCACTCTGTCAGGGTGTGCTAGCAGCTGCACCTCACGTCGCCGAAACACTTTGAGCTGTAAGTCAAATTTAGCAATACGCTGAACAGTTCTACGAGATATACCAGTTTGACGTTCAATTTCTCTCGGAGATTTGCTTGTTCCCGGTTGGCCTTCTTGACTTGAAATCAGTTCCTCGACCTTCGCTACGTTATCAGCCGTACGAACCGATCGCGGTCGACCGCTACCCTGTTTTCTTTTAGTGTCGCCAGTTTCGTCGATCTTTTTAATCAAATCATTCAACGTACTTCGCTTCCATTGTCGTTGTGGGAATTCTCTAATCATTCGAAGCCAACCCCATCCTTTTTTGAGTCTTAACGCACGAATTAACGATTTATCATCAATTGTCAACAGACGCTTCGCCATGACGGTACAAAGAATAGTTAACGCCATAGCATATTTGACGTCATTTTTATTTTATGTAGCGTTCTCATTTTTCTGTGTCATTTCTGTCTAATGATAGTTTTAAGGCGATAATTACTTTGATTATTCAAGCGATGCAATTGCAGAAACTAATAGTCCGGTTTATTTTGCGCCACCCTGTACATTTTAAATTAACTATAACTGTTACATAGCAGATTGTAAAGTCGCACATGCACATTTCACAACTAAATATAGATAGAGAGGCATCGGTTAACAAAACAGTTTTTAAATAATTTAGATTTAACAAAAGGTAGCATGAAAGGATGTACTCTCTTGCGAAGTAAGTAGGCCTACTGTTCCTCACAAAGAGGTGGCAATAGCTGATGAATGCAGTGGCCAAAGAATTGATTTCTGCAGCCCAACAACCCCACCCCCAGTAAAACCGCTACTGTTAGTACTCCTATTGAATAGCTAAAGAGATAGTTTGTTTCCAAAAAGCACGTTTTTATTAGAAAATCAGTTTTCGTCCACTGTCACAAATTGCAATAATTCAGAGGAACAGAAGATAGATATACTCCAGTGTAGCTATCTATCTGACCCAACATTAGCCTAATCTTACTTACTTTACCACTTGTTGGACAATGTCATTTGTTGTATTTCTACTACAGCAAATAGTGCACAAAACTAACGAACTAACCAAGTATTTCAACACAATTCAGCAATCCTCCTACATTACACTGGGTAGGCCTAACTAAAAAATATTTGTTGTTTGTTACTGAAAACTTTACAAATATTCCTAGCTAAATTTTGGACGCTGATTAAAAAATAATATGAAAGCGAAATTTGGCTAGCATGTCAGGTTTTTCAGGTACGCATCAGTGAATTCTCAACTCAAACCAATAGCGAAAGCAAAGTATTAAAAATGTGTCAGCTATTTGCTTTTGCGCTTGTTAAATAGCTACATTTTGGACGCCCTGATTTCAAATAATTATATAATTGAAATTTGGCTAGGGCGTCAGGATTGTCAGATATGCATAAGCGAAGGTCAACACAATTGAGAATTCTCAAATCATGTTATAAGCGAAAGCAAAGTATTCAAAAATTTACCCGGAATTTGCTTTTGCACTTGTTCTTAGCTAAATTTTGGAGACTGATTTCAAATATTAAATCAAAATTTAACTCAGGTTTTCATATACGCAAAAGGGAATTTCTACACAATTGGGAATTCTCAACTCATACGGCAGGCGAAAGCAAAGTATATAATCAGACATTTGCTTTTGCACTTGTTCTTAGCTAAATTCAGATAGACTTTGTGACTGTCTACCAGATAATAATTATGTATATAATATTCAGATATAATATTATTATGTGCTTCACTTTTTATCTGCAAGGTATGGTTTCATTGCGCTTAGATCATTGTTTGCTACTATAGTGTTTGTCATCATCATGACTGTTCAAAAGACACAAGAATAACATAATTATTACTTGGCATATCCGAGTTGTTGGCCAAGGAGAGGAGCGACATAAAGTGTCAGTTTCAGAAGAGTTCCATGAAGTAGTATGTTTCCTTTAACCCAACTGCATGAGCTACAGGGACAGAAGGCTTCTGGTTGCCATTAAGTAATAGCATTGCTCTAAGGCTTGCTTTGCCGGAGTCGATGACTAGTCTCCATTCATCAGTCACATGTTCAAATCTAAGCTCATGCATGAAATCATCAACATCAGCACAGACACAAACGCCACCTTCCATTTGGTAAAAAGGAAGCCAGATTTGTATGACGATAACGAAAAGCACATATTAGTCGGGTCAATCTATCAAAAAAAACCACCTAACCCTAAAAAATTGATACAAAAGGTTTCTCAACGGAATCTGGTACTATTTTTAATGCTTATTAACATAGTAAAAGTTTCCTTTAATCTGACCATCGGAAAAGGGTCATTTTCAAGATGGCGTCCAAGATGGCTGCCTGGAAATAAAATTGACTATATCTCAGGCTAGAAAATTGATAAAAACGTTTTCTCAACGGAATCTGGTACCATTTGTAATGCTTATTGACATTGTAAAGTCTCCTCCATTCTGACCATCGGAAAAGGGTCATTTTCAAGATGGCGTCCAAGATGGCTGCCAAAAGCTAAAATTGTCCATATCTCAACCTAGAAAATTGATAGAAAAGTTTTCTCAACGGAATCCGTTACCATTTGTAATGATTATTGATCTAGTAAAAGTCTCCTCCATTCTGACCATCGGAAAATGGTCATTTTCAAGATGGCGTCCAAGATGGCTGCTTGGAAATAAAATTGACTATATCTCAGGCTAGAAAATTGATAAAAACGTTTTCTCAACGGAATCTGGTACCATTTGTAATGTTTATTGATCTAGTAAAAGTCTCCTCCATTCTGACCATCGGAAAAGGGTCATTTTCAAGATGGCGTCCAAGATGGCTGCCTGGAAATAAAATTGACTATATCTCAGGCTAGAAAATTGATAAAAACGTTTTCTGAACGGAATCTGGTATCATTTGTAATGCTTATTGACATAGTAAAAGTCTCCTCCATTCTGACCATCGGAAAGGGTCATTTTCAAGATGGCGTCCAAGATGGCTGCCTAAAGCTAAAATTATCGATATCTCAGCCTAGCAAAATCGATAGAAAAGTTTTCTCAACGGAATTCTTTACCTTTTGTAATGCTTATTGACTTAGTAAAAGTCTCCTCCATTCTGACCATCGGAAAATGGTCATTTTCAAGATGGCGTCCAAGATGGCTGCCAAAAGCTGAAATTATCTATATCTCAAGCACTACTCAACATAGAAAGGTGTTTCTGGTGTCTAGACATAAGCTTTGACGTCGCCACTGACCCTACTCTGGTAGTGCCAGTCCCAGACTGAAGAAAGTAGAAGGTCGACCCTAATCATCTTTGTCATGAAATAGGGTCATTAAACACCTAACAGTCAGCCAACTGGAACTAACCGTTTGCTTTATTGCTTTGTGTTCAGCAAATCATTTCCTAGATGTATAATTTACTGACAAATCCAATGGTCAAAGTTACGAGCTCAGTCCTTTCCCTCCTGCCCTTTTTGAATCCAGGAATGTCTTTAGAAAGGCTGATAAGCCACAACTAGCTCATGCGATCAGTGAGCATGCACGGGATGGCATACTAAATTTCGTAGGGCCTACCAGAGACAGAGAGATACGTCCTCGATGGAGGGTCCTTACTTCATCGGATACCATGGAAAAAAGGAGAAAGCTATGGAGCAATTGCGCAGTCGTACTCCGACTTCACCGTCCGGCAATATGGCGCTGGTACAACTGTTGTGTTTGACGGATATGAGCAAGGACCATCCATTAAAGACAACACTCATCTGAGAAGAGGACAGAGTAAATATCCCGTTATCAGCTTCACTGCTGAAACAGAATTCTCAGGCAAGAAAGATGAGTTCTTATCAAGAGCTGACAATAAACAGAAACTGCTATGGTTGGTGAATGATGCGCTCAGAAAAAATTGCACAGTGGTCAACGCACTTGGAGATGCAGACGTAGACATAGTTAAGGTTGCAGTGGAGGTATCTCTTCTACATACAACTACGCTAATCGGAGAAGACACCGGCCTCCTTGCCTTACTCCTTCACTATGTGAAACCACATTGTAAGAGTCTTTACTTCAGATCTGACAAGACAAAAGATGATGGCAAAGTGTATAACATAAACCATCTCCAGAACATCATCGGAAATGAAATTTGTTCTCAGTTATTATTTATCCACGCCATGACAGGTTGCGACACCACTTCTCGAATATTCAGTGTTGGCAAAAGGAATGCTTTCCATAAACTTGTAAAAGGAGACACTGTCCTTCGGTCATGTGCCAACGCATTTACCGTGATAAATCAGCCCACAGAGGTTATTGACAGCCTAGGATTTCAAGCAATGGCTGTCCTCTTTGGTGGCAAGTGCACAGATTCCCTTGCAAAAATGAGATATAACAACTTCAGCAGGAAGGTTCTCTGCTTCATCATTTGTAACACCAGAACGTCTCCCCCAACCGAATCAGCTACTAAACTTCATTGTCGAAGAGCGTACTACCAGGTCATGACATGGATAGGAAAAGCGGATGGTATGGATGCCATGAACTGGGGTTGGAACCTGCAGGAGAATCGGTTCGTACCAGTAATGTCAACTATCAAAGCTGCTCCAGACATTCTCTTGAAAGTCATTCAATGCAACTGCCTCAATTCCTGTAAGACACTACGCTGCTCTTGTAGAAGGAATGGACTACCATGTTCTTCCGCCTGTGGACCGTGCCAAGTTACAAACTGTGACAATACACATAACAAGTTTCTTCCGGAGGAGTCGGACGATGACTAATGACTTATTGAATGTGTAAGCTATGTAACTGTTAACTGTATGACAATGATTTTGTCAATAAATCGTGTGTATTAAGTGATTAGCTTAACGCCGGGCAATAAAGCCTCTGGTTAGACACCAGAAACACCTTTCTATGTTGAGTAGTACTTGAGATAGAAAATTTCAGCTTTAGACAGCCATCTTGGACGCCATCTTGAAAATGACCCTTTTCCGATGGTCAGAATGGAGGAGACTTTTACTAGATCAATAAGCATTACAAATGGTAACGGATTCTGTTGAGAAAACTTTTCTATCAATTTTCTAGCCTGAGATATAGTCAATTTTATTTCCAGGCAGCCATCTTGGACGCCATCTTGAAAATGACCCTTTCCGATGGTCAGAATGGAGGAGACTTTTACTATGTCAATAAGCATTACAAATGGTAAAGGATTCTGTTGAGAAAACGTTTCTATCAATTTTCTAGGCTGAGATATAGACAATTTTAGCTTTAGGCAGCCATCTTGGACGCCATCTTGAAAATGACCCTTTTCCGATGGTCAGAATGGAGGCGACTTTTACTATGTCAATAAGCATTACAAATGATACCAGATTCCGTTGAGAAAACGTTTTTATCAATTTTCTAGCCTGAGATATAGTCAATTTTATTTCCAGGCAGCCATCTTGGACGCCATCTTGAAAATGACCCTTTTCCGGTGGTCAGATTAAAGGAAACTTTTACTATGTTAATAAGCATTAAAAATAGTACCAGATTCCGTTGAGAAACCTTTTGTATCAATTTTTTTAGGGTCAACCCATATATTGACCCGTCTATATTTTAGTCTGTCTGTTGCAGATTCCAATGCTTTAATCTTTAACCCAACACTTCTGTTCTCTCCTATAATAATTACACGTCTAATGACACGAGATAATTCATGTCTTCATGAGTCAACAGGTGAGGTTCATCTTCAGCCATTTGAGGCTCATACGACTCATTCAGATCAGCTGTTGAACCTAAATAACTTTAAAACTGGACGTGACAGACGAAGACGGTAGGCCTACTTGGATTTGGAGTCAGCATGCCAATTTTAGTAGTGTGCAGGTGATAGAATCAAAGTAGTAAAATGCTTGTTGGCCAGTATGTCATTTTGTCGTGGGTTGAAATGCAAATGTTATCCCTATCATAAAAAAGAAAAGCGCAATTACTAGCTATTAATTTTACAAAGCTTAGAGCCTAAGGTCTTTCTTTTCACAGAAACAGAAAGGGAAAGCGTGTGTACAATGTGTAGGACTAAAACTGCTTAATACATTTACAGAAGGCGTGTGACTTTATGAGACACGATGTACTACGGGCGGTGCTAAAGTAATTTGGAGTAGGAAGAAGGCTGTTGTAAATGATCCTAAATGTTTGCAAAAATGCGAAGTCCACGGTCAGAGTAGGCAGAGATCTGGGTGAGTGGTTCATCATCTCAAGGCACAAGACAGAGGAACCATAGGCCTCTATCTCGCCAGCAAGATTAATTATATTGTCTGGAAAGAGTGATTGACAAAATCCAAGGCATTGAAACAGGAATTGCAGTACATGGTAACAGAATCAACAAACTTAGGTTTGCGGACAACATAAACCTGATCGAAGGACAACTAAAAACTATCGAGGTAAATGTGGAAATCTGAATGGTGTTCTGAATGGTCGACGGCACAGACATCAAAGAGATAGACCAAACAGAGAATGGTTTCATGATGGTTTGGTTTGGTTTGGTGGAAATGGTTTGGTGCAAAATGATTGTGCAAAGAATGAGTGGTGGCACAGGATCGAGTGGACAAAGACAGTGAGACACACGATCGACACCAACGGGTGATGAAAAAAAAAGAAAGAAAGAAAAATTTACACAGCAAAGTGCGTAGGGCATATCTGTACAACACGAAGCTTTTGATTACTTGCTACGATCTTGTGAATGAAGATGACATTGAAAGCCATAGGTGAATGAATATTGTTACTAATAACACTGGTCAACAAATAAAACTTTTTTTCGTAAAATTGGTCGAATGGCTGTTTTTATACTAATTTTGTGGTGCTGAATCCAAATACTTTTTAAACTTGAAGCATTTACCATTTTGATTAATTTTTCCTTTGTTTACCATTTTATACCAGGTAAAAAATTAATATGATGCGGATTTTTACCTGTCAAAAATCCGGATTTTTTAATCGAAAAAATCATTTCACATTAGGCCGACTACTTCTTCGCTTCTTCCTAAAAGCTGGTTTAGCGTCCACTGAGACAACTTATTCCACAAGTATACAACTCATGCACGGAAGATTTAAGCCATATCGTTCCTTTCAGTTATAAACTCGTAGTCTAAGCTTCAGCTACAGGTCTCTTCTGATCCCCATTCTCTGCAATGTTGTGTAGATATTCAGTGATAATTATTATAGTATAGAGACTCAGAACTTGACGACATAGCAGAGTTGGCTAGAAATAGTAACCTGCGCTTGAACAAAAACAAATCATGTTAGGTCATAATTAGGCATCCTTGTGCTAAAATTTGTGATGACCCTACCCATGTTTCAGGGATCGAACGGGTTTAGAAATATCAAGATTATGGCGGTCACTCTTTCCCATAGACCCTTTAAATTACCAGGACTGTATAGGCACGAAGCCTTGGGACTTGAAAACTTGGGTTCATTCTCAATTTAGGCCTGATCTTTTTATCACAAAAAATGAACAATTTGAATTTGGAAAATTTGGATAACCTTTTCTTCTTGTATCTGACTCGACGAGAGCTAGATCCAGGAGAACTATTGACATTCAATTCTGGGTCACTTAAGGTCATTTTAAAGTCGGTATGAATTCAATCTGACAAATAACATAAGAAAAAATGGCCATATCTCGGCCAATAATTGTTCAAATGGGTTAATTATTTCTTGTGTTTCTCGACTTGATAAGGCCACTTGTGGCAAAAAACAAGGCTACCAACTTTAAGACGATCAAAGGCTTTTTAAGGCCAAATAGGTCATTTTCAGAGAAATATTTGAGGAAATGGCCATAGCTCAGCCAAATATTTTGACATTGCGATTATTCTTTTATTCCATTGCTCGGGCCGATAAGAACCTACCTTCACGAAAAAAAGGTGACAACTATTCTATTCTAACACTTTCCAATGCTATTTTAAGGTGAAAAAGTCCAAATCTAAGATAACGGCCATAGAGGTCTAACTCAGCTAAATATTTTTCTATTTGTGTGATTCTTTCACCTGTTTAATAATAATAATAATTATAATAATAATAATAATAATAATAATAATAATAATAATAATAATAATAATAATAATAATAATAATAATAATAATAATAATAATGATAGTAATAACAATAATAATAATAATAATAATAATAATAATAATAATAATAATAATAATAATAATAATAATAATAATAATAATAATAATAATAATAATAATAATAATAATAATAATAATAATAATAATAATAATAATAGTAACAGTAATAGTAATAATAATGATAATAATAAAATAATAATCATAATATTAATATTAATATTAATAATGTTTCGTATGTACCTCGGGTAAGAAATATTAATAGCAGCAACAAGGACAAAAAATGGTACTACAGCACAACAATAGCATCAACAATAGCAAAAATACTAATGCTAACGCTACTACAATTGCCACCACCACCACTACTTCTACTTCTACTGCTACTGCTGCTGCTGCTACTGCTGCTGCTGCTGCTGCTGCTGCTACTGCTACTGCTACTACTACTACTACTACTACTACTACTACTACTACTACTACTACTACTACTACTACTACTACTACTACTACTACTACTACTACTACTACTACTACTACTACTACTACTACTACTACTACTACTACTACTACTACTACTACTACTACTACTGCTACTACTACTACTACTACTACAACAACTACTACTACTACTACTACTACTACTACTACTACTACTATACTACTACTACTACTACTACTACTACTACTAGCATCACCACCACCACTACTACTACTACCATCACTACCCCTACTCTCACTACCACTACTACCACTTTTCCGAAGAAATTTATTCTTACCAGAGCAGAGTGAGAAAACAAAGGATATTTTCAGCAGCTGCATATCTACTTGCACTTTGCGCTTCAATTTGTGTTCTATCATAAACAGAACTCCAACTGCACTGTAACAGTGGTAATGAATTACTTGGGTTCTTAGGCCTATGAGCTCATTAGACTTCATCTGTTTCAACATCCTCTAGCATCCGGTATTCTGATGTTAGCTGTGCAAATAATCGCTTGCTTATCAGTGAGATGTATGGGAAGAGGCAACAGTTGAAAGGGAAAGTGTATTTCAGCGCTGATAACGAAAGTTGACCTTGACAACTGCGTATGTACTGTCTATAGCTCTGCCTGTCATATTATGTGTTTGAGGTAAATAATTGTAAGGGCCAACGGTTGTACGGATCTATCGATTATATGCGACACTATGCCTGCAATTACTATTACATCTTAGGCTCTAAATATGATTCAAAAGCTTGGGGTAATCTGTATGTCTTGGGCATACATGTATTCGTTTTCGTAGGAAGCAAATTCACCATCTTGAGAAAGCCATGCGGAACAGCTTCCTATACAGCACGTATGCTAATTCATTGAATTCATATATACAGTAGGGTGCATCAAATGCTCCAGTGCAAAGCGCATTGTCCCCATGCTTAAAATTTTCTTTCATCTTTATTTTATCCTGGTCAAATAGCACGAGAATCAAAAATTATTTAGGTGTCCTACTTCGAAATGTCAAATTTATCATACATTAAATATTGAATTTGTCAGGTTTTTTAAATCCTGCAGAGAACCTGTTCTACAGATGTCTAGTCCGTGTTTTCAATGGGATGATTTTAAAGAATCTGAAGAGTCCTGACGCTTGTTTCTTCATTGGGAAGCACACAGACATAGTGTCACGTTCAAGCGACCTGGAGCAGTCCACAAGGCCATGCTGATGGCAAAATTGATTTATTCTATCAAGATTTGTCTTTTGAGCGGCAGATTGCAGAGCTTCCACGCAACACCATAACGAAACAGCAACAAGTCACAAAAGGAAGAGACTTCGTGACTTTGTGGCTCTGGTTTGCAGTGGATGACTTGTCGTTCGGTGACTGATGCGCCACTGATAAATATCCGGAATGAATGAATGAATGAATGGAATAACTTGGAGCTGTACCGTGTGCTTTTCATTCTTGCAATATGACTTGCTGTTTGCACTGGTCTCCCCAAGTGCTGTTTGTGCCTTCAACCGGCATTTGTGGTACTTACTTAACGGCAGATAATGGTGTCGCTTGCACTGTGGATCAATAACGTCCCAGCCACTGAACACCTCGCACTTGCTAATCGCCTGCTGGCAGTTAAGCCAGTAGTAGTGCAACAGCCTAGCCGGAGGCCTTTGACACTCTAAGCTTAGGGGCTTTAACCCATTAAAGAGACTAAAGAGTGAAAATAATAAGATAGCTACTTAAAATTGCAGTTAGGCAGAAAAAGGTGTTGTCAACGCTGTCGTAAATTACACTGGACAACACACAAACTGTCTTTTAAATGAAAATAGCAAATTTTTACCAATTTAGATGTGCTGAACACGAAAATGACAGTATAATTTGTCGATTGTGTTTCGTTTAGGACAGACAGAGATGGTTACGTACAAATGCCTCAGTGCGCATTGAGTACATAGGTATTAGGTAACCATTGAATTCCACAACGCTATATTTCAAACTACATATTGCAACATACTGCGTCGTATTGCATCAGCCAGCCATACACCCGCCCTCAGAGGCAGTGCATTGTTGTCTGATGTGATGCAGGTGAGTCATCACATCGCGGCTTAACTATCGCTGACGAAAGATGAAGCAAGCGTAGTATACATGTAAGTAGTAAGCTATAGGAGAGAATCAGAGCCAATTGGCGGCTATGGGTACGAATAAATGGATGACGTCATCCAAACCTACTGCGGATATGAGAGCCAGGTCAAAGGTCAAACGACGATGGTTGCCTCGGGCAAAAACAGATGGCCATTAAAGCAGGGCAAAGGTCATTTTAAGGGGGCGCTCTTCATTTGGGCCCCTCCCCTTCCAAAGTGGCAATTATTTTTGGGTGTAAGCCACAGCAGGTACCTACATCAAATTTAGACCCCTTTGGGTGTAAGCCACAGCAGGTGCCTAGGCCAAATTTAAACCCCTTCATTGGCGCTACAAGCTAATTGAATATCCATTAAACACAAGTGTTTTTGTAATACACCCATCCAACAGGCATATTGTTTTGGACCCCTTCACACACTGTAGGCCATCCAATGAGCGTGCAACTCTGTGAATTATAGAATAAGGGGCTCATTAGGACCATGTAGGGTTTGACGTCACACACACACACTATAGGCTCTCTTTCTAACCCTATACTAATCTATCTAACAAACAAGAAAAGAGGTGAATTTAATCAAGCTTTATTGAAGTGAAACACAACATCAGTACATTAAACTGTTACACACAAAATTATGAACCAAGTAGTCATTAAGACCTGTGTCAAACGTTAACATATTCGTAATGGCATTAACCGTCTTATTTCTAGCTCTATGCAAGCAATAGAATATGCAATAGTGTCCACAAAATCGACTGACAACGCTTTGCAAATTTCTATCGGTGTAAATCCAACGCGCGCAGTGTCTATGTAAAAACGTTCTGAAAGGCACATCTGGTGGTTCTCCAAACGAATCAAAGTATTCACCGTATGTAGAATCTTCAATGTATAATACGATCCAATGTTGTCCAGGTTTGTCGTGAGGGTCGGTGTTACACACGAGTAGAGTTGGTTTGCTTTTGTCAAATGTTTTAGGTAATCTATCGCTCGCAAACACGCCCAAGAACAGTGCTCTACACTTTGCATCTTTCTGAAGTATCTTCTCTATTCTGCTGCCATTCATCTTCAATTCTTGTAATCGAACAGCACGTTTCTCGAGCGATCGATTTCCAAGATATTCTCAAACTCTGCGAATGCGATGACATTAATCGTACTCGCCAGAGCTTGTGCAAATTTAAGATCCAAACGAATATTTCCCTGCTTGAGCAGATTGAAATGACCACCTTCGGCTAGGTCGGCTGTTAGATCGAATGCGTAAAGAGCGTATCCTCCCGGAAAATCCTCTCTTGTTATTTGGTTGCCTTCGTCTCGCATCCACTTTCCAGTTCCCATGAACAACGACGCGTACGCGTTTATAAACTGATTATTAGCGAAATTTAATTCCAATGGTTTCACGGATTGCTGTTGTCCATCCAAGTACACTTTTAACTGCGATAGATTCATATGTTTAAAGTTGAATGGATTCTTTGTGTAGCTCCCGTTAAACGCATCATTGTCAACGCATCCTATAACAAGTCTAGTGGGTAATTGGCCAGAGAAGAGACATTCTTGAGTAGCATCGAGATTGCCTCTGGGTATGGTAAAGGTTTTACAAACACCTCGGCGAATGGGGAATTTCACGTTGCCAGCTTCGAGCGCTTTCGCGTGTGCCAGAAACACGGATGGGCTCAGTTTTACTTTTCTAATGTACAACTTGCATTCCAAAATTCGAACTTTAAATGCTGCTCCTTGGACAGAAGACATCAAGCAGAATGCATCTTTATTTCTGACGAGTCGTATCTTTATATTGACGTCGTTAGGAAGGAAGCGATCTTGGAAGAATAGATCACTGTGTATACACCCCAACATTTCAACAATCTTTCCTTCGTTGGCCAATGCACTGCGTTTCTTAAACCCGGTATTTACACCGTTAGCATCGTGTGGATTGGCTTCTTCAAAATGAGTTGCTACATCTTTGTAATACAAAGCCGATGTCAATTGCGAACTTTTAGCTGCGTCTCCATAGCTTAGAACGGTTTCCAAGTAGCTTCGATAGGCGTACGTATTGTTCGAGTCCGTGACAAGCGTGTCGTTTAAGGTAATGTCGACTTCGGAAAACAGACTGTGTAAGAGCAGGTTAACGGGGCCAACCTCGTCGCCAACATCCACAGCATCGTTGTTTGCTTTTACGATCTGAGCTCTAACGTACAACTGTGAATTTGACAAGTCTATATAGTCTTGTCCAGCACCAGTTATACTAAATTCAATGGGATTTCCTTGAGAAATAGTAGCTATGGGGTTATATTCTACAAATGTACCACTCTCTATACTAGTCTGCGTTGGTGGCACGACAAAGAGATCCAATTCGCTCTTTGTACACTCGCAAGACTGAGGATGAACGAAAGCCATGGTCGTTAGATCTCGCCGAATATGTCGTGCTTTACTCTTTTAGTAATTCTCTTAAGAGATCTTTTGCGTCGCTTCCTACCACTGCCACTCTGGTTAGTGAAATCGCTAGACGATGTGAATGCTTTTATACCTTCCGGAATACGTCTTTTGCTCGACTCTTTAAGTTCTTGTCCCTCTACGACATCATTGGCAATCTGCAAACCCGTTCTCAGAAATTGTTTTCCAAAAGCCTTAGCACCTGTTTGAATGAGTGGCCAAGCGTTTCTGAAAAGACCGCTCAGAAAACTCCCCAAACCATGTCCGCGTTGCATACGAGCACCTTGGAACACGGACATTCCGTTACCGCTCTGATTCAAATAATAATCTTCATAGTCGAGTCTACTCGCATCGCAACAAAATTGTTTTTTCATTGTAGATGATATGGTATTTTGCAGCGTCTGAAATGTAGTGTCACAATCACCTTCCCGTAATCAAATGGAATTGGATTGCCGGTGTCGCTTCTTATATCAATTTCCAAAGAATCAAAAGTTTTCAATTGCAGTGGGACGTATAGAGGCTTTTCGTATATCATATTCACAGTCTGCCCACCTTTTTCGGGTACGCGAACGATGCGTAGTAGCGGAGCTTTTGTATCGCCCACGGGAACATGCTCTAAGACGTTGCAATAGACGTACATGGAAGAAAAACCACGATTGATGTCGCAAGCGTTTGTAGCTTTCCAATCCCAATTGTTGTCATCATCGTTTTCAACTGGGTTCTGTCGTCCGCCGATACCCAGCATGGAGCATAATGATGGAGAGAAATTTATACGTGACATTGCTGTAATATCGCCATTGACACGCTTCGTTATAGGGTTGTACGTGAACCTTGGATATGCTTCATATCTGCCTCCACAGGCTGCTTCTTTTATAAGGTCATTTATCGATTCTACCAGAACCGAGGGTGTTTCGTAATATCCGGGTGATAGACGCAGTATCTTATTCATAGAACTTCGTGGTTTACCATCGACAAGCTTGCCCATTTGTAAATACGTAAATCTACCTTCCATTTTTTCTAAATTAGACCAGCTATGTTGATATTGAATTTCCACCAAACCAACCTCCCATTCACCAGTCAACGATATTGCATTCGCTAATCTCGTCGTATAATGCGTAAGAGTGTTATTGGGATAGTAAAGCATAGAGCTGTTACTGGGCAACGTAAGGTAAAAATGAGCCATTCTACACCTTGAGAGAGAAACGACCCTATATATGCGATATACTTTACGAAACTGAACTCGTGAACGACTACAGATCGAATATATCAGTTGTCCACGAGTTGAAATTTTTGTCGTAACCCTTCCACTTTACGAAATATTCTGTTTTGCCGGCGCGCTTGCGACTCTTTAAAACTTTCTCTATTTTGTAAACGTCGTCTTTTTTCAAAATCTGTTGCAGCTCGGGTTCGTAGAATTTTCCCTTTAACGTCTCATCGTTTAAATCTCGCAGTTCGTACGTTATAGGATCGGTGGGTATTCGAGCAACGATTACGAAAATTTCTTCCGACCAGCTCGGTAAGTATCCCTTCTTGAATGCAATTCTAGCTTTACAAATTCGTACCTTATCACCTACACTATATCGCCACTTTGCCGGTCGTTTCTTTTCACCATACAAACGTTTTCGTATAAGGGCTTCATTCTCCATAGTCACATGAGTGGGTGCCATGCCTATGCTACGGTGATACGTGTTGTTGTACGAAATCAGTAGATCTTGTAAAACATCGACATAGCGATACGTATTCGTGTGAGTAAAATATTTCCACATTTTCGTTTTAAGTGATCGATTAAATCGTTCAACTACCGAAGCCTTTATATCGTCATTTTCGCTTGTGTAAAAGCGAATGGCTTTATCACGCAGCATGGATTGAAAATTTCTATTGAGAAACTCTGTTCCTTTATCTGTCTGTAAATGAGCAGGGTGTCTATCTACCAGAAGTGACTTAAAGGCATCAGTCAACTCTGTACCACCCTTTGTTTTCAACTGAATTGCCCACGCGTACTTTGAAAAAACATCTATACAGGTTAATATATATTTATTGCCATCGTTATGTTTTGACAATGCAGAAAGATCTACAAGATCAGCCTGCCACAAGTCGTCTATACCAACGGTAAAAGTTCGTCGCCGTCTAAAATTTAATCGTACAGGTTTATGTAATGTGTAAGCGTCCTGTTCGCGCAACCAAGTTTTAATATCTTTATTTTTAAATTGTCCATTAACGTGTCTTTGAAACGTCGCTACTCCACCGAAACTGCCAGCTTGTTTAGGATCGAAATACGATTCCATCAGTATGGTACCCACTTTGGTATAGTTTCTAGCCTTCCACGTTTGCCACTCGGTGTAACTGGTGGAGTTTCTTCTGTGGAAGCGTTAATATATGCCCAACGATCTTTGTTGCCGATTAGTTCGTGAGGGATATTTGAGTCTTTCAAAGCGTCGGCCAGCTGTCTCCATCCATTCGGAAGCGAAGACGACGTTCTCTTTCTGAGCAGATCGTTCACCAAGTCCACGACGTGCGTCTTGGGAATGGTCTTATTCTTTAAAATGAGTTCCCCCGCTGGACTCCAACGTATATCGGGATTGACACTCATATGAGTTAAAAGCCTAGAAGCCTGACTTTTCCATCTCTTTGGAACAGATTCCATCACTTCGATCTCGGTAAGTTTCGGGCCCAGGGCGGCGGCGGCGGCGGCGGCATCTCCCGTTTCGAACTTGGTTATAACGTTAGGTTTATCCATATTCAAATAGCGACTTAAACTGTTCGTGTACAACTTTGCCTTATCGTCATCTGCAATGTTCCGATGAAGTATCTCGTACATTTCACCATCCAATTTCGATAGAGTTTTATCTAACATAGTTTCTTTCCATTTCTCAATTTGTCGCGGTTCGACTAAAACCATCTTTTTCGTATGCTCCATACTATATTTTGTTGCTTAGCAGAGTACCGAGGAATGAAAGCACAGGAGTTAGCAGAGCACCTAAGAAACCACCCGATTGTACGATTCGTCTCTTAATCTTCTGTCGAGTTTTCTTAGAAGTTAATTTTCTGAGCTTCTGTTTGAATCGACTCAGCCTGCTCTTCTGAGCTTTCTTCAACGGAACATTGCCTTTTAAGACGTTTAGCGCGCATTCGCAAAGACAACACAAGAGCGACTGCTTGCAATTCTTCATAATCTTTTTCCGCATTTTGGGCGAAGCTTCTTTAAGCAGCTTCAACTCAACAAAATTCTTCATCAGTCTAGTTGACATTTTCGCTTTGAATGACGACAAAACGGTTTACGTGGGTTTATATTCATTTCCTCATGTAGACGTAATGCGTTTCACCGGGGAATATATTGGTTCTCAATCTACATCGCTCATCCGAACCAGCCGTCAGATCGACTAGAAGATAACCAAACGGCACCATAGTCGCATCAGCGAATGCTTCTATCATAAATTGGGATTTTCCAGGAAACATCTGTCTGGCCAAATTTGCAACTTGCGTAGAATCTCTAACATTCTTGAAAAGAACTAGATAATGCGCATTCAAGCTTATGGTTCTCATATGTTTGTTGTTATAGAATAGATTTTGAGTCAGGTATAATATAGAAACATTTCTATGGTGGCTGATTTTCGTGAATAACTGCGTTACACGATGGTCTGTTTCAGCCATTAAGTCGTCCAACACAAGAAGCGTGCTCTCTTTTCCATCGAAAATATTCAAGTCTGGAAGCCCCTCGTGAAACAGAATTTGTGGATATTTATCAAAAATTTCTTGGTAGATGCCATAGCACCACATCACCTTATGGATTGATGGTTTCACCATATGTGGCAGATGATCTATAAAACGCAACGTAAATTGCGTTTTGCCACAGCCTGATGGGCCGCTAACTATAGCCGAGAACGGATGTATCCAACTGACGTCCATTGTAGAAACTGATAGAAATTTATAATGTAGTGGATTTATATATTTAAAACAGAAATTTCTTGCGCTTGTAGTCATTGCACGTCGAGTTGTCAACGCCGTCGTACTCAACGATTCATCACATTTCTCAAGCTGTGCACGAAAAAATGTGTTTCAAGCACGTCAAGGAGGAGCTTATTCAGATGTTCGAGCAGCTGTCGAACGATGATTGCCATTGCTGTGTAGACGAAATTGATGGGAATGAAGAGCACATATTAAAGCCGTCTGAACTGAGTCTTACTCAGACCTGTCAGTTCGATGTCTGTGGAAATTATCAATGTCTGTGTGAAGTTTGTATGCCAGAAGCTGAAAGAAAAGAATTAAACTCGAGAGAGCTTCGTCTATCACGTCTTAAGACCGAGAATGAAATGTTTAAGCGTTCTGTGATTTGTCGAAATTGTAAAATGAATAGGGTTGAAATTCTGGCGTTGCCTTGCACGCATGTTGTAACTTGTGAAAAATGCGCTGACATTTTAGATAATTGCCCGTTGTGCAATGAAAGAGTGCTTGGAACAGCTCGAATTTACATGGCTTAAACTAGTATAAACGACTACGTGGTTCATAATTTTGTGTGTAATAGTTTAATGTACTGATGCTGTGTTTCTACTCAATAAAGTTTGATTAAATTCATGTCTTTTCGTGTTTGGTAGATAGATTATTATAGACAATGAAAGATAGCCGATAGTATGTGTGTGTGTGTGACGTCAAACCCTAAATAGCCCTAATGATGCCCTTATTCTATAATTCACAGAGTTGCAAGCTCATTGGATGCCTGTAGAAACTCCAAAATGCAATGGCCTACAGTGTAAATGCCTAAGATTGTCTATGTGGCTATGTGAGTGAAAGACTCAAAACAATATGTATGTTGGTTGCATGTATTACAAAAACCTCTCAATTTGTGTTTAAGGAATATTCAAAGCCCTTGTAGCGCCAATGGAGGGGTCTAAATTTGATGTAGGCAGCTGCTGTGGCTCACACCCAAAGGGGTCTAAATTTGATGTAGGCACCTGCTGTGGCTTACACCCAAAGGGGTCTAAATTTGATGTAGGTACCTGCTGTGGCTTACACCCAAAAATAATTGCCACTTTGGAAGGGGAGGGGCCCAAATGAAGAGCGCCCCCTTAAAATGACCTTTGCCCTGCTTTAATGGCCATCTGTTTTTGCCCGAGGCAACCATCGTCGTTTGACCTTTGACCTGGCTCTCATATCCGCAGTAGGTTTGGATGACGTCATCCATTTATTCGTACCCATAGCCGCCAATTGGCTCTGATTCTCTCCTATAGCTTACTACTTACATGTATAAAGGCAAGTCTCGTAGGGTGAGCAAGTCATTAGAGTGATTCCCATTTACCCCGTGTCATCAGTACGACGCAAATCCGTCAGTGACTTTGAATTTTTTTTATTGATTGAGACGATGAGGAGGGAAGCGAACGGACTTCGACGTCTAATGATGATCCATATGTCTACCACGGAGTGTCATCTGTGCCACACATTCTCACCCAAGCAGAACTGAAGATCTTGTTCGCGAACTGGAGCTGTCCAAGGCCAAGGCCGAGTTGTTTGGATCCAGACTTCAAGTATAGAATCTTCTCCAGGAAAATGCCCGCGTGAATTGTTTAGAGAATACAATACAATACAACTGCATTTTGATAGCGCCCTTCTTCCAAAGGTGACCCAAAGCTCAGAAGTGCAAACGCATCGGCGGCGCAGATGCAATTATATTGCAGAACAATTGTGCATGAAGGACTTGTTCACCGTCCCTACACCCGAACCGCTCCGGACGAGAATCGAACCCGTACTCACCGCGTTACAGACCAACCGCTCTAAGCAATCGGCCACCGTGCCACACAATCATTTCAATAATTTTCTGTTATAGATGGATGGTTCAAGTTTTGCGCTTAGGATTTTGTGTCGGCTTTGCTTCAAACTTGCAACTTTGGTCTAGTGCTACATACTCATCCAAGATCAACAGTGACTTGTGAACAATTTTAGAGCCTTTTCAATGTTGCTTTCAAGTGTTACAAGAAGTTCTATCAGTTGTTTTGTGACAGTGGAACTTCACTACATTTTATCAAGTTGATCTCAGAAACTACTTGTATAACACCCAGTGAACATTTAATTAATGCAAGTAACTGGTACAAATTAACAGTTTTCATGAATACTGACCAGTTTTAGTAAAAATGGTCCATACAGTAGAGTCTGTAACGTATATTCCGTAAAGCACGAATGCAGATTAGTGAATGCACAACATCATTTCTTATCATGATAACGAAATGCAATTATGATTAAATCAAAAGCAATACCCGGCAATTCTAAAATGAGGCTTCGAAAGGTTTTGCATTATAATAGTTTAACAGAAAATCTAGATAGTTCATTCAATCAAAAAGTTCATGGAATCTGTTTGCAGAGTCCGCAACGCAAAGGTTTTGATTCACCAGACACGATACATAACGACCAACCCAGTATAAATAATATGATTGAAGTGGCATCTTGGGAAAATGCTAAAAAAATTATTCTGTTTATATGAACAGTTAAAAATCTCCTGAATGTAGAGGCCATGACATTTAGATATACTGTGGAATGCCCCTAATTCAATTGACTCGATTTAAAAAGTTAAAATAAGAATAAAAACATTGGTCTGCCGCTAATACATGCTAATGCGGCACTGCCTACACAGAATGTTCTGTGGACTGTAGCATATGTAGTTCTTCAAAGAATTACTTAATGAATTTGGCTATTCTACCTTAACTGTCCGCAAATGCGTCTATCAAATCAGTTGACTGTGAGGCGCCCTTGTAACGGCATGGCTGTGTTACGGCGCCATATAAATCGTTACTATTATTATTATTATAATTATTATAATTATAATTATTATTATTATTATTATTATTATTATTATTATTATTATTATTATTATTATTATTATTATTATTATTATTATTATTATTATTATTATTATTATTATTATTATTATTATTATTATTATTATAATTATTATCGATATTTAATTGTCTTGCACATACGTTTTCGATCACAAGAAGATCAAGACGATCCAGTCTGTCCTGTGAGATAGTGGACCTAAGATTTATCACTAAATTCTCCGCCCCCCCTCTGCCACGTCAAAGAGTCCTCTCAGATCCTCTGACCGGCTTGACCTTTTTGTTCCCCGTGTTAGGACCACAATGGCTCAATCCAAGTCCTTTGTCTGCATAGGTTCCTCTCTATGGAATCGACTTCCTCCTTCTCTACGCTCTACGATCCTCTCTATAGTAGCATCTCTACCTCTTTCTCTCACCTTAAAACCTTCCTTTTTCCTCGGAGTACCTCGCACTGGGAGCGCTTCTGAAAGGCTTATGCTATGAGATGCGCTTTATAAATGATCAAATACAATACAGTACAAAAAGATACTTCTTTATGATTTTCAATTTGGTGAATGCGCGCTACGCACTGGCGACGGTGACTGGGAGAGTTGCAAACAGCACACAAGCTATAGCCAATTCCAGCATAGATGACGTGATGTGAGAGCTCAGTATGAGTCCCAGTATGTTCAGTTTATCTTGTCTCGAGAGAAAATTATGAAACCCTATACCTTAGTCAACGTGCGATAGGGGTGAAACAAACTTGAACAAAGCATTTAAATTAACACAAACTACACGTCTGCTGCTAAGTCTAATTTGAGAAATTCATTCGCTTTATGTCGCTTCTTTGCATCATGCAACTGAAAAAGCATACTGACATAATGTGCCATTTATCCTAATTATTGTCACGGAAAAACGAAAAAAGTACATGACGTTTTTTCAGTTTAAAACCTTGGGACCTTTAGAACTTCGGGGCTGCTGGACTTCGTCCACCCTCGTTACACGGTTGTAGCGCCACTGTAGGCCAGCAGGAAGCTTGCAATTGTCGTAGGAGAGATCTGGCTCGGCCTTTGGTAAACCTAAATTTCCAGATGTGATCACAATAATTACAATCACTCTTACCGATCTTGTGGGGACTGGCTGGTGGAAATAAGTTTGAAATACAACAAGTTGACACTCAGTTCTTCAACGAAGATGTGCCCGACAGGTCGAGCCGCAACGAATATGAAGCCGCTATGACAAACATTGAAGGACTTAATGTAATCAATGACTGCGCTTAGAGAGGATTGAAGCTCAGCTCGGATTTTCTGTCAGTATCAAAGACTGAAGAGCATTATCAAGAATCTTTCAGTTTAAAAACTGTAAAAGCATATCTGATATGCTTAAGTTGTGCTTCAAGACCGGCACAGACAGTCCAATCTTCGCACACGCAAGACAACTTTCGCGTGTCGATATCCATTATCCGCGTAACATGTAATGACTTTGAAATATAAATGTGATTTCATAATGTGGTAATAATACAAATTTCACTTTTGAACATCTTTAAAATACTTCTGGAGATGGCTATTGGCTAATGCAGCATTGCTAATGATAAAACTATTGGACCATTTTTAAAGTAGGCTATTACTTCGACATAATTGTGTGTAACTTGTATCAATCAATCAATCAAATCAATCAATCAAAATGTTTATTTGCAACCAACGAAACAGAATAATCAGGTATACATATTGCAAATTTGGCTACAAAAAGGAGGCCCTATAAGGGATCAAAAAAATCCCGCTAACTAGAGATACCAAATTACTCCAATATTTTTTGCGATTTTTGAAGCAATGTACGTTATGTGTTCTTTCCATGTCAAATGACAATCAACGTAGACTCCTAAGAATTTAGTAGAGTCAACAGCTGTAAGTGAAGTACTATTAATTTTCGGCTCGAATTGTCCCAGTGGGATTTTTTCATATGTGATTTAAACAAGATATAATTAGTTTTCT
Source organism: Aporrectodea caliginosa (assembly GCA_020284085.1). Lineage (NCBI taxonomy): Eukaryota > Metazoa > Annelida > Clitellata > Crassiclitellata > Lumbricidae > Aporrectodea > Aporrectodea caliginosa. The sequence goes on along the minus strand of JACEVL010000480.1, from coordinate 1,143,992 downwards.
CCAAGTTTAATGATAATCTATTGGCTCGAAACCATTCGGCAACGAGTTCCAGCTCCACGTTTACCATTTGAAATGACATGCATGACACACTCGTTATGGTTGGCTATTGTAAAATATAAATTGTTTTGTGGACACATAGAGCATGTGAGAATGTTATCAATATTGAGATAGGAGGATGATTGGATGGAGTAAATGGCCTGGAGTTCGCGGTGATACTCGGGCTGGGAGTAATTTATGGGGTTGTGGGTTAGTGATAAGTATTTGAATTTGAGTTAAACTCCTCAAAGTAGAGATAACATGGATGAGAATCACATTAACAGGTGATTTACAGGTAACAACAGAGAATTAAGGAGCTAATACACATCTTTAAAGAATTTATTTTGAAAGTAGAACAACGAATGATTGCAGTAGAGACTGTAGCCTACGCCGTGATAGAGAACGTTTTGTATAGATAAAACGGAATCTGAATTGCCACAAAACGAACAAAAGATAGGCTATTTCAAATTAGGCTCTAGAGTAGAAAGTTCTCTAATTATGTACACTTAGTATTCTTTATTACCACAAATAATTACCAACACTTTAAAAACAATGCATTATATACAAACACTAACAGATTAAAGGATTAAAAGGTCTCAACAAATGTCTCAACAAATGACCTAACTTTATATATACGGTAAGAGAGTTTCATAGAAACTAGGATGAAACAAGTAGCGCGTTATTATCGTCTCAGGAAACAGCCAGGCTCAGAAATTAACTATAATAATTCTCTGATAGAAAATTTTGAAAACGAAGAATGGAAACAACCTCTTGTCTTCAATTAGCTTCAGACGATCGATTTAGGGCTCAATCATCAAAAACACTTGATACAAATTTTAGTAACTGAAAACTTAAAACATAACTAATAGCTGCAATATAACTACAACTGTTCCATCGCAGTCAGATATTTCTGAAGCTCATTTGTTACGTAAAATTGTGCGATTGAGCTGACTAGCCTCAAGAAGAAACTAAACTGAGGTGGGTTAGAATTGTAGCCTGCGCTGTTATTGGTTGCATAGAAAGTGGTAAAATTAATAATGCTGGAAGTTTTGTTCTCAAGTTTTCTGAATAGCGTCAAGATAGATCCTTAAATACGGTTTAAAAGAGTAGTTCATTTGATTTAACACAACTACTGTAACACAATATTTATAACTGTGCATATACAAAGTGACAATAATCTAAACACACAAGTCGATTCTTAGCGTGTTACCTGGTTAATGGCTTCTGCAAAATAAAGTTCTTGATAGCTTTTATCCGTATTCTGCATAATATGCACTAACAATAAATGACAATAACTAACTAATTGTAATTACATTTTTGTTTCTTTGTCGACTGTAAAGTTCACTGTTACATTAATATTGCCCAAGCTCACAGGTAAGTGGATGGTAGCACCACTTATGGCCTGGTTTTCCGGCTCATCTTTGGGAAGCAATTCCGTGTAATTATGAGGATCAGGTGGCAAACGGCGACGTTGATTGATGGCAGAGGGGAATGGCTCATACAATGGTGCTGCTGTTGGAACATTTCTTTGAGAAGGCTTTGGAGCGACCTGTGGGACATTTTGCCCATAACGAGTGGATGTATTTGGCTGGATTTCATCAATGTCGACGTAGCAGGAGCTCACTAATTTAATATAAAAAAAACAATCGCATTAACAAATCAATAATAATATCATTTGCAATTCAGGAATAAATGAAAACTAAACAGAATACACAAAGAAAAGTAGCGACGGTTGTTCATGTTCAGCCTAATTACCTCAGTCTAGTATTGGCTTGTATCATTTTATCTAATCTGAACTGATCTGATATCATCTGATCTGACATGAATGTATGTATATACAGTATGTATGAGCACTTATTATAATGCCCCTCCAAGATTTCTACTCAGAGGCGCTCCCGACTACAGCGCGGACACTGAATCAGAGTTTCACGCCGAAGCGCATGATCAATAATTATTGCGAGTGAAGGACTTGCCCATGGTCCCTACACGGCAGCTTCAGGTTGAGACGAACCCGCAACCCTCCGGCTGCAAGGAACCGAACATAGCCTTACACCACCGCGCCCCACATGATCAACTCATATGGGACATGATCCGGTCTAATCAAATCAATTCTAATATAGAAGAATTTTAGAAGTCTAATCCAATCTACTCTTACATGACCTAAACTGATCCGATATGAAGTCACCAATAAAAATGTAAAGAAAGAAGACAAACGGTTCTTAAGCTATTCCCGAAAGACAACCATAGGGTACGAAGTGTTAGCCACTTCATTTCTCTTATCCTCGGCATCTGAGGGCTGGCTACTCCTCGCCGCCTGACCTTCCCAATGACAGCGAATGGTAAAGGTAGCTAGATTGTAGCTGAGTTGGTTTTGGGACGCAAATGAAACCAAAATCTCAAATGACATTAAATTTTCTGCCTTGGCTGATATTCTCGCTAGCCAGTAGACTGTCGCCAACCCCAATCTGTCTAGTCCAATAATGAATCTAATTAAGTCCAATGCAATCACATAATTAGCATCTCATTCCACTCAAATCAGACCCAAATAAGGTTAGTGTGGCGGAGCCAAACCTGATCTATCTAGAGCCTTTCATAGCGCTGCTGCTTAATATGTAGGCGTCAACTATGCTATGCACTGTGTAATGTGTATCTTGTACGTTATTGGTGTAGTATTTTATGTGTTGTAAGCCCTATGCCTAAACCGTAATAGTGACCTAATTTATTATAGGGACGATGGCCTGACCGTTTTAGAAAAAGTGAAAGTAGGCTATTATAAGGCTGCAGCTAGTGTATGTTGCCGTATAATCACATTTCTTGGTTTTACTTTGCTTTACTTTGATCGCAAAACGTTTAGTCACTCTGAGGGAACATATCAACCACAGAAATAATAAACTTTTAAAACATAGCCCAAAATATAATTGTTCCTGCTATCAGTACTAAAAAGCGAAAGCCCCAATGTGTTCATGACCTATTATTCTGCTTTCTTATCCTCTCTGTATGTGTTGCTACTTATTGCCAAGTCACAGGAGGTGGGCTGTGTTGGTTCAGGTTTCCTGGTTGTAATATGCTTTAGTTTGGTCTGGGTATCGAAGAACAGTCAGCGTTTTATCCAAAAAACTTGACAGTTGATTTTAAGAGCCAAAGAATCAAGAATCAACGACCTGCGGCCTATGTAGGCCTACAGTGTATGAACTCAGAACATTATCCCTGTCAGCTTTTTCGTGGGCATTACAATGCGTTTCTAGAAATAATTGGGCGCAGTGACAATCACGTTAACTGCGCCAAAATATTTAATCGCGTTAAGTAATTAGCGCATAAATCGCTTTAATAACGCGTTAAATGCCCAGGCCTAATTTATTTGCTAAGTAAGATATTGAGTTCCAACTTTGTTGCTGATTTCTCTGTCGATGTTTGTAGATGAACACTGAGACAGTTGCCAGGAAGATGATCAAAGCCACAGTCACACACGGCACAATGATCGCTAGATTCCTTGCAAAACTTTGGTCATCTGTTATAGAATAATATAAACGGTCACTCACTGGATTCTACTAAATATATCTTGTAGTTTCCAATCCAATTGACACTGCTCGCTTAATAGAAAATGGTGAAAATGACATTGGGGAATTCAACTTGAAATTATAAGAACATGCTACTCAATAATAATATTATTAAGCTAAAGGAATTTAGCTTTTTTGACGAATGCATGGCATAGAATTTAAAACTTGTGCTATTTTATATCACAAACTGTATTTCTGCTGTTCCGCGTAAGCTAACAGAGATTTCACGAACATGTTATATTAGTTTATTGAAATGAATTGATGTTAGTTTTATGGTTTCCTAGGCTAAGTGGCGGGAGGCGTTTCGACTCTATAGCCGCTGAAATGGCCCGGCTTCTCGAAGCATCAGTTATCCATGTTTCTGTAGCTAGGTGCAATGACACAGATGACTTCAGATTTAGAACACTACTAGCCCCACACAGTTTCAAGTCAACCTGGTCGGCGATCGTTGCGCTTTGCTGGGTTATCTACCGTGGAGCATATGCAGGCGCCGCGAAGACCGCCTCCTCCAGTCCATCATCTGGAATGAGTCGCACGTCCTACGACGCTTCTTTCCGCCACCTGTGCTGCGACCCTACGCTCTCCGGCCTCGTGCACATGACTTTGTGCTTCCACCAAAAGACTCTAAGAACTTTATACCTAGAGTTCTTTACAAGCGAATTTTTAAGCGAGACCCAAATCTTAAAAACTAACATTATTCCCTTTTTTTCTTTAAAGTAGCCTTTGTTTATGTAAGTTGTGAAGCCTTCCTGCATGTATATATCATCATCATTTAGAACACTGTTTCGAGTCCATCGTTGCTTCGTGGAACAGGCTTCCTTCTCATGTATTGGACCATTGCATTTATGTTCTGCTGCACTCGCCCCTGTCTTTAAAAACACCTGTGTAGATCAGTGAGATAGCCATTTGTGCAGCCCTTTTGTGAGGTTCTTAAATGCGCAATATTAAAGATCTTCATACATGTACATACAAACACACATACATACATACATAGTTGAGGTCTGCGGGTACAGTATTTTTGTTACCCGAACCGTACCCGTCACACAAAACCGTTACCCGTACCAGTACCCGACCCGTACTCAAAAGTACTACCCGACCCTACTGTTGTGGTAGTAGCAGCAATTGAATTAGTAGTAGTAATAAAAGACAGCAAACTTATGGAACCTGTCACAGTTTCACATGCAACTGGTGTGCTGTCTCAATTGCATTGTACATTTTATTTCTGTGGTTTTATATACTGTAACCTAGAACATTAAGCAACTATTGATAGTAGGTTGCAGACCCGGTCATGTCCATTGTGCGCCTACAGTCTCTATTATACATGTATGCATTATAACGTATACATACGCACATACTTATATTCATGCAGCTATACATAATGCAGTACATGCACATGCACGCACAAACATACATGCATACATGCGAATATTATACATGCATTCTAGCCCACAATCGGGTAAGGTTTAAATAAGCACCCAAGGCCAAATACAAAGCCGGATCAACATCCAGTAAGTTAGGAAGACAAATCTCATGTTGCTTACCTTGAGCACATGTATAGAAAACTTCCAGATACGGCTTTAGATGTTTCGAGCAGGAACTCTCAGCTTGTCTAAGCGTATCATTGGACGCTTTGATATTGCATTCAATGCGTCCGTTGCACAGACTTCCAAGATACGGCTGAACATTTGCATAGCAATTCAGATCTCTGTTGTCAAAGTCTATGCATCGACTGCTACGCATTCGACCATAGAGGGCGCTGTGGATGTGGATGATTCTTCCAGATGGACAAGTAGCGTTGAATGTCTCTTGAATGCAAACTTCGTTACTGATCGCTGTATCTAATTATAGTAAATAAAAGCATTTTACAGTAATTTTAGACTTAACGTGTGGCCACGTTTATTAGGCCAAACCATTGTTCCATTCGAGTTGTGCTTTCTCAAAAGGAAATGTATTCTTGTTTTTCACGGGATATTATCTTTATAGTAGTTTTACACCTCAAAATGTGATGCAATACAATGTAGCCTACTATAGGATGCAAAATGGTAGGCCTACACCATTGTTGTTACAAATGTATGAATGCGAATATTACTATAACAATTACCATCGTAATTATAATTAATTATCAATACGGTTTTGCATTTATTAAGTTCCAGTATCCAGTATGAAATGACAGAGCATCAATCGATGACGCTAGGTGAAGGAGTTGTTCAGGGCTGTTACACTGTAACCCTCTCGGATGAGTCTTGATCATAAATTATGCTTTCAATTCAGAAGACCAAAACAGAAGAAGATGACGATGTTGCAATAACATTTAAGATTAAAACTAAATTGTGTGAACTATCAATCTTCTTATTTATTTGTTAAAAAATGTATAATTAGCAACGTGATCAGTGCTGCAACAGTAAAATTATTCAGTAATTTTTCTTAATAGAAATTGTATTTAATTGACGCTGGATCTAACATTACCGAACTTTGTGCAAAATTGCACGATTATCACCAATGTTTAGATGCGCAACCAAACACAACAGACGCTTACCGAGGCAGGGAGGAAATAGTAGAACGCTTTCAAGCAGCAATACTAATCCGAAAGGGTTTCCCATTTCATACTCTATGCTTGTAAGTGAACTGTTGTCATACTAAACGAAAAGTATCTGTTTAATCTGGAGTCAAACATTTACTTTATATTGCTGTAGATGCAAACAATATTTGAGAAGCGATCAGAGTGGTTTGCATCCGTTATCAGTTTAGAGGCTCTTCATGGCCTTAGATATTAGCTGTATATAAACAGCTTAATTTTTATATGCACATACAAAGCAATCACAAGTCACTCGTAAACTGAATGAGTATTTACCAAGTAAATAGTAGAGTTATTGCATATCGTAGCGTTGTGAAAGTAAATTAAAAGGAGAGACTAAAAAGCGTTTAACACACTTTCGTTGCAGTGTAGCATCCGGCCTATGAGTCAATTGCACAACACGATTACCATTGTCCCCCCTACCTTCATTTATGATCTGTCCTACTTTCTGTGCGGTCATAAGAGTATCTTACAATGCTGGCCGACACTCATTATTGAGACGCAGTGTTATACAATTCGGTCATGACTGTTGTAGAATAGTTGAGAGTAGACCTGGGAGTCGACCCCAATAAATCGACCCCAGTCGACTTTGGCATCAAAGGGATGCCCAAGTCGACTAATACAACAAAACTGTTCAAGCACAGGCACAAACAGCTTAAAATAGGCCTAATAAGCAATTTTATTCATCAGGTGTTGAGATCTCATTACTCATTAGTATAAGAAATTATAATGCTTTCCAGGCAAATGGGCATGCCATTTTGTATTATTAGCCATACGTAATCGAAATTACCATGTCAGAGTAGTCGACTTTAAGTCGGAAGTTGGTTGTTTCTCTGCCAAGTCGGGTCAAGTCGTTTTGACTCCAAGTTGTCGACTTCAAATCGACCTCAAGTCACTTTAGGGTCAAGTGGGGTCAGATTGGCTGACCAAAGTGACTCCCAGGCCTAGTTGAGAGGTGTAACTTGTCCATCGTCGTCTTATCTTTCAATAGAGAGTTAATAGTAAGTGAACTTATTGAACAGCCGATTAATTTGATAGGTGTCGCAAGTGTTGCAGAATTCTCGTAGAGCCCATCTACCGTGGCGGGATTAGAGTCCCTAACTTAATGTAACGATTGGAAGTCCAGCACACTAACTTCAAGCCTAAACTTAGGCTTAAATCGTGTTAATATGTCTTGTTGTGAAGAGAGATGTCTTTTGTATGCTCCTGACAATTGATTTAGTTAAGAATAATGTTTGCTGCTGAATTGTAATAGTGCTGGTCACGTTATATACAACTAAGTGAACTATAAGTGTGTTGATCATAATGATTTAAGAAATGAAGTCATAAAAAATATCTAAATTAGACCACTGTATAGACAAGACTGATTGACATAGTACCAGGGCTATCCTATTAGCGGAACTTAAGGTTCCTTAGGGTATTACCCATTGTCACTGTATTTGAAAAAAAGTTGTCTTAACATGTAAACACTAATTTGAAACATCGATCAATAAAGTTGATATGATTTGATTTGAAAAAGATAACGACCTCAGCAATCCGCATTAATTAAGAGGACACATTTCCTAGTCAATCACCGTGGTACTCATTAACGGCAACTAAGTGATGTATGGATGACTGGGCCCCAGCTTTGGAAGGTGGATGGGTGACTGCACGTGGATCTTGTGCAGCGTGGCATTAAATTTTCTGATTAAGAGTGGGTTAGCAATCGTCTAGTGGTTATCGTGCTGAACTCTAACAAAGGCTGCCCTCTCAGCAACTTCCTTTGCATTAAAAGTAGAGGTCTGCGGGTAGAGCAATTTTGCTACCCGACCCGTACCCGTAACACAGGACCGATTCCCGTTCCCGTACCCGACCAGTACTCAAAATTACTACCCTACCCGTACCCGCCGGTATTACCGTACCCGTTCTGCACCCGCCAAGTCATTAGCACGCCTTCCCACAGTCCCAGTCCCTATCAGGGTAATTTCATCTACTAGGCTTACAACTCAGCTTGTAATAATAATAATAAATAGGCTGATGATAATGATAGAAGTAGTAGTAGTAGTAGTAGTCGTAGTAGTCGTAGTAGTCGTAGTAGTCGTAGTAGTCGTAGTAGTAGTCGTAGTAGTAGTAGTAGTAGTAGTAGTAGCAGCAGCAGCAGCAGCAGCAGCAGCAGCAGCAGCAGCAGCAGCAGCAGCAGCAGCAGTAGTAGTAGTAGTACTAGTAGTTGTAGCAGCAGCAGCAGCAGGAAAATGGACAGCATTAATTTATCATCATCATCAGCAGCATCATCATCATCATCATCATCATCAACATCCACTTCGTCATCATCACCATCAATTCCTGACACCTGTCATTTGTCGGCGATTGGTACAACTAATGTTCTCCATTGTCCTGCTGCGCGGTTACAGGAAGGGTCGGATAGTAATTTTTAGTACGGGGCTGGTAGGGTTAACGGTCCTGGTAGCCAAAATGCTCTACCCGCAGACCGCTAGTGTGCAGACATATATATGGTATAGCCTACTTAGATTTTGGACGTGCCAGTTAGCCTATAATAAATAGTAAGCAAGTCTTTGACGGTGCAGGATTCACTATTGTTTGTAACCGTGACATTGTAACCTCAAAACTTCAAGTCGGCACGGATAAAAATCGGGTATACCCGTACCCGTGACGACCCTACCCGTACCCGACCCGACCCGTGAACTCGTACCCGACGAAGGTTGCCCTCTCATCAACTTCCTGGGCATTAAAAGTGACCCATATGGGAGCTACAGGGTCCCATGTAGAAATATTTGACCAACTTGGGTTCCACGTCAGTATGTTGATAAGGTGGGCTTCAAATCTATGTCAAAGCAAAAATTTCGAATGAACCTTCTGCTGCATTTGCGCTCCCGAAAGGGATTAATATACGGATATGCATGTTCTCTATCGCTGATTATGTTAACTAACGCTGTTTCTGCCAGTATGATATATATTCGTTTTATTAAGTAGGTGCATCTCGTCAGCAGCTATGTCGCGCAGAAATTAAGAAATTAAAATATACAAGTTTGGATTTAATTAAGAGAAAATTTTGTCCGTATTTCCTTAAAAAAATTTAGCAAGTATAAATTCTTTCGCGAAGATTATAATGGACGAATGTGTAAATTTAATTTAACATTGATGACGAAGAAGAGTTGATAATAATTATTGAGGTAGCCCCAACTTGGGCCCCCAACGCCACTGTAGGATATGGATATGAATTGCAATCATGCATAACTTGGATATGAAGCGTCGGCGTCTTCATTAAACAGAAGATCAGCCAGCAAGGATCAGCTCTGGCTACCCATTATTGCCGAGGCTAAGAAAATGAAGTCGTCGACGCTTCATATCCAAGGCTGCGTATAGGGGCTTTAGAACCTTGGGGGCCGGTGGACTTCGTCCACCTTCGAAACACGGTTGTGACGCCACTGTAGGAATGGAGCAAGCTTGCAAATGTCGCAATTGCAATCATGCATAATATTATAAACTCCAAACTTCTAAGGAGACACTTGTAAAACCTTGCTCATTCACTTGCGCTGAGTCAAATCGCAGGGATTCTCAAAAGGGATTATCAAAAGGAGGTCCTAGTCAGGTTTTCAGCTGGTCCGGATCAATCGAGAAGGCAGAACTGCTGCTAAGGAGGGCGTTGTTTAGGTCGGGAAGAAATGGAAGGCGGGAGATCAGATGAGTCAGGGTAGCAATTCTTGAAAAGGACTTTTGAGTAGAAAGCATGGATTGATAGAGAAGCCTGAGGCGGATGGTGGAAGGATATTGGCAATGATGATGGAGGAACCGATAATTCGCGATATTCGGAAAGGATATGGTTCCAGTTGCAGTGTGAAAAATGACTCGGCTGTAGAACTTGAGACCGGGGTCGATAAATTGAGATTGGAGGATGTTTGCATGGGGCGACTGGCCTGGATGGTGACGAGTTCGTGAGATACTTGGGCTGGGCGTATTGCACGGGTGTTGGGATTAGTGAACAGATTTTGAATTTGAATTAAACTCCTCAGAGTAGAGATAAAACGGATGAGAATTCCATTTACAGGTGATCTACAGGTAACAACAGAGGATTAAGGAGCTGAAAGAGGTATTTAAAGAATTTATTTTGAAAGGGCTAGTACTAAGTAGATCAACGAGAGATTGTAGAATTTGAAAGAGGAAGAGACTGGACGCCGTGATAAAGTTATGAAGAAGAACTGGTAAATAAGGGCGGTTGAACATTAAGGAGCTTGTGAAAGGTTGAAGGTTGGGAAGATTGAAAGACCTTAAATAGAAAGAGATGATATTATAATCGATTCTCTTAACATAATGTTAAGAGAATCGATTAACTGCCACAAATGGTTAAAGACCTAACGCGTGTTGTATTATGGTTGCTTAATTCAGCCTTAGAAATTAAGTTACGAGATCTGCATAAGAAGTAACTTATATATACAGTGTAGATAATCTTTTCATTGGAATATTTTCTCACAAATATAATTAGCAATTGTAACAAACACTCAAGGAAGAACAATCCCTACGCCAATTATTCGCCGAGAAACTGAAGCCACCATGCCAGATTTAGAAACCCTTGTCACGCATAAGATTACAGTTTTGATACGTGAGATTTTCAGTAATACAAGCAAGTTAGTGACACTGAAGAAAACATTTTAAAAGTTCTGACAGTTATATTAAGCTTAGTAGCGAAACTTTTATATAGATTAAAAGGAATCGGAATTGACACAAAACGAGCAAAAGAAATTTCAAATTAATTTTGGTTCATGAGTAAGAAGTTCTCTAATTAAGTACACTTAGTATTCTTTGTTACCACAAATAATCACCAGCACTTAAAAACAACAATGCATTCTATGCAGACACTAACAGTTTAAAGGAAGCAAAATGTCACAACAAATGACCTAACTTTATATATAAGGGCCTACCGTAAGAGAGAAACTAGGACGGAACAAATAGTGCATTTCATAGAGTTATGTTATTACAAGAAACGATTTTAGTCTGAGAAATGCTCGAACAGCTACGCTTTGAAATCAACTATTCTCTGACCGAATTAGTATTCAATTATAATAAGACTTGATGTGACGTTTAGTAAGTGAAAACATCAAACATTAACTAGTTTCTGCAATAATTATGGACACAATGTTCCATCGCAGTCAGATATGTTTGAAAGACTCATTTGTTACGTAAAATTGTGCGATGGAGCTGACTAGCCTCAAGAAGAAACTAAACTGAGGTGGGTTAGACTTGTAGCCTGCGTTCAGTGCGCTGGTATATGGTCGCATAAAAAGTGGTAAAATTGATAACGGTGGAAGTTTTGTTTCCAAGTTTTCTGAATAGCATAAAGATAAATCTGTTAATACGGTTTCAAAGAGTAGTTCCTTTGTTTTAACACAACTAAACATTTTTTTATAATTGTGTTCTACAAAGTGATGAAATTCTCTAAAATACAAAATACAAGTCGATTCTTAACTCGTTCCCTGGTTAATGGCTTCTGAAAAATAAAGTTCACGAGAGCTTTTATCCGTATTCTACATAATATGCACAAACAATAAATGACAATAACTAACTCATTGTAATTACACTTTTGTTTCTTTGTCGACTGTAATGTTCACTGTTACATTAATATTGCGCAAGTTCACTGGTAAGTTGATGGTAGCACCACTTATGGCCTGGTTTTCCGGCTCATCTTCAGGAAGCAGTTCCGTGTAGATGTGAGGTTCAGATGGCAAACGGCGATGTTGGTTGATGGTAGAGGGAACTGGCTCACACAGTGGTGCTGCTGTTGGAACGTTTCTTTGAGAAGGCTTTGGAGCGACCTGTGGGACATTTTGCCCATAACGAGTGGATGTATTTGGCTGGATTTCATCAATGTCAACGTAACAGGAGCTCGCTAATTTAATTAAAAACAAACCCAAACAACCGCATTAACAAATTAATAATATTTGCAATTAAAGAACGAGTAAAGAATAAGTAAAATACACCAAGAAAAGAAGCGACGAATGTTCATGTTCAGCCTAATTACCTCAGTCTGGTTTTGGCTTTCTCAATGTATCTAATCTGGTCTAATCTGATATCATCTGATCTTATATGATTTAACATGATCAACTCGTATGTGACATGATCCAATCTACATAATTATAATCAAATCAATTCTAATATAGAATGGAGTGTTTGAAGTTTTAAATTTAAAATATTTAATTTAATTTAAAAGTCTAATCCAGTTGACTCTAACCTGACCTAAACTGATCCGATATGATCTGTTTTGATATGAAGTCACCTACATAAATGTGACGCCAGGGGTCAAAACCCGTCACATGTCGGTTTCTGACTTTTTATTCAGTCATATTCTACAATTAATTTGCTTTAAAATATTTTTTACAGAATGAAAATATCTTTTTTCTAACTGAAGTTATGGTCGTTTGATTCTTTCATTAGTATCGAGTGAGAAAATCGAATAAAAAATTTCAGAAAATTCGTTTAATTAAAGTCCTCATAATCCATTACTTGATTATGCTGCAATTTTTCTAGGCAATAGCGGGCTATATTCTGTATCAAATAAAGCAAACGGCATCAAAATCGGATTACTACTTTGCAAATAATGGCAAATTTACAGGCAACTGCTGAATTGAAGAATATTCTATATGTTTGACCCCTCTCGCCTATTTCGGCTTCTAGCTCAATAACTAGGAAGCGACAAGCGACGGGTTTTGACCTCTGGCGTCACAAATGGTCGGTTGGGGTGCCTGAACCGGGTCCTGCGCTCTGCTGCACGCCTTTGCGGACGTATTCCAAAATTTGGCCACGTCTTGGGTTATATGCTGGATGTGCTTCATTGGCTCCCCCTAATGCAGCGGTTCTCGTATCGGATCATCGCTTTGGTATGGCGGTCCTTGCTAGGCCTAGCCCCTGCCTATCTAAGCGACCTCTGCTGCCCTACCTTGGGTGCTCCGGGTCGTCGCTCTCTCCGCTCTACTGAGCGGGGGGTGCTCATGGTCCCTTTGCCCGCACAGCTACTAAGCAGAATCGGGCCTTTTCAGTGGTTGGCCCCTCCCTCTGAACGGGCTTCCTTTGATGATGCGCTTGCATCCCAGAATCCACTCTGAATCTTTCTATACTTGCCTCAAAACTGTCATTTTCAGCCGTGCTGTGGTCGGGAGCGCTCCTGAGTAGTAACCTCGAAGGGGCGCTATATAAAAATGAATGAATGAATGAATAAATTCAGATAAAGAAGTTCTTAAGCTATTCCCGAAAGACAACCATGATAAGTACGAGGAACTAACGGCTTTGTTTTTCTTATCCTCGGCATATGAGGGCGGGTGCTAGCCCTATTCCTCGCCGTCTGTCCTTGCCAATGACAGCGAACGGTAAAGGTATACTATAGGGCCTATACTGCCCTCAAAAGCCAAAACGCAGTAACTCGGAAAACCAATATTTTGCACAAAGTTGATTTGAAAGTTTATTAGAAAAATCTCGGAATTTATCTATTCAATCCAAAAACTATTTACACCATAAAATGTATTAAATTGTGGGTATTTTATTGTTGAAATAAATTTTTTATAATATTAGTGATTTTCGATCAAAATACTCAAAAATCGTTTGTACTGCGTTTTGGCTTTGCATGAAATTCCCATTTTCATGGGAATTGAACTAGCCAAACACATTACTGCGTGTGGGCTTATCAATTTTATTCAGCGTGAAATGGTAATAAAGATTGCACTTTATAACTTATATTGTTATTAATTGCCTTTGTTTTAACTTGAACAACTTGAACATCAATTAGTAAAAAATTATTGTAACAAAATATTGACTTTAGCTATAAAAATTGAACTCTAACTAGATTTTGTCATGGAAATTATTATAGTCAATCACTGTTGCTTTACAGATATTTACAGATAGAATACAATGTTTTCAAAAATAATGTTTTAGCAAATTCATTGAAAAAATTAAATTTGAAAACAAACAATTGAACATTCCACATTTAGAAGTCACTTTAGGTAACTTAACTCCCCAAACTAAAGCAATACAGTAACAGATATGTAAATTATTGGCTGTTGACTGAGTGCCACAACTAATTAGCAACTTTCTACTATTTCATTCAAAATTGTCAACCAAATCAGAAGTGGTTGAGTATTGACTTCCATGATAGATCTTAAAAGTGAGGTGTAGGCCTATTCAGAAACTCTTGGTACTTTTTCACTTTGAAAATGCAGATATCGTCGAACGTTGACGTGGGTAGTTTGTAATAGAACTAATTTTCTGTATTTTAAGCGTGTGAGAGCTTTTTTCCGGCTTTCTGACCTTGCCTTTGCGTCCACACTTTTCTAAAGCCAGACTCAAAATTTTGGCAGCTCTGCTGTTACAATCTATCCTTTATAATAAAGAACATTGAAGTCTGCAATATATTTGAGCAAAATATAATGTAAGACATTTTTCAAACATCTTATCTAATTTAAATGGCACAGGCCTAATTTAAAAATCTCTTCGTAATAACTTTCATTCCATAAAGCTCTTAGCGAAATATCCCATTCAGTTATTGATAAACAAGCAGGGAATTTAAACCAAAGGTTCTTGGAGAAGAGTGCCTTAATGCTCTCTGTATAATAAATAGGGCCTACATGTGAAGTTCGACATGGATACCTACATTTCAAATTGATCAAGCGATATTGGTCTCTGAATTTTTGGGTACATGACAGTGTGATTTTCCTTACAGATTTTATTTTAGTTATAGTTATAGTTATAGTTAATGATTTTTATTTTAGTTATAGTTATAGTTATAGTTAGTATTATTTTTAGTTATAGTTATAGTTATAGTTAATGGATTTTTATTTTAGTTAATTTTAGTTACTACTTAGTTACAATAATTAAGTCTATAAGCAAAATTGTGCGTATTAATACGCTGTTTCACAATTTACTCAGAGCTATGAAAACCTTTGAAGCATGGGTACAGTCAGCTTCATGAATACACGAGTTTCCAAAGTAACTGACAAATTTCACAATAAAAATTTCGAATTTTTTGTTCTCATTTATGTCGAATCGTCCATATTGCACTTCCTATTTTTATTTTTTGTATTAACGAAAATAAAGATGAATTTTCGTTAGTGTTATTTTCGTTATAGTTATAGTTATAGTTAATGATATTTTTAGTTATAGTTATAGTTATCGTTAACGAAGTCATTTTATTTTCGTTAACGAACATTTTCGTTATCGTTATCGTTCTCTGAAAATCACACTGGGTACATGACTACTTAACATGCCTGCAACATGCCTACAATTCGACTGAGGCTGCTACTTAGAGTAAAATATCTTAAAACTTCATGTAAAAGAAAAACCTAATAATTCAGTAACCATCTGTCCTATCCGTGTATTAGTCAAACCCAAGTAACCGCGATACAAGCATCGTGTAAAAATATAGAAAATATTAATCAACAGACTGTTTTACAATCTGTAATTATAATTCACGACTGCAACAATTAAAAACGTTTTACAATTAAAAACGCTTTATATAACTTACTTCAGATTAATTCGGATTGATAAATTTGTTTCACGCTCATTAATTGTAAACAAAACCGGAAACAGAATGCCTAAACGCTGACTTATTACAAAGCCATAACGCAGCACTGCGTTTTGGCTTGGTATTCGTTCGTAAGAGCAGCAGAATGGTGTCACGACAAATGGTTCACCGCAAATGGTTCACCGACAAATGGTTCACGGACAAAAGGTTGACGACAATAGGTTCACGACAAAAGGTTGACGACAATAGGTTCACGACAAAAGGTTCACGACAAAAGGTTCACGACAACAGGTTCACGACAAAAGGTTCACTAAAAATTCGAAACTTTAATGAAAATCGGTAATCTATCGTCTTACCGTGCCATTATTTATTTGCGGACTCTAGCTATCCTACCGATTTCGCGTTATTTTATGCGTTCTCTCTTTTTGAATTCCAAATGAAAGAGTAATAGCGTACAATTGTCCAATTAATGTACTAGCATACATACTTATAATTTGTTAAACAGAAAGAAATGGATTAAAATATTGTGTTAAATTTATTGTGTTAAAATATTGTGTAACTTTTGTGTTAAACTACCAGCTTCATCAACTCCGAGTTGTCTCACGATCCCTCTCTCATAATGCTAGGCCTACTGTGACTCTTGTGCATGCCTTTAACGTTATTTGTCACTAGTAGACTTGATCAATGCAGTTCGGTACCTGTAGGCTAGGTCTACCATTGGGGCTAATTGGGCGTCTTGATCGAGTTCTGCGTTTAGCTGCTCGCCTCATTGACCACCTTCCTAAATATGCTTATGTCTCGAGATCTGCCTATATGCGTGATGTTCTTCACTGGCTCTCTGTTTCTCAGCGCATCTCCTATCGAGTTGCTGCACTTGTATGGAGGTGCCTTATTGGCTGTGCTCCAACCAGGGACGTAACTAGCGTTTGGGCTTGGGTAGGGGCTTAAGCCCCCCAAACGAAGCCGAAGCTCCCCAAAATGAATCAAGCTCCCGGCTCCACTATAGGCTTGGGGAACCGCACTCACCATGTTCTCCCCAAAACGAAAAGTCCTAGTTACGTCACTGGCTCCATCCTATACTTGCCTGATCTTAGTCGACCTGTCTCTGACCTCGCAGGTCGTAGATCTCTGCGTTCTTCAGAAAGGGAGGACCTTTTGGTCCCCCGAGCTCACACTTCTATTAGACAGCGTCGAGCCTTTTCGATTGTCCATCTGGAATATCCTCCAACTAGACTTGCGATTGATGACCTCGGCTAGATTCGCCTGCCTTTTATTATATAACAAGTATTCAAATCACAATAGCCGTGCCTGGGCTGGGAGCTTTTGCCTCTGAATAGGTACTTCTCTTGAAATAAAATACTCGACCCTAGGTATTTAAAAGCCGTATAAGGACTCACCCTCTCTATGAAACTGCCTATCACCCATCTAGAAATCACCATTGTCTAAGTGGGCCCTTCAAGGGATACCACTATTTATTATTGACAAATGCATTGCAAGATATACTGTTACTTGACTCTTGAAATAAAATACTTAGACCCTAAGTATGTGAAAGCCGTATCTAGGGACTAAAGAGCACCCTTAGTGCTATTGAAACCACCAATCACCCATCTATTTCAATCACCATTCTCTAAGTGGTTGCCCTTCAAGAATACCCCTATTTCCAATGCAAGATCCATTGTACAAATGCATTGCAAGATATACTGTTACTTGACTCTTGAAATAAAATACTTAGACCCTAGGTATTTAAAAGCCGTATCTAGGGACTAAAGAGCACCCTTAGTGCTATTGAAACCACCAATCACCCATCTATTTCAATCACCATTCTCTAAGTGGTTGCCCTTCAAGAATACCCCTATTTCCAATGCAAAATCCATTGTACAAATGCATTGCAAGATATACTGTTACTTGACTCTTGAAATAAAATACTTAGACCCTAGGTATTTAAAAGCCGTATCTAGGGACTAAAGAGCACCCTTAGTGCTATTGAAACCACCAATCACCCATCTATTTCAATCACCATTCTCTAAGTGGTTGCCCTTCAAGAATACCCCTATTTCCAATGCAAAATCCATTGTACAAATGCATTGCAAGATATACTGTTACTTGACTCTTGAAATAAAATACTTAGACCCTAGGTATTTAAAAGCCGTATCTAGGGACTAAAGAGCACCCTTAGTGCTATTGAAACCACCAATCACCCATCTATTTCAATCACCATTCTCTAAGTGGTTGCCCTTCAAGAATACCCCTATTTCCAATGCAAGATCCATTGTACAAATGCATTGCAAGATATACTGTTACTTGACTCTTGAAATAAAATACTTAGACCCTAGGTATTTAAAAGCCGTATCTAGGGACTAAAGAGCACCCTTAGTGCTATAGAAACCACCAATCACCCATCTATTTCAATCACCATTCTCTAAGTGGTTGCCCTTCAAGAATACCCCTATTTCCAATGCAAAATCCATTGTACAAATGCATTGCAAGATATACTGTTACTTGACTTGTGAAATAAAATACTTAGACCCTAGGTATTTAAAAGCCGTATCTAGGGACTAAAGAGCACCCTTAGTGCTATTGAAACCACCAATCACCCATCTATTTCAATCACCATTCTCTAAGTGGTTGCCCTTCAAGAATACCCCTATTTCCAATGCAAAATCCATTGTACAAATGCATTGCAAGATATACTGTTACTTGACTTGTGAAATAAAATACTTAGACCCTAGGTATTTAAAAGCCGTATCTAGGGACTAAAGAGCACCCTTAGTGCTATTGAAACCACCAATCACCCATCTATTTCAATCACCATTCTCTGAGTGGTTGCCCTTCAAGAATACCCCTATTTCCAATGCAAGATCCATTGTACAAATGCATTGCAAGATATACTGTTACTTGACTTGTGAAATAAAATACTTAGACCCTAGGTATTTAAAAGCCGTATCTAGGGACTAAAGAGCACCCTTAGTGCTATAGAAACCACCAATCACCCATCTATTTCAATCACCATTCTCTGAGTGGTTGCCCTTCAAGAATACCCCTATTTCCAATGCAAGATCCATTGTACAAATGCATTGCAAGATATACTGTTACTTGACTTGTGAAATAAAATACTTAGACCCTAGGTATTTAAAAGCCGTATCTAGGGACTAAAGAGCACCCTTAGTGCTATAGAAACCACCAATCACCCATCTATTTCAATCACCATTCTCTGAGTGGTTGCCCTTCAAGAATACCCCTATTTCCAATGCAAAATCCATTGTACAAATGCATTGCAAGATATACTGTTACTTGACTTGTGAAATAAAATACTTAGACCCTAGGTATTTAAAAGCCGTATCTAGGGACTAAAGAGCACCCTTAGTGCTATAGAAACCACCAATCACCCATCTATTTCAATCACCATTCTCTGAGTGGTTGCCCTTCAAGAATACCCCTATTTCCAATGCAAGATCCATTGTACAAATGCATTGCAAGATATACTGTTACTTGACTTGTGAAATAAAATACTTAGACCCTAGGTATTTAAAAGCCGTATCTAGGGACTAAAGAGCACCCTTAGTGCTATAGAAACCACCAATCACCCATCTATTTCAATCACCATTCTCTGAGTGGTTGCCCTTCAAGAATACCCCTATTTCCAATGCAAGATCCATTGTACAAATGCATTGCAAGATATACTGTTACTTGACTTGTGAAATAAAATACTTAGACCCTAGGTATTTAAAAGCCGTATCTAGGGACTAAAGAGCACCCTTAGTGCTATAGAAACCACCAATCACCCATCTATTTCAATCACCATTCTCTAAGTGGTTGCCCTTCAAGAATACCCCTATTTCCAATGCAAAATCCATTGTACAAATGCATTGCAAGATATACTGTTACTTGACTTGTGAAATAAAATACTTAGACCCTAGGTATTTAAAAGCCGTATCTAGGGACTAAAGAGCACCCTTAGTGCTATAGAAACCACCAATCACCCATCTATTTCAATCACCATTCTCTGAGTGGTTGCCCTTCAAGAATACCCCTATTTCCAATGCAAGATCCATTGTACAAATGCATTGCAAGATATACTGTTACTTGACTTGTGAAATAAAATACTTAGACCCTAGGTATTTAAAAGCCGTATCTAGGGACTAAAGAGCACCCTTAGTGCTATAGAAACCACCAATCACCCATCTATTTCAATCACCATTCTCTAAGTGGTTGCCCTTCAAGAATACCCCTATTTCCAATGCAAAATCCATTGTACAAATGCATTGCAAGATATACTGTTACTTGACTTGTGAAATAAAATACTTAGACCCTAGGTATTTAAAAGCCGTATCTAGGGACTAAAGAGCACCCTTAGTGCTATAGAAACCACCAATCACCCATCTATTTCAATCACCATTCTCTAAGTGGTTGCCCTTCAAGAATACCCCTATTTCCAATGCAAAATCCATTGTACAAATGCATTGCAAGATATACTGTTACTTGACTTGTGAAATAAAATACTTAGACCCTAGGTATTTAAAAGCCGTATCTAGGGACTAAAGAGCACCCTTAGTGCTATAGAAACCACCAATCACCCATCTATTTCAATCACCATTCTCTAAGTGGTTGCCCTTCAAGAATACCCCTATTTCCAATGCAAAATCCATTGTACAAATGCATTGCAAGATATACTGTTACTTGACTTGTGAAATAAAATACTTAGACCCTAGGTATTTAAAAGCCGTATCTAGGGACTAAAGAGCACCCTTAGTGCTATAGAAACCACCAATCACCCATCTATTTCAATCACCATTCTCTAAGTGGTTGCCCTTCAAGAATACCCCTATTTCCAATGCAAAATCCATTGTACAAATGCATTGCAAGATATACTGTTACTTGACTTGTGAAATAAAATACTTAGACCCTAGGTATTTAAAAGCCGTATCTAGGGACTAAAGAGCACCCTTAGTGCTATAGAAACCACCAATCACCCATCTATTTCAATCACCATTCTCTAAGTGGTTGCCCTTCAAGAATACCCCTATTTCCAATGCAAAATCCATTGTACAAATGCATTGCAAGATATACTGTTACTTGACTCTTGAAATAAAATACTTAGACCCTAGGTATTTAAAAGCCGTATCTAGGGACTAAAGAGCACCCTTAGTGCTATAGAAACCACCAATCACCCATCTATTTCAATCACCATTCTCTAAGTGGTTGCCCTTCAAGAATACCCCTATTTCCAATGCAAAATCCATTGTACAAATGCATTGCAAGATATACTGTTACTTGACTTGTGAAATAAAATACTTAGACCCTAGGTATTTAAAAGCCGTATCTAGGGACTAAAGAGCACCCTTAGTGCTATAGAAACCACCAATCACCCATCTATTTCAATCACCATTCTCTAAGTGGTTGCCCTTCAAGAATACCCCTATTTCCAATGCAAAATCCATTGTACAAATGCATTGCAAGATATACTGTTACTTGACTCTTGAAATAAAATACTTAGACCCTAGGTATTTAAAAGCCGTATCTAGGGACTAAAGAGCACCCTTAGTGCTATAGAAACCACCAATCACCCATCTATTTCAATCACCATTCTCTAAGTGGTTGCCCTTCAAGAATACCCCTATTTCCAATGCAAAATCCATTGTACAAATGCATTGCAAGATATACTGTTACTTGACTCTTGAAATAAAATACTTAGACCCTAGGTATTTAAAAGCCGTATCTAGGGACTAAAGAGCACCCTTAGTGCTATAGAAACCACCAATCACCCATCTATTTCAATCACCATTCTCTAAGTGGTTGCCCTTCAAGAATACCCCTATTTCCAATGCAAAATCCATTGTACAAATGCATTGCAAGATATACTGTTACTTGACTTGTGAAATAAAATACTTAGACCCTAGGTATTTAAAAGCCGTATCTAGGGACTAAAGAGCACCCTTAGTGCTATTGAAACCACCAATCACCCATCTATTTCAATCACCATTCTCTAAGTGGTTGCCCTTCAAGAATACCCCTATTTCCAATGCAAAATCCATTGTACAAATGCATTGCAAGATATACTGTTACTTGACTTGTGAAATAAAATACTTAGACCCTAGGTATTTAAAAGCCGTATCTAGGGACTAAAGAGCACCCTTAGTGCTATTGAAACCACCAATCACCCATCTATTTCAATCACCATTCTCTAAGTGGTTGCCCTTCAAGAATACCCCTATTTCCAATGCAAAATCCATTGTACAAATGCATTGCAAGATATACTGTTACTTGACTTGTGAAATAAAATACTTAGACCCTAGGTATTTAAAAGCCGTATCTAGGGACTAAAGAGCACCCTTAGTGCTATAGAAACCACCAATCACCCATCTATTTCAATCACCATTCTCTAAGTGGTTGCCCTTCAAGAATACCCCTATTTCCAATGCAAAATCCATTGTACAAATGCATTGCAAGATATACTGTTACTTGACTTGTGAAATAAAATACTTAGACCCTAGGTATTTAAAAGCCGTATCTAGGGACTAAAGAGCACCCTTAGTGCTATTGAAACCACCAATCACCCATCTATTTCAATCACCATTCTCTGAGTGGTTGCCCTTCAAGAATACCCCTATTTCCAATGCAAGATCCATTGTACAAATGCATTGCAAGATATACTGTTACTTGACTTGTGAAATAAAATACTTAGACCCTAGGTATTTAAAAGCCGTATCTAGGGACTAAAGAGCACCCTTAGTGCTATTGAAACCACCAATCACCCATCTATTTCAATCACCATTCTCTGAGTGGTTGCCCTTCAAGAATACCCCTATTTCCAATGCAAAATCCATTGTACAAATGCATTGCAAGATATACTGTTACTTGACTTGTGAAATAAAATACTTAGACCCTAGGTATTTAAAAGCCGTATCTAGGGACTAAAGAGCACCCTTAGTGCTATTGAAACCACCAATCACCCATCTATTTCAATCACCATTCTCTAAGTGGTTGCCCTTCAAGAATACCCCTATTTCCAATGCAAGATCCATTGTACAAATGCATTGCAAGATATACTGTTACTTGACTTGTGAAATAAAATACTTAGACCCTAGGTATTTAAAAGCCGTATCTAGGGACTAAAGAGCACCCTTAGTGCTATTGAAACCACCAATCACCCATCTATTTCAATCACCATTCTCTAAGTGGTTGCCCTTCAAGAATACCCCTATTTCCAATGCAAGATCCATTGTACAAATGCATTGCAAGATATACTGTTACTTGACTTTGAAATAAAATACTTAGACCCTAGGTATTTAAAAGCCGTATCTAGGGACTAAAGAGCACCCTTAGTGCTATTGAAACCACCAATCACCCATCTATTTCAATCACCATTCTCTAAGTGGTTGCCCTTCAAGAATACCCCTATTTCCAATGCAAAATCCATTGCACAAATGCATTGCAAGATATACAGTTACTTGACTTGTGAAATAAAATACTTAGACCCTAGGTATTTAAAAGCCGTATCTAGGGACTAAAGAGACCCTTAGTGCTATAGAAACCACCAATCACCCATCTATTTCAATCACCATTCTCTGAGTGGTTGCCCTTCAAGTAATACCGATTGCTATTTCCAATGCAAATCCAGAAGAATGGAAAGTTCCGGCAAAGGAACGCCAGTTCCTTCAAGACCAGAGAGGACCAAGAAAGATGATAATCGGCGGTATACTCAAGAGGAGACGTCAAAATTGAAGATAAGAAGAAGCCACTCAAACGAATGAAGAAGCATAAGGCCGGTGAGAAAAAAGTCAAGCCAGAGTCCAGAATTCAGTTAAAACTAAGCCAAAGCAGAATCGCCAATGTCAAAAAATGACAATGTCGCTACCTTTACTCGCTAAAACTTGCGATCGGACCGGAGTCTCGGATAGATCGGCTGCTGTATTAGCAACATCAGTTCTGCATGATCTTGGTCTCGTGTCGCCGATCGACCGATCTAAAGTAATCGATCGAAGCAAGATCCGCCGAGAACGCAGCAAAACTCGTAAGGAACTTCAGCAGAATGATGACCACATTGACCAGTTCGACCACATTCACATTGGCATGGAGGGAGTATTCTTTGATGGCCGCAAGGATCGAACTTTGACACAAGTTCTCGGCGACGACAACAAGTACCACAGAAAAACCCTCACGGAAGAACACATAAGCATCATCGCAGAGTTGGGTTCTTCATACTTCAGCCACACGACTGCGCCATCAGGCTCCAGCAAAGACATAGCTGAGTCATTAGTCGCTAGTTTGAAAGAGCGGAATGTGAAGACAGAGAACATTAAAGTTGTAGGGTGTGACGGCACAAACGTGAATACGGGACACATAGCGGGCGTTATCCGGCGACTGGAAGAAACCTTCCAGCATCCTCTGCAGTGGCTGGTATGTCTGCTCCATGCCAATGAGCTGCCCCTGCGCCATCTATTTCAGGCACTCGACGGCGTGACTACAGGCCCGCGCGGATTCTCTGGAGCTATCGGAAAGCGGCTAGTGACGTGTAGCGAACAGCCTGTCTCTTCATATGCACCAGTACAACTGACCGAGCAACTGTCCACTGTGTCCAGTGTGGACCCGAAGGAGTTGAGCACAGATCAGCGCTATCTATTGGAAATGTGCAATAGTATCAGCAAAGGTGAATGTAGCGTCGATCTGGCAATGCGAAACCCTGGTTGTCTGAATCACTCACTGTGTAGAGTGTAGACACTAATCTACCTATATCGTTCTGATGTCACTTAGTATTGCAAAATAAAAAGTTGCGAAGGGCGATCAAAACATTAATCAAAAATCTTGTAATTTTTACACAGTGTTCTATTGATCTATTGGCACCTTTTGACATATCTAGCTAATTGAAATTCAGGGAAAAATTTTTTCTGCCATTTTAACTCCACCCTTTTCCACACGACCGCCTGGAGTAGGCGATCCTCCGCGGCCCCGACTCGCTCCTCCATCGTTGGCGCACCAGCCGGCAGGTATCCCACCCGTTTGAGTCTAGCCAAGAATCTCTCCAGTCTCTGATGGTCGGCTGTCGATGCAAAGCCCCACCACGCCGGCGCCGCATACAATAGTCTCGCTACTGTTGTAGCTTCTGCAACTATATGTACCGCCTTCGGGGGGAGGCCATGAGCTCCACGTATTCGCAGCGCATGTAGTGCACCCGAACAGGCTCCAATGATCTCGTCATCATGAGAAGCGGCTTTGAGATCATGTCTTAAGGTGACTCTGAGGATTTTCATTGACTCCACTCTTTCTACTCCTTCCAACGGTAGCTCGACGCTTCCTAGCCTTATGACCAGCATCTCCCTACACTTGCTAGCGTCGAAGTCCGAATAACAATTCAGAACTGGTTGCAATGTTCCTCCCTTCCCCTGTTGCCTAGTTTATTTTACTTCTTATTGCATGTATTCAGAACTGTTCGACTAACATATAATTGCCATAGGGCCTACTGATACTGAAGATTATCAGGTAGGTTGAACGAAATTATTGGATTCGCATTGTGGCGAATAGCGGGGGTCGTTAATAGTTGCTCGGCTATGAATAGGCAGTTCCCCTCGGGCACCTGTACATTAGGCTCTTAGAAGTGTACGCGCCGAATAATTGGTCGTTGGGGTTGTTGGACTCTGACAAATAGCTGAAAGGGGCACGGGATCCACCGGAAGTGTACGTTGAGAAAACTGAGTCTATTATGGGCAGTCGATGTTTGCCTCTGAAAAGGGTGCAGGATGGTCGCTCGATTTCTGATCGGACTGTGTTGATGGATTAGAAAAGAGTGTAGGATTATATACAGTAGTTCGAACTGATTTTCGTTAAATTTAATGTGAGAATAGTCGTTTGAATAAAACAGTGAAAACTTTTCAAGAAGAAATTCTTCACACGCATAATAAGCACAATTAACATCCGAATGAAAAATTGCTCCTAGACATAGGCCTATAATGGTGAAACAATAATTGCACTTTTGTAAGTGACTTAAATATTGCTATATTGAGCATTTCAGATACATTTGTAGGCCTACACATTGTAATGGAATTAATTCACTTTTATTCTTGAAGGCATATAATTTAAAACATTCACCAAGTACACTTATTTATGCACACAGAACATACCAGACGTTACTTTAGTTTATTATCAATATCACAAAGAAGTTCAGACCTCAAGTCAAATATTAAATGCAGCGATGGAATTTTTGGTTTGAAGCACATGGCGCATGAGAGAGGGTGATCAGTTCTCTCCACGTCATCTTGCAACAAGAAGTCTCCAGTCATTGTCCTTACTGTGCAAGGGGTGTTTATGGAACACAGTTTCGTATCAATGTAACCTGGAGTGGATTCAATTACTTACTTGGCAACTTGTATTCCACCGTTATCTAATGCTCATGGGTTTTTACAGAAAGCAGGTTTTTAATCTGAATTTTGAGTGTGATTTGTTGAAGAATGCCTCCCATTATTCGTCTCGGTTCATTGGAGCGTGACCAGGACTGGACTAACGTTGGTGTTAGTCAATACAGCCCAAAACAGCTGTATGTGCTGCGGCGTGGATACATCGCACCTGCTGATGCGGTGATACATCAGCCCTGAACCTTCTGAAATTCCGAGGCTCACGCGGTGGCAGGCGGAGGAACAGGCCTATTGATGTGCTTATGCCTTCGCGACGTCAGCGGCTGAGGATGCGGGTAGCGGATGCGGTGGTTGACCGGAGGTGCCTGGTTCCGGTTGTGATGGAGCCAGCGCATCGTTGCACTGGGTCTTCAGCCCTGAGGAAGGATGAGGTTCCAGGCCTCTACATCATTAACGTCCGATCTGTTGCGAAGCCTCATGCCCTCAGCTACATGGCGAGCTAACCGGATATGGTCTTGGGCTGGCCATAGTCTCGGAGACTCCCATGAAGAAGCATCATTTATCCACCGTTTGCAGAGTCGATGGTTTCAAGATGTTTCGGCGAGATCGCCAGGGTCGCCGAGCGGGAGGGGTCGTGGTCCTGGTCAGCGATGCCCTAACAGCGATGGAACATAAAGTAGACCGGGACCTGCAAACCCTCGAACTCCTATGGGTCAAGGTTGTTCTACCGACCAGAAATGCATACATTGGCACATTGTATCATCCACCGTCACCAGTATATGATGTAAACATGCTGTTGAACAGACTTGAGCTATGTAAACATGCTGTTGAACAGACTTGAGCACTCGGTGGAGTCAATCACGATGTCCGATCTTCGAGCATTGATCATCATAGGCGGAGAATTCAATCAGCTCAGGGAAGACGAGGTGGTTGACAGAACGGGCCTGACGCCGATCAGCACACACCCTACCCGTGGGGAAAATACTCTAGACCGCCTGTTCGTCTCAGAGCCTTGCTTCGATTCGGTTAAAATTTTGACCTCTGCAATAAAAACCGACCACAGGGCAATCATCGCGACATCATCAGGTAAAATAATCACCATGAGTAAGCGGAAAGAAAGAATAACCTTTCGGAAAAGAACACCACAGCAGAACGCCACCTTTCTGCATGGCTTTGCGACTGTGGATCTATCCATGATCACCGCCACAGGTAATCCACAGGAGGCCTGGGACCGCTTCTACCTGGAGGCGAGGGAAACGCTGGACCGGATTTATCCTCTTCGGTCGGTGACGATGACCTCTGCTGACCCTCATTTCCTTACTCCGGAGGCCAAGCTGCTTCTCCGAAGGAAGAACCGTCTGATGAGGGCGGGGTTGGTGGAGAAGGCATCGGCATTGGCCATAAGAGTGGGGGTGCTCATCGAAAAGACCACGTCAGAATATAAAATATTCCATATTTTGGATCGCCTCCATCACACAGCGGACGGTGCGGACGGCTTGCCGGCATGGTTCCTGCGCCTGGCTGCTCCAGTATACTCCTCCGTGTTATCAGAGCTTATCAACCGCTCGTTCGCGGCTTCGCATGTCTCCACGCAGTGGAGCACGGATATCATTCATCCTGTGGCAAAAGTACAGTCGCCTACGCAGCCGGCGGACTTTCGACCGATTTCCATCACACCAGTTCTATCCAGAGCTGTCGAACGGGCACTGGTACATGAACATCTGCATCCCACCTTCACCACGCTTCCTATGTCGCATCTTCTGGATGACCAATTTGCATTCTTGCCGACGGGTTCCACCACTGCAGCCTTGATCGCCATACTCCATCAGATAACTGCCATGCTCAGAACCAACAGCTATGTCACTCTCATCTCCCTGGATTTCTCCACGGCGTTTGACACGGTCCGGCACTACACCTTTGCTGAAAAGCTTTCCAGACAACGTCTGCAACTGGCTTATCAATTTCCTAAAAGATCGGAAACATGTTACCAGGTTTAATGGACGATCCACCTAGTTCTGCAGATATCAACGCCAGCTTTGTCCAGGGATCTGGGGTGGGACCGTCCTCCTATGACATCAACGCCTCCGATCTCCAGCCGGTTCACTCCGCCAACAGGCTGACTAAGTACGCGGACGATACTTACTGGTTGGTGGGGTCGGAAATGAGGGTCACAGTTCACGAGGAGCTTCAACACGTGGCAGACTGGTCGGCACACAACAATCTCCGACTCCGACGCTAGCAAGTGTAGGGAGATGCTGGTCATAAGGCTAGGAAGCGTCGAGCTACCGCCACCGTTGGAAGGAGTAGAAAGAGTGGAGTCAATGAAAATCCTCAGAGTCACCTTAAGACATGATCTCAAAGCCGCTTCTCATGATGACGAGATCATTGGAGCCTGTTCGGGTGCACTACATGCGCTGCGAATACGTGGAGCTCATGGCCTCCCCCCGAAGGCGGTACATATAGTTGCAGAAGCTACAACAGTAGTGAGACTATTGTATGCGGCGCCGGCGTGGTGGGGCTTTGCACCGACAGCCGACCATCAGAGACTGGAGAGATTCTTGGCTAGACTCAAACGGGTGGGATACCTGCCGGCTGGTGCGCCAACGATGGAGGAGCGAGTCGGGGCCGCGGAGGATCGCCTACTCCAGGCGGTCGTGTGGAATGAAGTGCACGTACTGCGTCACCTCTTCCCGCCTACAGTCCATCGCCGCTACAGCTTCCGCCCTCGTGCCCATGAATTCAAACTACCACGCAAAGATGACAAGAATTTTAATTCAAGAATCCTTTATAAGCGCATTTCAAGGTTCTAGTAACAGCGTAACTTGAAATGCATTTGAACACTGGATTTTGGCTTGACAATAATGTTACAGTTGAAGGGTGAGCACTCAGAGAAGAGTGATCGCAAGATGTGGGTGATTGTGGTTTTGGTTAGCAAAGAGGTTCGCCTTCAGGCCCTAGACAGGGCTTTTACATATTATGAGTCTAAGTATTTTATGTCACAAGTCCAGTAACAGTATATCTTGCAATGAATTTGTACAATGGATTTTGCATCGGAAATAGAGGTATATTTGAAGAACAACCACTTAGAGAATGGTGATTAAAATAGATGGGTGATTGGTGGTTTCAATAGCACTAAGGGTGCTCTTTAATCCCTAGATACGGCTTTTAAATACCTAGGGTCTAAGTATTTTATTTCAAGAGTCAAGTAACAGTATATCTTGCAATGCATTTGTACAATGGATTTTGCATCGGAAATAGGGGTATATTTGAAGGGCAACCACTTAGAGAATGGTGATTAAAATAGATGGGTGATTGGTGGTTTCAATAGCACTAAGGGTGCTCTTTAGTCCCTAGATACGGCTTTTACATACCTAGGGTCTAAATATTTTATTTCACAAGTCAAGTAACGGTATATGTTGCAATGCATTTGTACAATGGATTTTAGATTGGAAATAGGGGTATACTTGAAGGGCAACCACTTAGAGAATGGTGATTAGAATAGATGGGTGATTGGTGGTTTTAATAGCACTAAGGGTGCTCTTTAGTCCCTAGATACGGCTTTCATATATTATGGGTCTAAGTATTTTATTTCAAGAGTCAAGTAACAGTATATCTTGCAATGCATTTGTACAATGGATTTTGCATCGGAAATAGGGGTATATTTGAAGGGCAACCACTTAGAGAATGGTGATTAAAATAGATGGGTGATTGGTGGTTTCAATAGCACTAAGGGTGCTCTTTAGTCCCTAGATACGGCTTTTATATATTATGGGTCTAAGTATTTTATTTCAAGAGTCAAGTAACAGTATATG
This sequence comes from Aporrectodea caliginosa, assembly GCA_020284085.1. Classification (NCBI taxonomy): domain Eukaryota; kingdom Metazoa; phylum Annelida; class Clitellata; order Crassiclitellata; family Lumbricidae; genus Aporrectodea; species Aporrectodea caliginosa. The sequence continues at coordinate 1,114,164 of JACEVL010000480.1, read as the reverse complement.
TTGCAATGCATTTGTACAATGGATTTTGCATCGGAAATAGGGGTATATTTGAAGGGCAACCACTTAGAGAATGGTGATTAAAATAGATGGGTGATTGGTGGTTTCAATAGCACTAAGGGTGCTCTTTAGTCCCTAGATACGGCTTTTACATACCTAGGGTCTAAGTATTTTATTTCAAGAGTCAAGTAACAGTATATCTTGCAATGCATTTGTACAATGGATTTTGCATCGGAAATAGGGGTATATTTGAAGGGCAACCACTTAGAGAATGGTGATTAAAATAGATGGGTGATTGGTGGTTTCAATAGCACTAAGGGTGCTCTTTAGTCCCTAGATACGGCTTTTAAATACCTAGGGTCTAAATATTTTATTTCAAGAGTCAAGTAACAGTATATGTTGCAATGCATTTGTACAATGGATTTTAGATTGGAAATAGGGGTATACTTGAAGGGCAACCACTTAGAGAATGGTGATTGGAATAGATGGGTTATTGGTGGTTTCAATAGCACTAAGGGTGCTCTTTAGTCCCTAGATACGGCTTTCTTATATTATGGGTCTAAGTATTTTATTTCAAGAGTCAAGTAACAGTATATCTTGCAATGCATTTGTACAATGGATATTGCATTGGAAATAGGGGTATACTTGAAGGGCAACCACTTAGAGAATGGTGATTAGAATAGATGGGTTATTGATGGTTTCTGTAGCACTAAGGGTGCTCTTTAGTCCCTAGATACGGCTTTTAAATACCTAGGGTCTAAGTATTTTATTTCAAGAGTCAAGTAACAGTATATCTTGCAATGCATTTGTACAATGGATTTTGCATCGGAAATAAGGGTATAGTTGAAGGGCAACCACTTAGAGAATGGTGATTAAAATAGATGGGTGATTGGTGGTTTCAATAGCACTAAGGGTGCTCTTTAGTCCCTAGATACGGCTTTTACATACCTAGGGTCGAAATATTTTATTTCACAAGTCAAGTAACGGTATATGTTGCAATGCATTTGTACAATGGATTTTAGATTGGAAATAGGGGTATACTTGAAGGGCAACCACTTAGAGAATGGTGATTAGAATAGATGGGTGATTGGTGGTTTCAATAGCACTAAGGGTGCTCATTAGTCCCTAGATACGGCTTTCATATATTATGGGTCTAAGTATTTAATTTCAAGAGTCAAGTAACAGCATTTCTTGCAATGCATTTGTACAATGGATTTTGCATCGGAAATAGGGGTGTATTTGAAGAGCAACCACTTAGAGAATGGTGATTAAAATAGATGGGTGATTGGTGGTTTCAATAGCACTAAGGGTGCTCTTTAGTCTCTAGATACGGCTTTTATATACCTAGGGTCTAAATATATTATTTCACAAGTCAAGTAACGGTATATGTTGCAATGCATTTGTACAATGGATTTTAGATTGGAAATAGGGGTATACTTGAAGGGCAACCACTTAGAGAATGGTGATTAAAATAGATGGGTTATTGGTGGTTTCAATAGCACTAAGGGTGCTCTTTAGTCCCTAGATACGGCTTTTAAATACCTATAGGGTCTAAGTATTTTATTTCAAGAGTCAAGTAACAGTATATCTTGCAATGCATTTGTACAATGGATTTTGCATCGGAAATAGGGGTATACTTGAAGGGCAACCACTTAGAGAATGGTGATTAAAATAGATGGGTGATTGGTGGTTTCAATAGCACTAAGGGTGCTCTTTAGTCCCTAGATACGGCTTTTAAATACCTAGGGTCTAAGTATTTTATTTCAAGAGTCAAGTAACAGCATATCTTGCAATGCATTTGTACAATGGATTTTGCATCGGAAATAGGGGTGTATTTGAAGGGCAACCACTTAGAGAATGGTGATTAAAATAGATGGGTGATTGGTGGTTTCAATAGCACTAAGGGTGCTCTTTAGTCCCTAGATACGGCTTTTAAATAACTAGGGTTTTAGTATTTTATTTCAAGAGTCAAATTCGTAATGAGAAATATTGCCTATTTCATTCATTCATTCATTCATTCCGAGAATTTTTATAGCTCCTCTTCAGGAGACCTTATAAGAGGCGCTCCCAGCCCAGGCACGGCTATAAAAGTGTGATTTGAGATACTTGTTATATAATAAAAGGCAGGCGAATCTAGCCGAGGCATCAATCGCAATTCTAGTTGGAGGATATTCCAGATGGAAGGACCCACAGTCGAGAAGGCTCGACGCTGTCTAATAGAAGTGTGAGCTCGGGGACCAAAAGGTCCTTCCTTTCTGAAGAACGCAGAGATCTACGACCTGCGAGGTCAGAGACAGGTCGACTAAGATCAGGCAAGTATAGGATGGAGCCAGTGACGTAACTAGGACTTTTCGTTTTGGGGCTTTAAGCCTTGAACATGGTGAGTGCGGTTCCCCAAGCCTATAGTGGAGCCGGGAGCTTGATTCATTTTGGGGAGCTTCGGCTTCGTTTGGGGGGCTTAAGCCCCTACCCAAGCCCAACGCTAGTTACGTCCCTGGTTGGAGCACAGCCAATAAGGCACCTCCATACAAGTGCAGCAACTCGATAGGAGATGCGCTGAGAAACAGAGAGCCAGTGAAGAACATCACGCATATAGGCAGATCTCGAGACATAAGCATATTTAGGTAGGTGGTCAATGAGGCGAGCAGCTAAACGCAGAACTCGATCAAGACGCCCAATTAGCCCCAATGGTAGACCTAGCCTACAGGTACCGAACTGCATTGATCAAGTCTACTAGTGACAAATAACGTTAAAGGCATGCACAAGAGTCACAGTACTGTAGGCCTAGCATTATGAGAGAGGGATCGTGAGACAACTCGGAGTTGATGAAGCTGATAGTTTAACACAGAAGTTACACAATATTTTAACACAATAAATTTAACACAATATTTTAATCCATTTCTTTCTGTTTAACAAATTATAAGTATAATGCTAGTACATTAATTGGACAATTGTACGCTATTACTCTTTCATTTGGAATTCAAAAAGAGAGAACGCATAAAATAACGCGAAATCGGTAGGATAGCTAGAGTCCGCAAATAAATAATGGCACGGTAAGACGATAGATTACCGATTTTCATTAAAGTTTCGAATTTTTAGTGAACCTTTTGTCGTGAACCTGTTGTCGTGAACCTTTTGTCGTGAACCTTTTGTCGTGAACCAATTGTCGTCAACCTTTTGTCGTGAACCTTGTGTCGTGAACCTTTTGGCAGAGAACCATTTGTCGTGAACCTTTTGTCCGTGAACCATTTGACGTGGAACCCAGCAGAATACTGTGGTTATAACGCAGTACTATGTTTTGGCTTGGCATCGAGTGAAAAATATCCGACTTACTGCGTTTTGGCAACACTAAATCTCGGAAACCAGTGATTATACAGCTTCGACAATTTTTTAACATGAAGATAGTGACATCTTAAGTGCAAAAAATGTAAAAAAGTGAAAAAAAAAAATTTTCGAGTTACTGCGTTTTGGCTTTGGAGGGCAGTATAGCTGTAGCTGATTTTGTCTTGGGGCGGAAATGAAACCAAAATCTCAAATGACATTTCTGCCCTGGCTGATATTTGAGGCCCGGACTTCTCGCTAACCAGTATGCACTGTCGCCAACCCCAATAATTAGTCTAATGAAGTCCAATGCAATCACATGTCATCTCATTCCATGCAGTCAAATCAGACCCAAATAAGGTTAGTTTTGCGGGACCAAACCTGATCTATCTAGAGCCTTCCATTGCGCTGCTGCTTAATATGTAACGTCAACTATGCTGTATATCTTGTACGTTATTGGTGTTGTATTTTATGTGTTGTATGCGTACACTGTTATAGTGACTTTTTTATATTATAGGGACGATGGCCTGGCCGTTTAAGAAAAAAGTGAAAGTATTAAACAGCTGCCAGTGTATATTGAAATATGATCAAACATATTATTGGTTTTATTTTGCTATTCTTTTGTCGCTAAATGTTTAGACACTCGGAGGGGTCAACCACGGGAATAATAACATTTAAAATAAGTCCAAACATTTACTCTTTCTTGCTGCAAATAATGAAAAGCGAAAGCGCACAATGTGTCCATGACATTATTATTCTTTGTTGTCTTGTCCTCTCTTTATGTGTTGATGCTTATTGCCATGTCACAAGAGATGGCGGGCTGGGTGGTTCAGGTTACCTGGTTATAATATGCTTTAGTTTTTGACTCCGAGAGGAGTCATCCGGGATATTCAAGGAGATTTTGCTTTCGGTGATGTTTAACTTCACGACCCCTGCCAGCGTTTTATCCACAGAATAAATTTGACAGTTGATTTTAAGGGGAAAAGAATCAACGAGCTGCAGTCCTATGGATGAACTCAGAACATAATTGCCAGCGTTTTTATCAGTATTAGGTGGGATTAATATGCGATCTACACAGATTTCATATGACAATCTGGTTCTGATAAAGATTATGGGTTCCATCTGTCAGGAATATGATTGCTGTTAGAGCTTGTGGTTGAATATGATGTGGAATTTTAAATGTAAGTTACATTAATTTATTTGCTAAGGAAGAGATTGAGTTCCTACTTCGCTGTTGATTTCTCTGTTGATTTTTCTGTCGATGTTTGTAGATGAACATTGAGACAGTTGCCAGGAAGATGATCAAAGCTACCGTCACACACGGCATAATAATCGCCAGATTCTTTGCACCTGGGTCACCTGTCGTAGAATAATATATATAACCGCCTAATGGATTCAACTAAATTCAACGTTATTTTATAGTTTTCAATCCAAATGAGAACTACAGGTTAAATAGAAAGGGGTGACAATGTCACTGAGGTAATAATAAGTGAGGTATTCAACGGAAAAAATAAGAGCATGCTTTTCAATACTAATTAATCTACAGGAATTTGCTTTTGTTGATAAATGCATGGCATAGAATTGAAAACTTGTGTTATTTTATATCGCAAACTGTCATTCTGCTGTTTCGCATAAGCTACCAACTAAGTAACATTAAGCTACAACAAATTATTATTTCATTTTTATATGTTTTGTTGAATAAAAAATTGAGAAGTTGAAAATGTGAAATCTTTTCTAATTTGAATTGTAAACATAAGTCCACATAGGCTAAGTCCATGCTGACTAACATAAACTAACATAATTAAAAACTAAACTTTGTAGAGTGTAGACTAGCTTACTTTATTAAAAATTGTACTTACAAGTTTTACTTATATAAAAACTTTACATGGAGTAATAGCAGTCATTTTATCAGTCAATCGGAGATTGCTGTATATAAAGAAAGCATTTCGCATTTTTGGATAACTTAGAAATTCAAGTAACTTTTATATATTTTATTTCTGGTACTGTGCTATTTATTTCTCAAATGATTACATTAAATAGTGACGTAAATTACGTTGAATCCTTGAAAGTACGGAGACAAAATATCAGCAGTCACAAACGACAGTGTACTGATAAGGGACGAAGGAGCTAATTAGGTGACTTGATAGCTCGCGCCTGATATCGGTCGTTTCGTATCTAGCAAAGCCATTGAAGCCATAATATTATATAGGGAGAGTCACTGAGTGAAAAGATTTATACGCAAAAGGGAAATAAGCTGACTTGAACAACTTTTGCACAAACGTACAGGCAAAGCAGTAAACATTAAGAATGAATTTTAAGAGCATGATTGACTAATGAAATGTGGTATGCACTGCTTGTTTTCAGTTCTATAATCAGTAGCCTATACGTGCAAAATTATACGCCCTCATAGAGCCGTTAAGCAGTTAAACTGAATTTATGATCTGAAAGAGCGCATTCACTTTAGTGGAGAAGTGGTTCAAAGTGAACATTTTAAAAAATGGACTTTTGAACTTTAAGGCTCACTTAGAGTTACTTGCTTTAAATATTTCTGGCTTTGGATTTTGATTAAAATATATTATTCATAAATTATGCGCATTTAAAATAATAATACTTTATACCTGTGCATTTTTATCCCCCGGGGATGATTTCACACGATGGGAGATAGAAATGGTTTATCCCCCCGGATACTCTATACCGGTATAGTCTATCCGGGGGATAAATTCCTTCATCCCCCCGGATAGTCCTAGGACGGATACTCTATTTCGTGATACCGGCTCAACATCCAGTAAGTTGGGAAGACAATTTAATGAGTCTCATGTTGCTTACCAGGAGCACATGTGTAGAAAACTTCCAGATACGGCTTCAGATGTTTCAAGCAGGAACTCTCAGCTTGTTTCAGCGTATCATTGGACGCTTTGATGTTGCATTGAATGCGCCCGTTACACAGACTTTCAAGAAAAGGTTGAACATTTGCATAGCAATTCAGATTTCTGTTGTCAAAGTCTACGCATCGACTGCTACGCATTCGACCGTAGAGGGCGCTCTGGATGTGGATGACAGTCCCAGCTAGGCATGTAGCGTTGAATGTCCCATCAACGCACACTTCGTTACTATTAGCTGTATTTAATTATAGTAAATAAGAGCATTTACAGTAAGTTTAAACTTAACGTGTGGCCACGTTAATTAAGGCCAAACCATTGTACCAATCGAGTTGTGCTTTCTCAAAAGGAAAATTCTTGTTTCTCATGGAGTATCTTTAGAGTAGTTCTACACTTCAAAATGTGATGCAATACAATGTACTATAATAGGATTCAAAATAGTGCACGATGATACACAAACGTAAGTATGAATGCGAATATTACTATAACAATTACCGGCGTCATTATAATTATCAATACTATTTTGCATTTATTAAGTTCCAGACAGAGCATCGATCGATTACGCTAGGTGAAGGAGTTGTTCAGGGCTGCTACACTGTAAACCTCTCGGATAGACTCGATCCTATGCTCTCGAATCTCAAGGCCTTTCCAGACTTTGCGGAGCGAACGTTTAGCCAGAAGAGACGATGACCATGTTACACTAAGATTAAAACTAAATTATGTGAACTATCAATCTTCTTATTTATATGTTGTATAATTTATAATTAGCAACGTGATCACTGATCAGTGCTGCAACATGTAAAATTATTCAGTAATTTTCTTAATAGAAATTGTATTTCATTGACGCTGGATCTAATATTACCGAACTGTGGGCAAAATTGCACGTTTATCACAAATGTTTAGATGCGGAACCAAACATAAAAGAAGCTTACCGAGGCAGGGAGGAAATAGTAGAACGCTTTCAAACAGTAATACTATTCCGAAAGGGTTTTCCATTTCATACTCTATGCTTGTAAGTGAACTGCTGCTATACTAAACGAAAAGCATGTGTTTTAGCTGCAGTTCACATTTACTTTATATTGCTGTAGATGCCAAAAACGTTTGAAAATCGATCAGAGTGGTTTGCATCCGTTATCGGTTTAAGGCCTCAGAGGTTAGCCGTACAAATACATCATGTAATGTACAATTTTTACATACAAAATCATGTACAAATCACTCGTAAGCTGGATGTGTAGCCTAATTACCAAGTAAATAGTACAGTTATTGCATTTCGTGGCGTTGTGAAAGTAATGCTCTGCGGAAATCCTGCCAATAAATTAAAAGGAAAGAATTAACGGCGGTTAACTCGTTTTCATCTGGTTTCAGTTTTTCATCATGTTGCGGTGTAGCATAATGGCCTGTACACGAGTTGCATGTAATTGCCCACCATGATTCACTAACATTCATTACCATTGCTCCATCCAACTATTATAGATTTTGATGTGTCCTACTTTCTGTGCAGTTATAAGAGTTTGTTGTAATGCTGGTGAAGACTCTTCATAGAGGCACAGTGTTATACAATTCGGTCGTGACTGTTGTAGAATTATAGTCGAGAGGTCTAGAGGAGCAGGAAAATTATGCGCCTTATGCAGAGCGACAGAGACAACTCTGAGCTAGACATGTTTTCATTTAAAACAAATACAGCTATAATATTGTAGGTTGTGATATAATAATATCTAAATATCATTTTCAATTATAAGCTTACGTGTACTTGCATAACGCTTTCAGCAATCTATCAACTTCAAACTCACAAGCCCAACTGGTAGTATAGTTACTCTTATGCCCACCTGTGCCCACTGATATCTGATGAAATGGAGGTCAGCACTGGGATTCACATGGTTAAATGTGAATGGTAACGAGCCAGGTGCAACGTTTATATAGCATGGTTACGCCTAAAAACTACCTTGTCCGCTGACAATTGAACGCACCGCATCCACGATTGCTCAAACCTGTGAGTGGCCCCTCAAGCTAACTTGGGGTCGCAGCAACTCGCATGAATCGTTAACGACTTCACTTTCTTAGCCTCGGCATATATGGTTGGTGGTCAGTCTTCTACCTCGTCGAGTGATCGTTCCCATACACAATCTGCAGTTAGTTAACTCATTGTACAGCCGACTAGTTCGCCAGGTGTCGCTAGGGGCGTAGAATTATCGTACAACCTTTCTAGATTGCTGCTACATTTGCGTCCTCGAATGATCTCAGCTGTGAATTATTACTAGACAAAGTGCGGTTCAGTCTGTGAAGTGTTCAAACAGTTACTGTAGCTAAGCTCCAGTTTCTATTTTCAAATTTCCATTACCCAAAATGTTTTAAGCAAAGAAGCAAAATAACTTCTTGTCGTTAGTGATAGAACAGGAGCTTCAGACGATCGATGTAGCCTTCAGTAGCATAGAACCCACTTCATGAAGGCTTAGAACAGTTAGGTATGATAATTATAACTACTTCAAGTCACTTATTTTCATAGGTCTCTGCTGTTAAATAAATTGTGCGATGGAGCTGACTAACTTCAAGAATTAATTATTCTGCTGTATCATCTTAGGCCCCCTCTTAGCGGGACTCGTCCCTTTGGGGTGCCTATTGCTCCCACGTCACTTTACATTAGCTTTTTTGTAACCCATGTGGACCTACTGTTTAATTGGTTTATTCTTCTTTGATCATTTATCTTCTTCGTTACTCAAACATGTTGAACCTTTTAACTAACTACTTGAGTTGTGATTAATTTGTTTGGGTTTGTTAGTTGTATCTTTCGTTGGGAACAATAAATTTAATTGAATTGAATTGAAATACTGTGGTGGTTTTTCCTTGTAGCGTGTGCTGATATTGGTTGCAGAAAATACGGACAGGCAAACTGTATAATTAATTATAGAAGCAGGGATGGGCAGTAATTTAATTGATGTAATTGAAATTACGTAATTCGAATTACAATTGTAATTGGTAATTTGTAATTTGTTGCTCTGGATCAATGTAATTTATAATTTGTAATTCAATTACATTTTTTCATGTAATTTGTAATTTCAAATTACATCTGTAAAATCAGATTACTTTGAACAGAAACTAGAATCATGGTCTACACAGCCAGAGCAGTTTGGAAATCATCTTCTACTTATCTTGATCATCATCAATAGAAGTATCTATGGAATGAACGATAGCAACATTGATCTCTTTCACTGTTTTCAACAAATTGGAGCCATTGAGAGAAATGGTAGCAACAATTTTGTCATGTGTCAGACCAGACTCATTATGTATTATATACATGTAGATTAGTTGTGCTACTCCATTACACGTGTGCATGCTAAGGCAACTGAGCGTCGCTCAAATGTAGATGCATCGATCCAGTGAAAGGTTACTCCCATGTGAGCCTAACTTCTATGTTTAGTAGGGTGGAGTGAAAGTCTAGAAAAAACTTTTTTTTCAGTAAACTTTTCTAATAGTGATGGAAAGTTGTCAGTATGTTAGAGGAAGTAGTGTGCAAAATATTTTTGATTTTGTCTTTTGTCTTCTGCCCTCTACCGGCGAGGAAAGTTTACAATATAAATTCTGTGGGAAACGTCCATGTAATGCATTAATTTTTCTTGAACTAAATATTGTTAGTGAGGTGGCTTAGTGAAATTATCGTTACCTGGCGGGTAAAAGCACCAAATTTGGCATGAAGATCCGTTAGGGTCTACTAATTAATGTCAACGTAGGGGCCCTCTGAAATTAATAAGCATTCTTGTATAAAACACCAAAAATCAAGGTCAAACGGTCAAACTCAAGGGAAAAGGCCACAACTCAGCTAAATATTATTCTATTTGGGTGATTCTTTTACCTATTTGATCGGACCAATAAGGGCTGCATCAGAGGAGACATAGAACTAGAAGATAACATAATCCAAGGTCATTTCAAGGTCAAAATGTCAAAATTAAGAGAAAGTTGGCAATAGCTACATGTTGTATGCCAAATTTTGTTCTATCTGGATGATTCTGAGTTATGTCGAGCGGTGGCAAAGTCATGAAATACACGCTGAAATCAGAATCCAATGAAGTGCTGCAATTTTAAATATTTCCAGGGACTGTGCTTTACTTCACTTACTCTTTCAGATCACGCGGGCATCTAGTTATGGGCGCCCCATATCCATTCTCAGCCTCTCCATGCCATTCGCATGTCCCTTGAAAAACTTGGTCCTACGAATTGAGAAAACCCAAACTTAAAGTCTTGTGAACTGGACTTTTATGGTCAAATTTGATGACAACAAGGTTTCAGGGCTCATCATTCGCCTTTACTTCCTATACACGGCCGACATTCCTGCCATATTTCTAAACACACTCGTCAACGGGTCACCTCTATGCAGATGACATACAGGAATCGGTTCACGGCCCCCTCTGTTCAGTTTCCTCTTACTAGTTGCACTTCCTCTTACTAGTCTCTGTCTGTCTGTCTGTCTGTCTGTCTGTCTGTCTCTCTCTCTCTCGTTCACCTCTCACTTGGCGCTCACCAGCAGCTTCTTGAGCTTGACTACCTGCTTCTTGCTGAGAGATTCCTGTCCGCTGCTTTTCACTCCAGCGATCGAGGTCTTAGTGTAGTCCTCGACACCACGCTTACCTTTATGAAACGCATCGCTAATCTTAAGCAATCTTGCTACTTGCAACTCAGACGGCTCAGATCAAGCCGACGCACCTCTCCTCCTCCGTTAATTTTTACCTCTGTTGTTGATTCCTTCATTGATTCCTAGTTGATTACTGTCAGTTCTCTTGTTGGCCTCCCAAAAATCTGTCTCTCCTCTCTTCAGTCAGTTCTGAATGCTGCGGCCAGCTTAATAGCCCTATTTCCAAGCTTTTGCCTTCATTGACCCTGCCCTATGGAATCAGCTTCCTTCATTAACACATTCCTCCTGAACTGGTGGTCCAAGTGCCTCCTTTCGTTGACTTAAGACCACTTTTTTGTCTGGGTCATTCACACTGGGTGCGCCTCTGATTTCTGAGCACTGCGAGAGGCGCTTTATAAATATAATTATATATACAATACAATTCCAAAAGTTATCGACATTCACTAATGTAAAAACCAGTCATTCAGAATGATGTGCAAACCGAGATATTTTTGGGTACATATCCTTGGACTCTATCCCACAGCATAAATTATATTTTATAATCTGTTCTTTGCTGCATGGTGCAAAATTGAGCTAGGGTTTCATAATATTATATAGAATATTGTATAATAGCAGTAGGCCTACTCTGTTGTGACGAAACATAATGGCTTCTATGCGATTTCTACCGAAAAAAACTTAAAATTTGAAATATTGCATTGGTGGTAGAGGGCAGAAGATATCATTTGAAATTTAAAATATTTTGTGTGTTTCTTCCTCTACCCAAGTCGCAACTGTTGCCCACTATTAGAATTCATTTCTTACAAAAAAATTTTTCACTCCACCCTAATTGTTTAGTCCACACTCTGCAGTCGTGCAGACAAGTCGTTGTTCAGATGATTCTTCTTTTGATTCTTCATGGGCGTAGGCAGAAAGTAATTTCAGCGGGGTTTTAAGTTTTCAGTGGGTTTCGCATTGAAAATTGTCGTATTTTTTAAAGTTTTAGTGTTTAACAACAGTAACGCATTCATTTGGAAGGAGCTTTGAGCCCGTAAAACCACCCCTAAATATGCCCATGGCAGGAATCCTTTGCTACGTGAAATTGTGTGACAGAGCTGACTAGCCTCAGTAAGAAACAAAACAGAGTTGCTTAGCCCTGCAGTTTGTCGTGCTACTGGTTGTATAGCATGTGGTAAAATGACAATGCTAGAAGTTTTGTTTTAAGTTTTTCCCGAATAGCGTCAAGATAAAGTATTCTGTAACAAAGACCTGTTCCTATATATATACACGGTTACAAAGCGTAACTTATTTTATTTTACACAACTACACAGTTACTGTAGTACACATTCCTCGTAACTAGACATCTGAAAATTGACCATAGTTCCTTGATGCAACTCCATTCTTAGCGCGTGTCTGTTTAATTGCTTCTGTAAAAATAAAGTTCATAAGAGTTTTTTCCGTATTCTAAGATATACACTAAAATAACAGACAATAACTAACTAACAATATTTACACTTTCGTTTCTGCGTCGCCTGTGATGTTCTCTGCTATATTAAGATTGCTAAGGTTAACTGGTAAGTTGATGGCGGTACCACTTATGGACTGGTTTTCCGGCTCATCTTCGTGATTCAGTTCCGTGTAGATATGAGAATCAATTGGTAAACGACGATTTTGATTGCTGGGAGAGGGGACTGATTCATATAGCGGTGCTGCCGTTGGAACCTTTGTTAGATGTTGGTTGATGGCTGAGGGGGCTGGCTCAGACTGTGCTATGGTCATTGTGGCGTTCTTTGGAGGAGACTTTGGACCGACCAGAGGAACATTTTGCCCATAACGAGTGTATTTCATTGGCTGGATTTCATCAATGTCGACGTAGCAGGAGCTGACTAATTTGATGAAAAGCAACCGTATTAACAAATTAATTATATTTGCAATTAAAGAACGAGTAAAGAATAAGTAAAATAGAAAAGAAGCGACGATTGTCCATTGTCCAGCCTAATTAGTCTTGTCTCATTTAATCTAATCTGACCTAATCTGATATCATCTGATTTAATCTAATATGATCAACTCATATGTGACATGATCCAATCTAATCAAACCAATTCTAATCTAATCTACTCTAGCCTGGACTAAACTGATCTGATAGGATCTGTTCTTTATGAAGTCACCAATACAAAATTATATAAAGAAGTTTAAGCTTTTCCCGAAAGATAGGTACGAACATCAAGCTGTTTTGTTCTTGGTTTTAGGTCGTAAATGAACCCAAAATCTCAAATTACGAAGCCTAGCCAGATATATACAGTATATATCTATAGTACAAGGCGATGTATGTTTACGTTGTCCTTCCGTTTGTATGTTTGTTTGTTTGTCTGTTGTCTAAGGGCTCCGAAACGGAACGCTTTAGCGATTTACAAAATTTTACAAAACATTATTACGCCACGTCTAGATCAACGCGACTATTTTCAGCTCGCAATTTTATTTAAACGCCGATATATGGACATTTTAAATTTCAAACTGTTTCGACGAGGATATCTTATAATACCGGCCATAGTAGGCCCTATGGCCATTTGTCCACGTCACGCGGCCTAAATATGCAATCTTACGTCACGCGGCCTAACAGCAGAACTTCGTCTATTAATATTGCCTATAATTATTATAAGGTAGAGATAACCCGTGCACTGTGCAGTACACGGGCAAAGCAACTATGTTCACCTCTAAATATCGTTTCCATTCAGATATATGGACATTTTAAATATCTGAAACCCATCAGCAAATATAGTAAGTAAGTAGCCTTTATTTGCAGCCGTTAAAAATTACACCTGGGGAAAACCCGGGCGAACGCCGGGTAAAAATGCTAGTACATATATAAAGCTTTCCATAGCTCTGTTGTTTAAAACGCAGGCGTCAACTATGCTATGAACTGTGTATTTTGTAATTTATTGGTGCAGTATGTTTTATGTGGGATAAGGCCGTAGTTAAAGTTGGTAAATTAAGACCACGCATTCAATCCCGTGCTTTAGGTTGGTAATTATTTTAATCTCGGGAAAACGTTTCGCGTTCTCTCAATTTAAATCGAAGCTGGAAAAGTAATTCATTGCTTTCCTAAACGGAAGCCGGATTGATGAAAATTACTGTTTAAATGGGTGCTGGATTGATTAAAAGAATTGTTACATTTGGAGCTGGACTGATAAAATGACTTGTTTCAATGGGAGCTGGATTGATGAAAAGCCATATTTCAATGGGAGCAGGATTGATGAAAAGACCTGTCGCAATGGGAGCTGGATTGATGAAAACGATTATTTCAACAGATTGATGGCAGCTATCATGGACATGGGTAGACTGCCCTTTTACAAATGTCTGTCAAGAATTTAGCTAATTCAGATTTCTGAAATGTTGTTCTTGGTGTCCCTAGTTAGCGGAATCTTGATCCCTTTTGGGACTCCTCTTGCGGCCAATCCTGATATTTTATTTTGAAATGTTATGTGATTTGATTTAGTTTCAATACAAGAGTTTTGATTGATTGATTGATTAATTGAAGTCATCCGGTATATATTCAGAGGGTAATGGCTTTCGGCGATGTTTAACCTCTCGATGCGTGTCCGATTTTTATCGACAGAACAAAATTGACAGTTGATTTTAAGGGCAAAAATCCACGAGCTACAGTCCTGTACATGAACTCAGAGCATAACCCGGCCAGCGTTTTCATGAGTATTAGGTGGGATTAAATAATTATGCGTTCTATACAGGCCCAATATGAGAACATGGGTCCTATGTGGCCTACATGTGGGAATGATAGCAGTCAAATGGGCAGACCTTTATTCCATTTCTTTTTACCAGTTCCGCAAGCGCCTGAAGACCTCTCTCTTAACCAGTGAAGACACTGGCCAGGGTTGGGAACGCCTCTATTCGTGAAATGGCGCTATATAAATATTCGATTACGATTACGATTGCTTGGAGCTTGTGGTTGAATAGATAGGGCCTACTTAATTTCAAAAGCAAGTTACAGCAATTTGATCACGTTTGTTTGCTATGTAAGAAAGAAATTGAGTTCCTACTTCGTTGTTGACTTCTCTGTCGATGTTTGTAGATGAACACTGAGCCAGTTGCCAGAAAGATGATCAAAGCCACAGTCACACACGACACAATAATCGTCAAACTGTGGTCACCTATCGTAGTATAATAAATTATACGCAACCACATAGTGGATTCTATTAGATGCAATGTGATTTTGTGTTTTTCAATCCAATTAACACCACATGTCTAACATAAAATGGTGAAATGTCACTGAGGAAGTCAACTTGAAATTATAAAAACATGCTATTCAATACTAATTAAGCTAATGGAATTTTCATTTATTGACTAATGCATGGCATAAAATTGACAACTTGTTTTACTTTATATAACATGGTATTTCTGCTGTTTTAAATAAACTAACAGCAGTGATCGGCAAAAGTTAGCTACAAAGTTAAGCTTACATTTTTCAGTTAAGTATGAAGCTTAACTGGAAGCAAGAGTTTAGTTAGAACCAAAGTTTAGCTAATGTTGTTTAGTTACTAACTGAAACGTTTAACTAACAAAATCAGCTACTAAGTAAGTAAGTAAGTAAGTAAGTAAGTAAGTAAGTAAGTACGTAAGTAAGTAAGTAAGTAAGTAAGTATTTCCTTTATTGAGAAGCACTAGCAAACGCACAGCACTGTACATAGCAAGATTAATACATTCAAACAAATAAACAAAATTTTATATATACAACCATAGAATTGAATGAGAGGCTTTATTGCACAGAGGAAGAAGAGCTAGAGCTAGTCATGGGGGGAAATGAAGGGCTTAAATAGCCAGATCTAGGGAAATCATAGTTTATTTGTATAGCATCCGGGCAAGGAAGCATTTCTGAGACAGGTTGTCAAAAATGGGAAGCTCACGATTATGGGACCGTGGCCGCAGGGAATAGCGCGATTGCTTGATCGGCGGCAACAATTTATGCAAAAGGCTACATGACAAGGATTGTGCAGAATACAGGCAAAGAGTCTAGTAGCCGCATTGCTGCAGAGAGTCTCAAATGAGGGAGAAGATGGAGGTAAGTACCCCTGGCGTACCAACCTTCGGATAATTCCCTCAAGGGCCTCCCGTTCCTGCACTCTCGCAAAGCCCCACCACACAGGCGAGCAATTATACAGCATCATACCAACCGTAGTGGCACGAACTACATTAAATAAACTGTACCCCGAGAGCCCATGCGACCTCAGGATTCGAAGTGCATAAAAGGACTGCCTTGCTATGACTACTATGCAACTAACTGCCGCACTGATTGTCATGAGTATTATTGAGTAACTGGTTCTATTACACAAGTCAAGTGAACTGCACAGTCGACTTGACGGGAAATTCTATCGACTTGAATGAAAAGTTTTCATTACTTTCTGGTAGAACTGTAGTACGACTATTAGTCTAGTACACACTACATAGTTTGAAAGTGAAATTGTCAGTAACACTCTGCATTATTTCAGTTCACTTAGCCTCTGTTATTGTGAAAAGTTTTCTGAAAAAGTTTTTTTTAAAAGTTTAAAAAATGTAACAAACTTTTTCAGTTTAGTTAACTTATTTATAAAATCAATTGACCAACTTTACATGTAGCTAAGCTCTATTATTTTAGCTGAAAAACAGTTGAAGCTTCAAAAAATTAGTTTAGTGCCCATCACTGACTAACACAGATTTCGCGATAATGTTATAACTTATTAGTTTATTACATTATTACAACGTATTGATGTTATTTCACCATATTGGTTTTCCTCAGTGGCGCAAAGCGTCTCGACTGCAGCCGCTGAAGTAGCACAACTTCTCGGAGGATCAGTTGTCCATGTTTCTGTAGCTATGTACAATCAATGACACAGATGACTTCGGGTTTTAAAACACAACTAACTCCACATAGTTTCAAGTCAACCTCGTCGGCGATCGTTACGCTCTCTAGCTGTGGAGATATGCAGGTGTTGTGCTTCCGCACTTCAACTTGAGCTCATCGTGCATAAAATATCACGGAAACAACCAAGATTGTAGAAAGATGGCGCGAATATTGTGAGCATGTATATTGTAAAGAATTATTTGATAAGAATGAAGAAGATGGAATGCAATGGGAATATGAGCCTGAGCTTCCACCTCTCCGTCCAGAAGTTGCCAGGGTTATTCGAGAAACCGCCAGTCGCAAGTCAACAGGTCCTGACGACGTACCAGTTGAGTTGCTCAAAAATAGAGAAGATCAACACTAGATAGGATGAATAAGATATGCACTGCAATATAGGAATGTGGAGAGTGGAGACTTGGCCTGAAGACTGGTATCGCTCTATATTCCGATTCCTTAGAAAGGCGACAAGAAAGAATGCATAAATTACAGAACAATTGCTTTGGTCTCGCATGCCAGTAAAATACGGCTTAGAATCATCTTGGAACAAACAAGACTGCAAGCGAGATTGCAGAAGAGCAGGCTGGTTTCCGAAGAGGAAGAGGGACACGAGATCAAATCACTAATCTTCGGATCCTCCTGCAAACAACTAGGGAACACCAGCAACCTTTGTTTATGTGTTTTGTTGATTTCGGAAAGGCGTTTGACTCAATCTCACATAATAAGCTCTGGCTAACCATGATCGAAATGGGATATCTAGTGCATCTCATTAATGTAATACAGAAAATATATGAGAAACAAATGGCTAAAGTCAGAGTGGCATGTACACATTCAAAATGATTCCAGATAAGGAAAGGGTTCGATAAGCACCCACGGCCAAATACAAAGCCGACTCAACATCCAGTAAGTTCGGAAGACCTTTTAATGAGTCTCATGTTGCTTACCAGGAGCACATGTATAGAAAACTTCCAGATATGGTTTTAGTTGTTTCGAGCAGGAACGCTCAGCTTCTCTCAGCGTATCATTGGACGCTTTGATATTGCATTCAACGCGTCCGTTACACAGACGTTCAAGATACGGCTGAACATTTGCATAGCAATTCAGATCTCTGTTGTCAAAGTCTGTACATCGACTGCTACGCATTCGACCGTAGAGGGCGCTCTGGATGCGGATGACAGTCCCAGCTTGGCATGTAGCATTGAATGTCTCTTCAACGCACACTTCGTTACTAATAGCTGTATTTAAAAAACAGCATTTACAGTAATTTTAAACTTAACCTGTGACCTCGTTTATCAAGGGCAAACCATTCTACCAATGGACTTGTGCTATCTCAAAAGAAAAATTCATGTTTCCGCGGAATACCTTTTGAGTAGTTTTAATTTTCAAAATGTTATGCAATACAATGTATTACAGGATCCAAAACTGTACTTAATGATGCACAAATATATGTATGAATGCGAGCATTACCCTAAAAATTAATATTAATTCCAGTGTTGTTATAATTATCATTATTATTTTGCATTTATTAAGTGACAATATAATGGCAGATCGTCAATCGATGGCGCTAATTGAAGGAAATGCTCAAGGCTGCTACACTGTAACCCTCTCGGAAGAGGATCGATCCTGTGCTCTCCGAGGGACAAGGCAAGCAATCTAACAATTAGGCTTCCGTGTTCCAGAATATAAGTTGCATATAATTATGCATGTATGTATGTATGTATGTATGTATGTATGTATGTATGTATGTATGTATGTATGTATGTATGTATGTATGTATGTATGTATGTATGTATGTATGTATGTATGTATGTATGCATGTATGTATGTATGTATGTATAAACGATTGAATGAATGTATAAGTGTATGTATGTAGGATTGTGTGGATATATGTATGTGTGCATATATTATGCTGCATATGCATACGTGCGCACATTTATTCCACAACAATAAGAGAAACAAATATTTGCAGATTGCTCTATAACGTAATGGTAATGTTAATCGTAAGCTTCAAACTTCTAAAGCGCCACTCGAAAGCCAAGCGCATGGCACCAGCTTATTCACGAGCCTTTGAATGAGATGAAACGAAAGCAAAAGCCGATATCTAATATTGATAAGTTGGAAGCATTGATTCTAGTTTCCTCACACCTATGCTCGCGATGTCATCGAGATGCTGAACAAGGCACACTATGAATTCTGGTTTAGAGTCCTTATATGCTTTAACCAAATAACAGAAATAAAGTTATCATCTGAGACATAATGTTGAGACTAATGATTTCAGACTTACACTTTATGCATTGATGAGAAATCTTTAGAAACGGCATTCGTCCTTTGAGACAAGCAGGCGTCACTCTCGTAAACAATTCACTGGCAAGATGAAACTTGATGCTTTGTTTTGATCCTAAATGTGCCTGAAGAAGTAATTGCACATCCGTTGAGCAATTCAGTTCGTTTTCTGTTAAATTGAAGCATCTGTTGTCGTGCATTCGACCGAAAAATGCGCTTTCGATGAAGACGATTTCGCCAGCAGAACAAGACACATTGAAGGTGTCCCATAAACAGACATCTTCAGCAGCATCTGTAGAAGCAAGAAAATGAATGAATTCGATAAAGACACGGAAACAGCCTATTGGGGATATCAGACCAGGAAGTGGTGAGTTTCCAGTACAGATCTGAAAGACTTTGCCAAACGAACGTTTAGCCAGAAAAAACGATGACTATGTTAAATTAAGATTAAAACTATTCTGTGTGAACTATCAATTATTCTCATTTATTTGCTAGAAGAATGCGTAGGAACATAGGCAGTGCTTCAACAGTAAAATGATTCAGGAATTTTTCTCTAGAAATTTATTCAAACGACACTGGATCTAACCTTACCGAAGTGTGGGCAAAATTGCACGATTATAACCAAACATCCTGGACAATGTAGGCCCTATTGTTTAGATGCGCAACCAAGCACAAAAGAAGCTTACCGAGGCAGGGAGGAAATAGCAGAACGCTTCCAAGCAATAATACAAATCCGAAAGGGTTTCCCATTTCACACTCCAAGCTTGTAAGTGAACTGTTGACACACTAAACACAAACCAGTTGCCTCAGCTGGAGTTAAACATTTACTTTATATTGCTGTAGATGCAAACAACGTTTGAAAAGCTATCAGAGTGGTGTGCATCCGTTATCATTTTAGAGGCCCTTCCAGCCCTTCAGGCTCTAAGAGGTTAGCCGTGCAAATACATCATATAATGTACATACAAAAAATGTGCAAATCACTCGTAAGCTGGACGTGTATTTACCAAGTAAACAGTACAACTATTGCATTTCGTGGCGTTGTGAAAGTAATGCTGTGCAGAAAGCCTTCGAATAAATTAAAAGGAAAGAATAAATCGTCTTATCTTACCGTAGAGAGTCTATTATAGTAAGTGCATTTATTTAACAACTAGTTCGCCAGGTGTCGCAATTGAAGCAGAATACTCGTACAGTCCTTCTACCGTGGAGGGGAATTGAGGCCTCAACGTCTCGATTGGAAGTCCAGCACAGTAACTTCAAGATAACGACCTCACTCACCTCAGCAATCCACAATTATAAGAGGACACTAACCCTAACCAATCCCTTGCCTTGGTACTCATTAATGGTCACTAAGTAATGTATGATTGACTGGCGCCAGCAGGCTTACACACACGACCAACCTTCCAACTTTGGAAAGTGGATGGGTCACCATCTAGACCGACGCTAAGTTTCACTGCACTGGTCAGCTTCTTTGAGAGGACGGGGAAACTTGGGTATGAGGGTGATCATACAGAGGCGCCACTGTAGAGGGACATAAGAATTGGCAAGAGAGCATTATATAAAGAGCCGTAAAAGGCTGAACTAAGAGATGCGCATTAGCTGATATGAACCAGGAGGATAGGCTATCAGGACCGGTGGAGTTGTGTCGACTAACTGTTCAGCATTCTAACCACAGGACTATAGCCGCCTCAAATTTTGTATTGATTTAATCTAATTGACAATGATTCTAGTAATATTAAGTAATAGAGTCTGATGAAACATAAGAACTTTTAAAGCGCAGGTAGTAAATAAACAACAAATGCTAATCCTTATATCGGAATGAATAAACAATGACCTATAAAAGCAACTGAAAAGTCTGCTTACTTACCTATCTCTCTATTATCACTGGCTAAGTACCGGTAACTGTGAACGTCGTTGGCTTTTTGTTTTTAGGGATAAAAAGCAGTAAAAAACCCAGACAACCGTGTTTATTCGGCTTTGGTTCAGCAACCATAGCGAATATTAGCCCAAGGCTGGTATGGATAGACTAAAGCATGCTGGCGCTATCACATTTTGTAATTGTGGTTGAGAAGTTTGAACGGGTACTACTTAGGTAGGAGACACAATAATTCATGGCGCCTTTTTTAGAAATGGTGAATGACCTAATAAGGATTGTATGCATGTAAGACTTATATTAGCAGGTCGAATAATTCAGCACATATGACATGAAATTCATGGTCATGTGACACCAAATTAAAAATAACTAGAACATCGCCCAAATAATACTTTTAATTAAAACATTACTTCCAAACTAAACAGGCAATGCAACAAACATTCAAGGAAAAACAACTTGTGAACCAAAGCTACGATATGACGTTGAGGTCAAAGACAATAAGTGTGGTATAAGATATTTAGCAGTTAAACAAGCAATTTAATAATACTTTGAAGAGCACATTTTAAAAATTCGGACAAGAGTTACATGGGGCTTACGAAAAAACTTTGATTAAACAAAGTTGTAATCAACACAAAATAAGGAGGCCTAAACGAAAATCCAAATCAGCAGCAGAATTAATAAGACCTCTGATTAAGTAAACAGTAGGCTATTCTTTATTACCACTAGGCAAACAGCTACATGTTACAAAAAATGCATGCAAGACACTAAAAAGATGCAAAGTGTCACAAACAGATTACGAACAAGTTGAACGTCTATCTTTTAATTGATGGGCGCGGTGGTGTAAGCCTGTAGTTATGTGCGGTGGTGTAGGGGTAACTACGGTGCCTCAGCCGGAGGGTTGCGGGTTCGAATCCACCTCAAGACGCCGCGTAGGGACCATGGGCATTGGGCAAGTCCTTCACTCGCAGTAATTGCTCATGCGCTTCGGCGTGAAACTTTCAGTGTCCGCGCTGCAGTCGGGAGCGCCTCTGAGTAGAAATCTTGAAGGGGCGCTATAACAAGTGCTCATACATACATAGATACATTATGCGGTTCTTTGGAAAATTGGTGCGAAACACCTTTGCGCATTCCGTAGAGCTGTAATAATAGACAACGTGCGGCTCAGTCCGAGAATTGTCCAAACAGTAGCTAGTGATACCGCTTCAACCTTTACATGACCAAAACTGTAATATCTTGGAAGAAAGTAACAAAAGCTTCAGATGATCGATGTAGGTCTACCATTCAATCGCATACTTCATAAAATGTAACGAAATGAGAGCTTAAAATTGTGTAGTTATTAGCTGCAATATAACTTGTCTCCCGCATAGTTGTAATTACCCAGGTCTCGGTTGTTATGTGAAATTGTGCGTTGTGCCTAGCCTCAAGAAGAAATAAAACTGCGGTGGCTTAGCCTTGTAGCTTGTGCTGCTTTGGTTGCAGGGTGTAGGGAAAAAACGCCCATCATGGAAGTCCGGTTAGAATGCTTTGTTTTCAAGTCTCCTGAGTAGCATCAAGACAGATTAATAAAATGACCTGTTAAGAAATCTACGGTTTTAAACGTAGGTTAAATCATTTTGCTCTGCATAACTAGTCCTATATAATATTCCATCCAACGTTTTGCTTCATCGAGCTTATAATTCTTTATAGCAGGTCGATTTTTAACAAATGTTTGGTTAATGCTTCTGTAATATCAAGTTCAGGAATGTTTTTCAGTATTACACATTTTCAATGTATTTCAAAAATATTTACACTTTTGTTTCTTTGTCGACTGCAATGTGCACCGTGACATTGATATTGCGCAAGTTCACTGGTACGTTGATGGTAGCACCACTTATGGGCTGCAGTATTGGTTCATCTTCGGGAAGGAGTTCCGTGTAGATGCTAGAATCAAGTGGTAAACGGCGATGCTGGTTGGTGGTAGAGGGAGACTGCCTCAGACAGTGTTGCGGTCACTAGAACGCTTCTTGGAGGAGGCTTTGGAGGGACACGTGGGACATTTTGCCCATAGCGAGCGGATTTATTTGGCTGGATTTCATCAATGTCGACGTAGCAGGAGCTAACTAATTTGATGGAAAAACAAATCCCAACAACCGTATAGACAAATTAATTAGGCCTAATTTTAAATTAATGACAAGTAACTAAAGGCTAAGTTAAAAACGTAAGGAAATGATGTGGCTACTGTTCATGTCTGAGTATTGTGTGACCTGGTTTTGATGAATGCAATATCGTCTAATCTAGTCTTGTCTTACCTTATCTTATTGCTTCCCATCTCATTTATCTTATATTGGCTTATTTATTCTATTTATTCTATTCTATGTCTGCTTTTGTCATTGTTTGCTCGACTACGGACTGCATTCTAGGCTTCAGTAGGTCAATTGGTCCTTTGCCTAAACATTTGGAGACATACAAGTCTCGTTCATCTGATTAATGTCCTTTGTCTACTTCCCAAAAGCAGTTTACATTATCTATTTATCATGCATTCAATTACCCCGCTTCTACAGTGCCTTTTAGACTCTATTTCTAAGCCCTACTACATAACTAATCAATCAGTCGAAATTTACATTTAAATTTATATACATCCCACTCAATGTCTCTACTCAGTGGCGCTCCTGTCCCGGGCCTCTGCGGTAAAAAAAACACTTCGAAGGAGCTGACAGAAGGTGAAGGAAGTGGCCGAGGGAGGGAACGAACCGCGCGAGGAAGACCGTTGAACGTTACTTGGCCAATAGGAGCAAAACGCGTTGTTGTATTGCAACAGTACGGGCAAATCGAACAGTCAGGTCACCATGGACAGCAGAGCGAAGGAGACTACGCCCACCGTGGGAAACACCCACAGAGTGCTCGCAAGTTCGCGGGCGCCTTCCCCGATAAGCGCAACCAGAACAGCGAAGAGATCCGGAAATAGATGCGCTGGGAAAGGGAAACCAGTAGAGGACCTCCCGCATATCGTGCGAACTTCCAATGAGACGGCCGCCGCCCGGTGAACCCGCTCAAGCCGATCAACTGGGCCCCATGGAAAGCCAGCATAGATAAAAGAGCAAGCGGGCTTAGGACGAACGCGTAGATGAGAGTTACGTCAGCATTGCTTGTAATAAAACACTTGTATATTTTGATTGAATAGTTTCCTTCTTCTGAAAGCTAGTTCCCAGAGCAAGTGACATGATAACTACATGAACATTAGTTAGACGACGTTGCTTTTGTTATAGGCGATGGCCAGACCACCCAAGAAGAAAGTGAAAATCTAAACAGCTGCTCCAGTGCTCCTGTATGTTGCATTATTTACTATTTGTTTTGCTGTTCCCTTGTCACAGAACGTTTATAAATCTATATAGGCCCAAAGTACCATTTCAACCTACGGCGAAATAGACAGACAAAAGGAAAATCGCACTTGAAATAATTATAACAACGTGGAAATTGAAAGTTGATTAGTATGACAGATTACTATTAGTAGTAGGCTATGACATAATGTATATGTATATTATGTATGTACGTGTGTATAACTGTGTACATATATATAATATAAATTATATATATATATATAATACCGGGCAATGTCTCTATATTCTGTATCCTAACTCTCTATTGTGTTGCTACCATTAAGCCAAAACGCAAGAGATGGTGGGCTGAGTTCTTCAGTTTTCCAGAGTAAAAGCTACTTAAGTTTTTTCCAGGGGTATAATTAGGACGGTCATCCGGGACCCATGGAACGCCAGCATAGAGCATAAAAGGCAAGCCGGCTGGCATTGTTTAACATCGTGCCAGTGTTTTATCCACTAACACCGACCTAATAGTTGATTTGAAGCGCCAAAGCAATCAACAGTTCAGTAGAGGTACATGAATATTAGTTAGACGACGTTGCTTTTGTTATAGGCGATGGCCGGACTACTTAACAAGAAAGTGAAAATCTAAATAGCTGCTTCTGTATAATGTTGCACTAGTTACATTTTTGTTTTGTTTTTTCCCTTGTCACAGAACGCTTACAAATCTATATAAGCCCAGGGTACCATTTGAGCCTCGGACGAAACAGATAGACAAAAGGAGAAATTTGAAAATCGCACTTGAAATAATTATAATAATGTGGAAATTGAAAGTAGATTAGTATGACAGATTATTATTAGTAGTAGGCTGTGAGTCTATGACATATACGTATGTGTATATTATGTATGTATATTATGTATGTGTGTATAATTGTGTGTGTGTATATATATAGCCTATATAACACCGGGTTCAAAATAAGGCCTGCTGTGTTGGTACCATTATGCCATATCGCAAGAGATGGTGGGCTGAGTTGTTCAGTTTTCCTGAGTAAAAGCTATTTAAGTTTTTTCTCTGGGTATAATTAGGACGGTCATCCGGGATATTCAAGAGAAAATTGAGTTCAGCAATGTTTAACTTCCCGCCAGCGTTTTATCCATAACACCAAACTAATAGTTGATTTGAAGCGCCAAAAATCAAAAGTTTAGGTCTACATGAACAACTTCGAGCGTATCCCTGCCAAGATTTTCACTAGATGGGGTCGATATGGGCTGTATGATTATGTAGTCCCATAGGAAAAGTTAGGTCCTATATGGACTCATAATGGGCAAGCTGACAATTTATCAGTTTAGAGATCGTGCCTGAATATGATGTTTACTTTCAAATGCGTTACACTCATTTGAATACATTAATTTGCTATGGCAGAAAACAAGTTCCTACTTCGTTTTTGATTTCTCTTTCGACGTTTGTGAATGAACACTGAGAGAGTTGCCAGGAAGATGATCATAGCTACCGTCGCACACGGAACAATAATCACCATTTTCTCTGTAAAACTTGTGTCACCTGTCGCAGGAGAAGATACACAACGACGAAAAAGATATGTTATTAAGCTTATAAGAGTCAAATTGAAGATGTAGGAAAATATAAATTTCGAAACTCGCTAAATTAATTTGCATTTATTGAATAACGCTTGGTCCGGAATTGAAAACTTGCCTTATTTTACATCACAAACTGCATTTCTGATGTTTCACAAAAACTATTAGAGATGTTCTGAACATGCTAATTGCTAAAGCTACTGCTACGACGTACTGGTGTTAGCATCTTGATTTTCTGTTGTAACGGAAGCCGTTTCCACTGTAGGGTTTGAGGTGGGTTTTGAGGGTTAGAAGTGGCACAGCTTCTCGAAGTATCCGATATCCATGTTTCATTAACACAGTGAACTTCCCAACTGATACTTCTGTCAGTCGTACACGAAAGACGATGACCGTTGACAATATCTTCCACCATTACATTCTCAGGAGGATTATATTTAACACAACGAATGTCTAGTGATGGCATAAAAATAATGGCATTTATTAATTTAATAAATTAATTACATTCATTTAAATTATTTAGTTTCAGATAGAACAAATAAAGAAAGGTAGTGAAATCGTTAATTTACAACCAAGATAAACCCTGACATATTTGAGTATGGGTTGAAAGTTACGAAACGACGACATTATAGATAGAAGACTTCAAAAGGACATTTTACGGTTTAAGCAGCCATCCCCGCAATTTGTATTATAGTAATGTATTCTACATATTATAATCTGTGTTACTCTCTATTGCATATAAGTTAGAGCTCTTTCAACCAAATAAGTCCTTTATGTCGTGCTGCAGCTGACTGTAGGCCTACCTTGGAACTCTACAACCGAAGGTTCGGATAAAATAGCGTGAAAGAAATTCATTGTGAAAATCGTCCAGAGTTAATGTGTAGATAACATGCCTTTTATGAAACTTTCAATATTTGTTGTCATATAGCAGATAGTTTTTTTCGGAGCATTGAAAACGATTGACTAGTGTGCAGATTTAAGAGAACTCGATGAATATTGCATTTTAGAAACAATTACAAGTGACCTCATGCGGATAATTCATTCATGAGAATCTACAGATATTGATTACCCTTGTGATCTTCCTCAGTGACGGAAGAAGTTTCGACGGTAGGTGTGGCAGTTGAACAGCTTCGCGGAACATCCGTAACCCATGTTTCATTGACACAGTGAACCTCCCAACTGATGTTCCTGTTACTGGTGCACGAAAGACGGTGACCTCTGGCAATATTCTCAATCGTTACATCCTCAGGCGGATTAAAGTCAGCGCACCTGATGTCTAATGTCAAGTTTAAAATGTAAGTGCATTCACTTTACAACATCAGTTTGTATGATAATGTAAAAATTTCGCTAAACGAGATTTTTATGTTTAGACGAATGCTTTTAAACATGTTGGTCTTATACGCCTTAACTCATTCCGGCTATTTACCAACTCCAACAATTTCGATAGTAACAAGGTCATCAAACTTTGAAATTAATTTTCGGAGAAAATCCCAATTATCTATGCTTTTACTTGGACACTGGGAAGTAACTGGTTTTATCTTTTATGAAAACGGCGCAGGTGAATGCACAGTATCCCTATTAAAACTACAAAATCAACCTACAAAGTAGCCTGAATTAATTAAAGCTTCATCTATTTATTTTAGAAGAGCTCGATATTGTAAAAAAGGAATTACTGTAGTCGAGTTTGAATGAATAATTGAGGTGGCTATTGTGCACGCGGTCTTGTAATCACGCATTTTTTTAGCACAATCGACGAAGGTAACGGATGTGTATATAGCAGGTGCGAGATAGCTGGTTGATGTAGTCGGAAAAGGTAATATTCTTATCGAAAGATGATTTCAAGATTGCTGCAGCTGACTGTACCTTGAAACCATAAAACCATTGCGGACAGGAGAAGAGTAAGGTGCGGGAGAAGTGAGTTCTGTTGTATGAGGCTCGAGAGAATAGGCTAGTTTATTAATTGCTCGCGTAGGCCTATAATGAATAACTATTTTTGAAGGGATCGGGCATGCGGCCATACAGGTTGATATGTGGATGATGGTGTTACGTATGTAACATGCATCTGGAAGGGAGTGAGGGGAGAAAGATATGAAGAGCTATGTGTCGTCGGCATAGAGGTGATGATCAACAGAGGATGAGGAAATGAGTTTTCTCAGTGGGCAGGTGTAAAGAATCAACAGTAGAGGACCGAGAACAGAACCTTGAGGGACACCGCAGGTTAGGGTGTGCGGATTAGGCGAGTGACCAGCAACGTTGACAGTGAAACAGTGTGAGAAAAGGTATGACTTGACAGTTACTGTACCAGAGATTGATTCCAAATACAGAGGAAAGGCGTTTGATAAGGATAGTATGGTAAGGCAAATTGTACAATTATCTGCGAAAATAACAGTTATCTATCCTTCTGCGCGTAGATTGGCAAGACACTTTTATGAAGGTTATGAAGGTTTTGCAGATAAATGCATAGTACCTCTGTACAAAAACACAAAATTAACACACCTATAATTAGCCTGAATTAATTAATGCTTAATCTATTTAGTACAAAGATTACATTATAGTCATTATCATATCTGAGTAACGCACTGGTCAATATCAAGAACATATAATATTTTCGCAGAAGTAAGCAATCTCAGTGAACTAGTACAGTCAATGTCCGATAATTCTGCGATACATTTTGAACGAGTCTAACGTTGCATACCATAAGCACATGCATAGAAAACTTCCAGATATGGCTTTAGACTATTCCGACACCTTTCACCGTAAGCGTTTTTCAGCGTATCATTGGACGCTTTGATACTGCATTCAATGCGACCGTTGCACAAAAGTTCAAGATACAGCTGAACATTTGCATAGCAGTTAAGATCTCTGTTGTCAAAGTATATGCATCGACTGCTACGCATTCGACCGTAGAGGGCGCTCTGGATGACGATATTGGTCCCAACTGGACAACTAGCACGGAATGTCTCTTGAATGCAGACTTCGTTGCTCATCGCTATATCAAAAAATAGCAAATGAAAGCAATAACTATACTGCTAATTTACACTTATATGTAACTATAGAGGTCAGTTCACGTTTATTCAGACCAAATAACACTGAAAAACAGAGGTTTCGCTTCCTGAAAACTGTTGGGCGTACCTTATAGATTTGGGGTTGCTGGTCACTAAAATTACCTTGAAAATTTCCTATCCTTTTTTAAATCGCCTTTTTTGGAATTTACATTCAAATTTTCAGTCAACTTCTGTGTCGCCCACAAAGTAAGCTGTTTTGTTTATTCCCGGCATGCCTGGACATGCTCTCAGTGAATGTTCCACAACGTGCAATGTAACTGATAAGGTGTAGGCATGCCTGGGCACTCTCGTGCAATTGGGCATGCTTAGTCAGGATGAATGTTGGCAGGGCAAGCTATAAAAGGAGCTAACATGCTCAGACGCGTTGATGGCAGTTAGTACGTCTTGATTTGAGCTACTGCTACGACGTACTGGTGTTAGCATCTTGATTTTCTTTTGTAACGGAAGACGTTTCCACTGCAGGGTTTGAAGTGGGTTTTTTAGGGTTTGAAGTGGCACAGCTTCTCGAAGTATCCGACGATATCCATGTCTCATCAACACAGTGAACCTCCCAACTGATGTTCCTATCACTCGTGCAGAAAAGCCGATGACCGTTGACAATATCTTCCACCGTTACATCCTCAGGCGGATTATATTTAACACACCGAATGTCTAGTGATAGCAGAAAAATGTCATTATTTTATTAATGTTATTAATTTATTTACATTTATTTAAATTATTATGTGTCAACTATAAGAAGCAAGTTAAGATAATGAAATTGCTGATTTACAACCAAAACCAAGATTAACCCTGACATACCTAGGACCTAGGTATCAGTTGAAAGATACGACAAGACGACATTCTATATGTAGAAGACTTAAAATCGATATTTTACGGTTTAAGAAGCTTGTATATAATTATTATTATTATGTATTATGCAAATAATTATAATCTTGCATCTAAGTTAGAGCTCTTTCAACCAAATAAGTCCTTTATGTCGTGCTGCAGCTGACTGTAGGCCTACCTTGGAACTCTACAACCGAAGGTTCGGATAAAATAGCGTGAAAGAAATTCATTGTGAAAATCGTCCAGAGTTAATGTGTAGATAACATCCACGGGAAATGCCTTTATGAAACTTTCAATATTTGTTGTCATATAGCAGATAGTTTTTTTCGGAGCATTGAAAACGATTGACTAGTGTGCAGATTTAAGAGAACTCGATGAATATTGCATTTTAGAAACAATTACAAGTGACCTCATGCGGATAATTCATTCATGAGAATCTACAGATATTGATTACCCTTGTGATCTTCCTCAGTGACGGAAGAAGTTTCGACGGTAGGTGTGGCAGTTGAACAGCTTCGCGGAACATCCGTAACCCATGTTTCATTGACACAGTGAACCTCCCAACTGATGTTCCTGTTACTGGTGCACGAAAGACGGTGACCTCTGGCAATATTCTCAATCGTTACATCCTCAGGCGGATTAAAGTCAGCGCACCTGATGTCTAATGTCAAGTTTAAAATGTAAGTGCATTCACTTTACAACATCAGTTTGTATGATAATGTAAAAATTTCGCTAAACGAGATTTTTATGTTTAGACGAATGCTTTTAAACATGTTGGTCTTATACGCCTTAACTCATTCCGGCTATTTACCAACTCCAACAATTTCGATAGTAACAAGGTCATCAAACTTTGAAATTAATTTTCGGAGAAAATCCCAATTATCTATGCTTTTACTTGGACACTGGGAAGTAACTGGTTTTATCTTTTATGAAAACGGCGCAGGTGAATGCACAGTATCCCTATTAAAACTACAAAATCAACCTACAAAGTAGCCTGAATTAATTAAAGCTTCATCTATTTATTTTAGAAGAGTCGATATTGTAAAAAGGAATTACTGTAGTCGAGTTTGGAATGAACAAATTGAGGTGGCTATTGTGCACGCGGTCTTGTAATCAAGTAACATTTAGCACAATCGACGAAGGTAACGGATGTGTATATAGCAGGTGCGAGATAGCTGGTTGATGTAGTCGGAAAAGGTAATATTCTTATCGAAAGATGATTTCAAGATTGCTGCAGCTGACTGTACCTTGAAACCATAAAACCATTGCGGACAGGAGAAGAGTAAGGTGCGGGAGAAGTGAGTTCTGTTGTATGAGGCTCGAGAGAATAGGCTAGTTTATTAATTGCTCGCGTAGGCCTATAATGAATAACTATTTTTGAAGGGATCGGGCATGCGGCCATACAGGTTGATATGTGGATGATGGTGTTACGTATGTAACATGCATCTGGAAGGGAGTGAGGGGAGAAAGATATGAAGAGCTATGTGTCGTCGGCATAGAGGTGATGATCAACAGAGGATGAGGAAATGAGTTTTCTCAGTGGGCAGGTGTAAAGAATCAACAGTAGAGGACCGAGAACAGAACCTTGAGGGACACCGCAGGTTAGGGTGTGCGGATTAGGCGAGTGACCAGCAACGTTGACAGTGAAACAGTGTGAGAAAAGGTATGACTTGACAGTTACTGTACCAGAGATTGATTCCAAATACAGAGGAAAGGCGTTTGATAAGGATAGTATGGTAAGGCAAATTGTACAATTATCTGCGAAAATAACAGTTATCTATCCTTCTGCGCGTAGATTGGCAAGACACTTTTATGAAGGTTATGAAGGTTTTGCAGATAAATGCATAGTACCTCTGTACAAAAACACAAAATTAACACCCTAATTAGCCTGAATTAATTAATGCTTAATCTATTTAGTACAAAATTACATTATAGTCATTATCATATCTGAGTAACGCACTGGTCAATATCAAGAACATATAATATTTTCGCAGAAGTAAGCAATCTCAGTGAACTAGTACAGTCAATGTCCGATAATTCTGCGACATTTTGAACGAGTCTAACGTTGCATACCATAAGCACATGCATAGAAAACTTCCAGATATGGCTTTAGATTTCGACACCTTTCACCGTAAGCGTTTTTCAGCGTATCATTGGACGCTTTGATACTGCATTCAATGCGACCGTTGCACAAAAGTTCAAGATACAGCTGAACATTTGCATAGCAGTTAAGATCTCTGTTGTCAAAGTATATGCATCGACTGCTACGCATTCGACCGTAGAGGGCGCTCTGGATGACGATATTGGTCCCAACTGGACAACTAGCACGGAATGTCTCTTGAATGCAGACTTCGTTGCTCATCGCTATATCAAAAAATAGCAAATGAAAGCAATAACTATACTGCTAATTTACACTTATATGTAACTATAGAGGTCAGTTCACGTTTATTCAGACCAAATAACACTGAAAAACAGAGGTTTCGCTTCCTGAAAACTGTTGGGCATTTGGGGTTGCTGGTCACTAAAATTACCTTGAAAATTTCCTATCCTTTTTTAAATCGCCTTTTTTGGAATTTACATTCAAATTTTCAGTCAACTTCTGTGTCGCCCACAAAGTAAGCTGTTTTGTTTATTCCCGGCATGCCTGGACATGCTCTCAGTGAATGTTCCACAACGTGCAATGTAACTGATAAGGTGTAGGCATGCCTGGGCACTCTCGTGCAATTGGGCATGCTTAGTCAGGATGAATGTTGGCAGGGCAAGCTATAAAAGGAGCTAACATGCTCAGACGCGTTGATGGCAGTTAGTACGTATAGGCCTACGTGAATGTTCAACGGGCCTAAATGGCATGGTGCATACTTGACAATAAATATTAGGCCTATGGGTGGAGTGAAAGCGTGTATAGGAAAAAAAAGAAAATATTTTTTCCATCGGAGAATCTTCAATTGGCTGGGGAGATTGCAAAACTTGTGTATGGATACTAGTAGTGCTAGCGTAAAATATCTTGCCTCTAGTATTATGTTTTGAGGTGCCCCAACTGTAAAAACCAATCTCATTATAACCGAAAAATTGAGATCTTTCGTAATGTTTTAAATTGTCTAATTTGCATACTATAAATGCTGTAACCTCACTGATATGAACGGAATAAACTATGCAAAATTACTTTCACATGAACACTAAATAATGCAAATTCTTAGACTGAAATTGGTTTGATTAGAATTATTTGTTGAAAATTGTTTCTGTGAAGTTTCCTCGAATCACTCTTCAAACGTATCCTATTTGCTCGAAAATCAGATTTTGAAGCAAACGTCTTAATAAAGCTTCTTGATTCTAGTACTATGGCCCGTATTTAAATCCATCACTTTGATCTTCATTTTGCACACACGGTCACACAGACGGTGTCTCTTCAGTTACAAGTCTGATACATCTTTAACTTGCATGGTTAAGACAAGGAGACTTTGGAAATTCAATAATGGTTTCGTTTCATTCGCATTCTTTGTTCTTGACAAGTTCCTGAATTTGTTCGTATGACAGCAGCCTTTTACGAGGAGGTTCACAAGTTCCAGACATCTGCTGGTTTCTTTCCAACTTACATTACAATTGTACATGTATTAAGTCAACGTAATCTGTAGCAGCAAAGTTAAAAGTTGGCACACGGAACTCTCTGACTGTAGTAGATCTGCCTTGTCATCCGGATGCCAATTCTCTTATATAACCTCTGTCATCGGTTAATATCGCAAGCATACGATTCTCAGCATGTCCAAAGAAGACATTCCTTTGTACTACTGGATCAACAATCTCCAGGATACCTTTGGACAAGTATCTTGATAATGCAATCATTCGATGACGATGGCGATAACCTTCTGTGATGGTTTTGCAGACTCAGCATGGAAACGCAGAATTCTGTTAGCAGTTGTAAGCCATCTTGAATGAACTACTGGACCTGGTTTTCGATTAGCAACTTCATCAGGGCATTTCCAAGCAGCTTTACACCACCGGTCTTCAACAGCATGCGCCACCTATTCTGTTATATCAGCTACTGCTGGATCCTTTCATTCATTCATTCATTCATCCATTCAATCATTCATTCATTCATTCATTTTAAAGACTTAGCGCCCATCCAAGAAACCTACTCAGGAGCTCTACCAGCCTCTCAGCCAAGCCGCTCCTTTATTGTTTCCTCTTGTTTGTTATCATCACGAACGAACAGTTAGAACTTCGTCATATCAGCACATGTCGGAAGCACCCATTTGAGACTATTCTGAAGGAAAGCCAAATACTGGACAACTACTACATGTTTTGTCTTGTTTTCGGCTTCTAGGTTGTCATTCTTGCAGTCGACCTAAAAAGCATCTATTCATTTATTCATTCATTCATTACAGAGATTTATATAGCACCCATTCATGTCTACTACTCAGAAGTGCTCCC
This sequence comes from Aporrectodea caliginosa, assembly GCA_020284085.1. Taxonomy (NCBI): domain Eukaryota; kingdom Metazoa; phylum Annelida; class Clitellata; order Crassiclitellata; family Lumbricidae; genus Aporrectodea; species Aporrectodea caliginosa. The sequence goes on along the minus strand of JACEVL010000480.1, from coordinate 1,080,120 downwards.
GACCCCAGCACGGCTAAAACAGACAGTTTTGAGGTTAGAATAGAACGTATCAGGACTGACTCCGGAGACCAAACGCAGTACCAAGAGCAGCCCGTTCCAGACCGATGGGCCATCGACTCAGAAGGTGCGGTTCTGCCCGTTAGATGTACTGGCAAAAGGGACAAGGAACACACCCAGCTCGGTTGAACGGAGGCAGCAACGACCAGAGACACCCAGGGTAGGGCAGCAGAGCTCGCGAAGGAAGACAGAGGCAAGGCCCAGCAAGCACCGCCATACCAAAGCAGCGATCCTGTACGTCATTCGTTGCCGGAGGGGGAGCCAGTGCAGCACGTCCAGCATATAGCCAGAGACGTTACCGAATCTAGGGATGCGTTTCAGTCTTCAATGTACTAACAAAAGACATAGCCATAATAAAATAACATTAGTGAAAACAGAACATAGTAAGTTTAACTAAATTCAAGACGTCTATCGACAATTTAGGCATTTCTGGTTTTTTGGGTGGCCTTGGGGCACCTCAAGAAGTGCATCAAATTCAATATTATTTTACCCCCAGGCTACTGTGCACAGTACACAACTTTTGCACACCCAGCCGATTCTAAAATGTTAACTTCATTTTTTCACTCCACCCTAATAAGCATTGTTGCTTTGTTTGTGAGTGGGACAGTCGTGCAAGAGATTCCAGCTACATCAAGATTGACTGGCCACGTCGTAAACGTTTGGTACCATGTCAAAATAACGTTAATCACGAACCACTTATTGCTCACAGTAAGGTTTTTTGTAACCTCGTCACATCAGGCTTGGCATATTTGTTAGTCCACTTCGACGAACTTCTTAATAAAGTCGAGCTAGCTGCGTGGCAGTCTTTGGAGGACGTTGTACGCAAGTTTTCTGGGCAATAGGAATCACCAAATTATGTTCTGCTAAAAAGATTTTTCTGCCATTTCATATTATGGAGGTAAAAATGTCACTAAATACATTTCTTGCATTTCTATCTGGATTTGCATCCAAAAATTAAATTATATATATATATATATATATATATATATATATATATTAAGTTTATTTATTCTGTCTGCCTATTAACTATGCACTGAATGCTTTCGATACAATCAAAAGCAAACTATAGGCCTTCATTTTGGGAATTTTTGGGCTAGAGTAGAATCATTTGTATTTTAGTTGAGCAATAGAAAATGTTTTCATATGAAGCAAGATGTTATATCGAATGATTTCTAACTTACACTTTATGCACTGATGAGAAATTTCTAGAAACGGCATCCGTGTTTGGAGACACATAGGCATTCTTGTCGTAAAGAAATCACTGGAAAGTTTGAAATGAATGCTTTCTTCTAATCCATATTGCATCTGAATTTCTAATCGAATATCAGTTGAGCAATTCGATTCATTCTCTGTTAAATTGAAGCATCTGTTGTTGCGCATTCGACCAAAGAGTGCGCTTTCGATGAAGACGACTTCGCCCTCAGAACAAGATGCATTGAAGGATTCCCATAAACAAACATCTTCAACCGCATCTGGTTTACCAGGTAAAGCAAAGTTACAGTAAAAGACAGTACTGCACAATGTCTGCCATAATTTTCTTTTCAGATTCTGCTATTATTATTTTTATGTTAGGTGCATCAATTTGAATTGCTTGATATTATTATTATTCGAAGGACATCTTCAACTGCGCTGATTGTGTTTCAATGATGATGTTTCATTTTTCTCCTCTTACATAGTGCAATGGTTTCCAAACCTCTTCAACCTCTCAGGTCCTCCTTGCAATCCTACATTATTTTACTTTTTATTTTCTTTAATACGGACATTACTCAACTCATCAGAATGTTCCTTTGACATTGCAACAGCCCTTGTGATGATTGTCTCTCCAGGCGTGTAAACAATTTCCTAACATATATATTTCATACAGAAAAAAGCTGTTTGGCTTAGCTTAGATAACTCTTACAACTTGGCAAAATCATAAAAAAAATTGGAAATGACAAAGTATTGAGGCACCAACGCTAGGCATAGTAGTAGTAGCAGCAGCAGCAGTAGCAGTAGCAGTAGTCAGAGCTTATTATTTGAAAATAGAAGGCGATTTGAAAATCGATCGCGCTGTGTTGCGTAGGCGATATGTGCGCGATCGACATCTACAGCTATCGGTGTCCACCGTCTTGTTATGACCAATCATATTGCACGAAATTGGAGCAATCACTCAGCAGCCATTAGGGCCTGGGTCACCAAAGGTTGCATTCCGAACGCATTCACCGCTGCCGCTAGTAAGCAAAAATTAAAGTAATGTAAATTAGGTAAATTAAATAATGGCTCCAGTTTTTTCTTGGAGTAAATCGATCGCGCTCGATTTGCGCGATCGATTTACCGATCCACCAGACCCTCGCTAGGCGATCGACCAAGGAGATCGATTGATCGATCGCCTCAAATGAGAAGCCCTGGCAGTCGTAGTAGTAGTAGTAGTAGTAGTAGTAGTAGTAGTAGTAGTAGTAGTAGTAGTAGTAGTAGTAGTAGTAGTAGTAGTAGCAGTAGCAGTAGCAGCAGCAGTAGCAGCAGCAGCAGCAGCAGCAGCAGCAGCAGCAGCAGCAGCAGCAGTAGCAGTAGCAGTAGCAGTAGCAGTAGTAGTAGTAGTAATAGTAGTAGTAGTAGTAGTAGTAGTAGTAGTAGTAGTAGTAGTAGTAGTAGTAGTAGTAGTAATAGTAGTAGTAGTAGTAGTAGTAGTAGTAGTAGTAGTAGTAGTAGTAGTAGTAGTAGTAGTAGTAGTAGTAGTAGTAGCACCAGCAGCAACAACAACAGCACAATAGCAGTAATAATAACAGTAATAATAGTAATAGTAGTAGCAGTAATAATAATTGTATTAATAATAATTATTTATTCTATAATTGTTATAGCTTCACTGTAATAGCGGCTAAGGTGATAGTAGCACTAAGTAAAAGCGTAAAAAGAAATGCGAGAAGACATGAAAAGAATGTTTGGATGAAATGGGAATTAGTGAGTGTTTATCGAGAGCAGTGGAGCGAACATTTTGCCAGAAAAGCGAATGGCGTTAGGTGTAAAATTATACTGCCGGAAATATCAACATTTTAATTGCCTACATATCGAACCAAAGAAAGCCTAACAGTGAAATCATTTAGTTAATTTTCTTTCTTGGAAATTGCGCGTAGTTAGAAATGAGTTTAAAAGTATCGAATTGTTGTAGCTGCAATTTCACCTAAATCAAGAAATACGCAAACAAAACAATAAAAACTTACCGATATTACGAAGAACAAGGTAAACACTTCCAAGTTGCAAAACTACTCCAAAATGTCCTTCCATTTGATGCCTTATGCTGATGGGCTTTTGATACAATGCATTAGTTTCAGCTGGAGCTAACAGAATACCCAATATTATTCAACTGTCGCATATGCAAATACAAGCCCCGTAGCAGAAGTCGTTATGGTGCTTTATATCCGTTATCAGTTTCTCGCCTTAGTGATGTTGTCTATAATTTCAGCATACATAATAAACGTTTAATCACACAAAGGCTACAAAAGGACAATGTGTATACTATTGTATATACCTAGTAAATGTGTCAACGCATCGTATTAATGCCACGAACGCTGGAATATACGACCTCACGATGCACGTCCCTATGACGGAGATGAATGAGGCAAGGAAACTCCGGCTGAAGACATCGTGGGAGGCGAGAGTGGCCAAGACCGTGTCAGGACCTTCCGAACAATGATTTCCGGCCCTTCAACAGTTGGAAGAGAGTTGGATGCCACACACGGATATAGACGGTAGAAGCTGACCTGCGCTGAATGAGCTTTGTGTTGTACATTGGAGACCAGCTTGGAGACCAGCCCGGAATAGAGACGGCCATCTTTATATCGTCATCATCACATATTCGTTTATTTCAAGAAAAATCAAGTTGACACAGCCGCAACTTCAACAGGCAATAATGCATTATGCGGCATATTCTGAGGCGGCTAGCCAGCGTGGCCTTATAGTCAGACCTGCCAGTGGACTTCACAATACTGTCAGTAGGCCTATAATATTATGTTCTTATACAGCATTCTGGGAATAAAATTCCTATCATCCTTTGGAGGAAGTTTGTATCCGTGGACTCGAGTTCGTAGATTATACTGTAGCTGTGACTTCGGGACTCTGGTGGAAAGCGTCTAAAAACATGGCTTTGATTTGTAATGACGGCCCTGAAGAGAGAATCATCGGTCGTGGCTGCCATTTGCTGCACAGTTGGAGCATTGGGGGAGAAACCCGTATCGCTTTAGCTTACTCAGCAGTTTTTCCATCCTAGCACGGTCAGAGGCTTGGGTATACCCCCACCAGGCCGGCGATGCATAGCCTACATCAACGTTTGCAACTGTTGTCATTCTTGCGACCTGTTGAATGGCAGATGGTGGGAGACCATGTGATCGCAGGACGCGAAGAACATATTACAGTCATTGACGAGGCGCAGGACGAAACTACCTCGGTGAGATCAGTGTTATTTCAGTTATGGTTTTTCAGTTAAAGTTACAGTTATAGTTATCTAATTTATGATTTTTCAGTTAAAGTTATAGTTAAAGTTAACTGAAATCAGATTTTTCAGTTTAAGTTATTTTTTTATTTTTCAGTTACAGTTTAAGTTATTTCACTTTATTTTTTCAGTTATAGCATCAGTTTTTTTTCCACAAGTCATGACTAATGACACACTGACCACAAGTATTCTGAACAGTTACCAGAAATATTTACGCAGCAAATCAATGTGAGTTAACGTATTGTCGGTTTTCTTCAAGGAAAACACGACGTTCCAGATTAACAGTCTTGCTCTGTTCCGACAATTAGCGTGCCACACTCGTGGTTTTCAACGTTCTTGCCAGCAACGGTGTGAACACAACATCGACTTTGTCATCTGCGGCTTCGTATAAAAATGCTCCCACACGCCACTTTCTACTTTTCAACCACTACTTGGCTTAAACACTATTCTCGTAGTCGTGGATTGTTTTACAAATTTACGGTTTAGCGCCTACGACAACATAACGAAAGGAAAAGGAACTGGAAGTGAAGCGAACATAGAAAATTGAAAAGGAACCAGAAGTGAGACTAGCATAGAAAACTGAAAAGGAACCAGAAGTGAAACTAGCATAGAAAACTGAAAAGAAACCAGAAGTGAAATGAGTATAGAAAACTGACCGTAGACTAGAGTAGGATTACCATTCAAAAGTAAGTAAGAAAAACAGTCATGTTTCATTTTTCAGTTAACTTTTGATATTTTTCAGTTTTACAGTTTTGGTTTTTCAGTTACTATTATAGTTTCAGTTATTCAGTATTTTTCAGTTTCAGTTACAGTTACAGTTAACTGCAAGACATTTTTCAGTTATTTTGCTATTTCAGTTTACAGTTACAGTTAATAGAAATAACACTGGGTGAGATGCGGGCTCATACTGAGTGGAAAATGCAACGTTCCAGAGATGATTATGTTTATTGTGGAATGGGTTTACAGCACTTATGAAACTTAGGCTTCCTGAACAGCATGCGGAAAATTAAAAGAGGATCGAGAAGCAATCTCCTAACTCAATTATTTCTCGTTTCAAAGCAGGTGATTTAGCCTAACGATGGTTATTGTTTTAAATAATGTAGAGTAGTTGTTTTTAATTGTTTTCCGCGAAACCGAAAACAGTTAGGCCTAGATAAGTTATCAGACATCTAAACGCTCTTTACTCTTTGCATATTCAATTATTCATTTGTTTAGGGCCTAACGATTTTTATCATTTATCGACGGCGACCTCACAAGCCTTACTGAAAGTTTGTTCCTGCTCTGCTCAATCATGCTCAATGAACTGTAGGCCTCGACTGGGATCCGCATACCTAGACCTGACTAAAACGAGCCTGATGAGGTTTCTAAAGCATTATGGCTATACGAATTCGGGTCATTCCTGCAATTGGGTGCAAAATAGACCGCAGAAAAAATATTTTTTCAACATCTTCTTTCAGAAAATTTGACGTGGCGTTTGTGTAGATATGATATTGGTAAGAGTTGACGCAAATTATGCAACCTTAAAGACCACTAATAATGCTGTGATCCGCGTGTGAGTTGGTCTGTCTGTCGTAAACTTGTCAACCCTGTTACCGACAAAAATGGTAGTATGTGGGTAGGTAGAAGCTGTTCTATATTTACAACGATGGTGTTCCTAGCAGCAGTAGGTGTCCCCAAGTTAAAATAATATCATAAATGAAACTGAAAAATATTCAATACATTTATTAAATAATTATCATTACAAATTGTGTGTACTATGCATAGCAATCATGACATATCTTCAGCAGTAGACAAGTAACCACAACACACATAGTAATTAAACTTTCAGGAATATAGAAATGTGAGGCACTCTATTTGAGTGTATGACATTTATCATCTTCATTTAATATTTAGACACTGTTTTATAATGTCAATGGCTCGTAACAGAGTTGACGGGTAACAGAGTTGACATGCCAGAAACAGAATTAGCAAACATACCAGATAGTCACATTCAAGAGTAAGCTGTGATGATAGTAACACGCTAATAATATTATGTGTAATAACCACTAACATAATTATAGTTTGCACCAATGTGATGATAAGAAAATGCAATGTTAACAACAGGGAAACAACTAAGAACGGGTAACAGAGTTGACATGCCAGCTGGTCAACTGTCACCATGCATTTATTTTAATTCATGCGCTTCTTTCGCTGGTCTCTAGCAGACGTTGGCTTAGAGTCCTCAATGTCCCTAAAGACTGTTTCTTCTGCCATGCCAATGTTTCCTATGCTTGGTCAACTCAGTTGCATACATGTCAACTCTGCTGCCCCTGCGCGGTAACAGGGTTGACGGTAACAGAGTATGACATTTTCCGCGAAAATCAATTTTTAGCATCATATACTTCATCTTAATATCACTAACTCTCGTCTTCAGACTTTAGATTACTTTAATATGATGATGATCTATGCAAGAAAAATGGTAAATATTAACACCATCAAGGTCATACCTTGGTAACAGAGTTGACTAACTCCAAATATACGATATGAAAATGCTCCAAAAACAGAAATTTTAGAACTATAAGACGTATATAAAATCGACCAACCTTCTCATCAATGATAAACCGCGCAGAATTGATCCTTCTGATGAATTAAATAAAACTAAATATATCAATGTACCATTAAAACTGTTAATAATAGCTGAAGGTAACAGAGTTGACAAAATTCCTAGGGACACTCATTTTCAAAGAGATAATCAAAGAGATTACTCCTATGTGCTCTGATACAGAGAGTACAACTAACCTACATTAAGGCCAGCATAATTATGATGTTATGTGAATATTTTACAAACAGACAAAAATTACACACTGTTTGAGTAGGACGATCAAGTTTATTACCACCAAATGTAGAAGGGACAAGCTATGTACTGTACCCCACTGATTAAAAAAATATTCCAGGGTGCCGTATATTACAATATCAATTATTCTTTTCAGGCATTTTAAATCAAATAACATTTGTATATTTACGTAGTAAAGTATTTTGATCTAACCTGCTCATATTATTGTATGTCCACAATCAAACATGTCTGGGACATGATATTTAACCGAATTGCAGGAATGACCCATTCTCATCGGTTGACAGTTCCACACATCGCATCCGAGATCGCTATAGCCTGTAGCAGCGAAGATTGATGAAGTGCGTTGATGCGAGGGAGAATGTAGACTGTTGAGGTAGGTCGGGGATACCACGACTAATGTGTTACACTCCGCCACTGCCCCTACTCTGACTGTGCCAGTCTCAACCATGGATAAAAAGGAGGGCGACATCAACGGACCTGGCAGTCACAAGATGTCGCTAACACTAGAAACTACTACGCCTACGCTGTCTGATTGAGCGTTATAAACACTAGCAGCGTGGGTGAACACCAGCGGTGCATCAAGTAGCAGCACATTATTTCTTGTTTTTTATTTGAAAATCAAATCCTTTTGGAGTCGATTTGAAGGATTTCTATCTTGATTGAGACGGCGCAAATAGCGATGCATGCGATGGGGTAAAAAGCAGCAGACTAGTGACCCCGGACCATCGACTATGACTGAAGCTCCGGGCTCTTCCAGCGAGATATTGGCCGACAGACGAAAGCCCCAAAGTTAGAGGATTTGAAGGCGATACAACGAGAGGGAATTGCCATTCGAACCCACAGAACTAAGGTTCTATGTCCACTTTTTGCGAAACGATGAAAAACGATTTTTAAGATTTAGGCCTACCGACGAAAATGTTTTGCGCTGTTTCATTGATGGCAATTAAATTAAACTTTTTGGAAAACAATGTTTTCCCTTCGTGTGAATATAATTTTATATTATGTGTATTTCGATCATAATGTAAACCGATTATGCGTAATTTGGCTAAGATTATGGCAGGGGTGACTATTTTTGGACTTTGAGCTGCATAACATTATTGTTTGCAGATAAAGTGAGTGCTATAGGGAGTGTAGGTTACAAGTCCAAGTCACATGTTAAGACCTCACACTGGTATTGGCTATGGACATAACACCGTATAATTCTTTTTTAAAACCTCACTCGGTTATATTTCACATTCACGTGATACAAAATTAATGATTCTATTGGATGACTGAACTTGTTCCTCTATATCTTGAGACACTGTCCAAATCAGGTCCAAATTTATGGACATAGAACTATATAGCACTCACAGATAGAGCTTTAAAAGCGTCTCCAGTTAAGCTAGACTATTCAGGACAGAGCCCCTGTCATCCGGGTAACGGATACAGCGTTAGGTTGATTTTTCAAAAAAAGAGTGAACATAGAGCCTTATAATTCTAGGGGTAGGCCTACGCATTGCAGACCCTAATCTTTAATCTTGAGGCTGGCGCTTTGTACAACTAATAGAGCGGGTTCATTTACATCAATTCTTAGGTAGCTATGCGTCTATGTCTCGTCCATCCTTAACCGCAGACTTCTTAGTTCTGCTGCGCAAGATGATTTCGTTTTTGTCGAACCGAACTTTCGTGGCCCAGAATAAAAGGATTTGCTGCTTTGGAATAAAAAGATTTGCTTTTTGAAATAAAAAGATTTGCTTTTTAATATAAAGATTTGCTTTTTGGAATATAAAGATTTGCTTTTTGGAATAGCTGGAGCCTGAAATTATTTGTCTTTCCGTGCATCATTTACCTAACAGCTTGGAATCATTCTTTTCGATCGTGGCTTTGTGTTGTCAGGTCCGGAGCGCCTTCGATTTGTTTATCTGAGTAGTGCCGTACAAAGTTTTGCACTCGCAATTACAATCACATAGCGAAAAGTAAATAACAAAATGTAGAAGAAGAAAACGAAAAAGAAAACAGTCCCTTAGGCTGACCAGGAGACAGCTACGCGCATGTAATTAAAATAATTAAATTTGGACTTGTAACCTACAGCACTCACTTTGTCTGCAATCAATAATGTTATACAGCTCCATGAGTAGTAGAGGGACTATATGTTTAACGATCACTTTTTGACGGGTATGGGTACGAATAGAGTATATCTATTTATAGCCTTGAAACCGACTATATGTTTAAGCATCAATTTCATCCAGAACGACTATATGTTTAACCATCAATTCAAAGGTCAATCGTCGACGACACCGGCCTGAAACAGACACTCATTAAATTTGGCCAAGGGTCGCCCTTTCTTGGGTGGGGCCGCGCGTGTGCATACCCCTCCCCTTCCAAAGTGGCAATTATTTTTGGGTGTAAGCCACAGCAGGTGCCTACATCAAATTTAGACCCCTTTGGGTGTGAGCCACAGCAGCTGCCTACGTCAAATTTAGACCCCTCCATTGGCGCTACAAGGGCTTTGAATATTCCTTAAACACAAATTGAGAGGTTTTTGTAATACATGCAACCAACATACATATTGTTTTGGGACTTTCACTCACATAGCCACTTAGACAATCTTAGGCATTTACACTGTAGGCCATTGCTTTTTGGAGTTTCTACCGGCATCCAATGAGCTTGCAACTCTGTGAATTATAGAATAAGGGCATCATTAGGGCTATTTAGGGTTTGACGTCACAAACACACAAGCTCTACTAGCTACCACGAATTATAGAAGAAGGGGCTGAATTAGTATTTGCCTAAGTTGACAGCCATTATTGCTTGACTGTGCTTTTCACATAGATTAATGTGCACCACTCACTCACACACGCTATAAGACTTGCCTCAAAGCCTATACTAATCTATCTACCAAACACGAAAAGACATGAGTTTAATCAAACTTTATTGAATCGAAACACAACTTCAGTACATTAAACTATTACACACAAAATTATGAACCAGGTAGTCGTTTATACTAGTTTAAGCCATGTAAATTCGAGCTGTTCCAAGCACTCTTTCATTGCACAACGGGCAATTATCTAAAATGTCAGCGCATTTTTCACAAGTTACAACATGCGTGCAAGGCAACGCCAGAATTTCTACCCTATTCATTTTACAATTTCGACAAATCACAGAACGCTTAAACATTTCATTCTCGGTCTTAAGACGTGATAGACGAAGCTCTCTCGAGTTTAATTCTTTTCTTTCAGCTTCTGGCATACAAACTTCACACAGACATTGATAATTTCCACAGACATCGAACTGACAGGTCTGAGTAAGACTCAGTTCAGACGGCTTTAATATGTGCTCTTCATTCCCATCAATTTCGTCTACACAGCAATGGCAATCATCGTTCGACGGTTGCTCGAACATCTGAATAAGCTCCTCCTTGACGTGCTTGAAACACATTTTTTCGTGCACAGCTTGAGAAATGTGATGAATCGTTGAGTACGACGGCGTTGACACCTCGACGTGCAATGACTACAAGCGCAAGAAATTTCTGTTTTAAATATATAAATCCACTACATTATAAATTTCTATCAGTTTCTACAATGGACGTCAGTTGGATACATCCGTTCTCGGCTATAGTTAACGGTCCATCGGGCTGTGGCAAAACGCAATTTACGCTGCGTTTTATAGATCATCTGCCACATATGGTGAAGCCAACAATCCATAAGGTGATGTGGTGCTATGGCATCTACCAAGAAATTTTTTATAAATATCCACAAATTCAGTTTCACGAGGGGCTTCCAGACTTGAATATTTTCGATGGAAAAGAGAGCACTCTTCTTGTGCTGGACGATTTAATGGCGGAAACGGACCAGCGCGTAACCATGCTATTCACGAAAATCAGTCACCATAGAAATGTTTCTATATTATACCTGACTCAAAACCTATTTTATAACAACAAACATATGAGAACGATAAGTTTGAATGCTCATTATCTAGTTCTTTTCAAGAACGTTAGAGATTCAACGCAAGTTGCAAATTTGGCCAGGCAAATGTTTCCTGGAAAATCGCAGTTTATGATAGAAGCATTCGCAGATGCGACTATGGTGCCATTTGGATATCTTCTAGTCGATCTGACGGCTGGATCAGACGAGCGATGTAGATTGAGAACCAATATATTCCCAGGTGAAACGCATTACGTCTACATGAGGAAGTGAATATAAGTCCATGTGAATCGCCCTCCTGTCATTCATAGTAAAAATGTCAACTAGACTGATGAGGAATTTTGCGGAGCTGAAGCTGCTTAAAGAAGCCTCACCCAAAATCCGGAAAAAGATTATGAAGAATTGCAAGCAGACGCCCTTGTGTTGTCTTTGCGAGTGTGCGCTCAACGTTTTAAAAGGGAATGTTCCATTGAAGAAAGCTCAGAAGAGCAGGCTGAGTCGATTCAAACAGAAGCTCAGAAAATTAACTTCTAAGAAAACTCGACAGAAGATTAAGAGACGAATCGTACAATCAGGTGGTTTCTTAGGTGCACTGCTAACACCTGTGCTTTCCTTCCTCGGTACTCTGCTAAGCAACAAAATATAGTATGGAGCACACGAAAAAGATGGTTTTAGTAGAACCACGACAAATTGAGAAATGGAAAGAAACTATGTTAGATAAAACCCTATCGAAATTGGACGGAGAAATGTATGAGATACTTCATCGGAACATTGCAGACGATGATAAAGCAAAATTGTACTCGAACAGTTTAAGTCGCTATTTGAATCTGGATAAACCTAACGTTATAACCAAGTTCGAATCTGGGGATGCCACCGCCGCCGCAGCTGCCCTGGGCCCGAAACTTACCGAGATCGAAGTGATGGAATCTGTTCCAAAGAGATGGAAAAGTCAGGCTTCTAGGCTTTTAACTCATATGAGTGTCAATCCCGATATACGTTGGAGTCCAGCGGGGGAACTCATTTTAAAGAATAAGACCATTCCCAAGACGCACGTCGTGGACTTGGTGAACGATCTGCTCAGAAAGAGAACGTCGTCTTCGCTTCCGAATGGATGGAGACAGCTGGCTGACGCTTTGAAAGACTCAAATATCCCTCACGAACTAATCGGCAACAAAGATCGTTGGGCATATAATTAACGCTTCCACAGAAGAAACTCCACCAGTTACACCGAGTGGCAAACGTGGAAGGCTAGAAACTATACCAAAGTGGGTACCGTACTGATGGAATCGTATTTCGATCCTAAACAAGCTGGCAGTTTCGGTGGAGTCTCGACTTTTCAAAGACACGTTAACGGACAATTTAAAAATAAAGATTTTAAAACTTGGTTGCGCCAGCAAGACGCTTACACCTTACATAAACCTGTAAGATTAAATTTTAGACGACGAAAAACCTTTACTGTTGGTATAGACGACTTGTGGCAGGCTGATCTTGTAGATCTTTGTGCATTGTCAAAACATAACGATGGCAATAAATATATATTAACATGTATAGATGTTTTTTCAAAGTACGCGTGGGCAATTCAGCTGAAAACAAAGGGTGGTACAGAGTTGACTGATGCCGTTAAGTCACTTCTGGTAGATAGACACCCTGCTCATTTACAGACAGATAAAGGAACAGAGTTTCTCAATAGAAATTTTCAATCCATGCTGCGTGATAAAGCCATTCGCTTTTACACAAGCGAAAATGACGATATAAAGGCGTCGGTAGTTGAACGATTTAATCGATCACTTAAAACGAAAATGTGGAAATATTTTACTCACACGAATACGTATCGCTATGTCGATGTTTTACAAGATCTACTGATTTCGTACAACAACACGTATCATCGTAGCATAGGCATGGCACCCACTCATGTGACTATGGAGAATGAAGCCCTTGTAAGAAAGCGTTTGTATGGTGAAAAGAAACGACCGGCAAAGTGGCGATATAGTGTAGGTGATAAGGTACGAATTTGTAAAGCTAGAATTGCATTCAAGAAGGGATACTTACCGAGCTGGTCGGAAGAAATTTTCGTAATCGTTGCTCGAATACCCACCGATCCTATAACGTACGAACTGCGAGATTTAAACGATGAGACGTTAAAGGGAAAATTCTACGAACCAGAGCTACAACAGATTTTTAAAAAGGACGATGTTTACAAAATAGAGAAAGTTTTAAAGAGTCGCAAGCGCGACGGCAAAACAGAATATTTCGTAAAGTGGAAAGGTTACGACAACAATTTCAACTCGTGGACAACTGATATATTCGATCTGTAGTCGCTCACGAGTTCAGTTTCGCAAAGTATATAGTGTATATAGGGTCGTTTCTCTCTCAAGGTGTAGAATGGCTCATTTTTACCTTACGTTGCCTAGTAACAGCTCTATGCTTTACTATCCCAATAACACTCTTACGCATTATACGACGAGATTAGCGAATGCAATATCGTTGACTGGTGAATGGGAGGTTGGTTTGGTGGAAATTCAATATCAACATAGCTGGTCTAATTTAGAAAAAATGGAAGGTAGATTTACTTATTTACAAATGGGCAAAATTGTCGATGATAAACCGCGAAGTTCTATGAATAAGATACTGCGTCTATCGCCTGGATATTACGAAACACCCTCGGTTCTGGTAGAATCGATAAATGACCTTATAAAAGAAGCAGCCTGTGGAGGCAAATATGAATCGTATCCAAGGTTCATGTATAATCCTATAACGAAGCGTCTCAATGCAGATTTATCAGCAATGTCACGTGTAAATTTCTCTCCAGCATTATGCTCCATGCTGGGTATCGGCGGACGACAGAACCCAGTTGAAAACGATGATGACAACAATTGTGATTGGAAAGGTACAAACGCATGCGACATCAATCGTGGTTTTTCTTCCATGTACGTCTATTGCAACGTCTTAGAGCACGTTCCCGTGGGCGATACAAAAGCTCCGCTACTTCGCATAGTTCGCGTAACTGAAAAAGGTGGCCAGACTGTGAATACGATATACGAAAAACCTCTATATGTGCCTCTGCAGCTTAAAAGTTTTGATTCTTTGGAAATTGATATAAGAAGCGACACTGGCAATCCAATTCCATTTGAATACGGGAAGGTGATTGTGACACTACATTTCAGACGCTGCAAAATACCATATCATCTACAATGAAAAAACAATTTTGTTGCGATGCGAGCAGACTCGACTATGAAGATTATTATTTGAATCAGAGCGGTAACGGAATGTCCGTGTTCCAAGGTGCTCGTATGCAACGCGGACATGGTTTGGGGAGTTTTCTGAGCGGTCTTTTCAGAAACGCTTGGCCACTCATTCAAACAGGTGCTAAGGCTTTTGGAAAACAATTTATGAGAACTGGTTTGCAGATTGCCAATGATGTCGTAGATGGACAAGAACTTAAAGAGTCGAGCAAAAGACGTATTCCTGAAGGTATAAAAGCATTCACATCATCTAGTGATTTCACTAACCAGAGTGGCAGTGGTAGGAAGAGGCGAAAAAGATCTCTTAAGCGAATTACACCTCGGACATTCTTCTGGGAAACTACTTAGGAAGCCAACCCTTGTAGGCGTGACTAATAAAGACCTGCTGGCCAATGAGCACCTACATGAATTCTGCCTCACAGCTAAGCATGCTAGCTAGTGCCTCCCTGGTAAGCTAGGCCGAGGAGCTGACCAGCGACCTGTTGACCTACAGGTGTGAAATCCCTATAATATGCAGATTCGCTAGCTCGTGTATCGCAATCAGCCCGGCCTGTTATATTATGTTACAATATCTAAGCCTTGCATTTCCAGCTTGGCAGAGGGTGAACCAAAATAGCCCCCACACACCCCACCAATCAAATCACTCCTGTGTTGATTCCTTTGAAAATGCACATAGATCTACATGAGAACTATGGACTTCGCGTTTGCTAGCACTATGCAAAAGTACGACCTAACAATAATTTGTGTTGTACTTGGTATACGTATGTATTTATGTATGATCACTAGGGTGGTCCAGAAACAAAAAAGTCAAGCCAGAAACCAAGACACCCCCTAACTTTTTTACACTTGTCATTTGTATTATTCTGAGAAAATTTCAGCTTCCTACTCCAACTGGAAGACGATGCTCAATGACGTCAACTTTTAACATAGTCGTCGTTATGTAGAAGCATAGGCCTAATGTGTTACAAATTGTGATTACCTTGACAACTTTCTTATGCAACTATGCAGTTTAGTTCTTCTACTTACTTGTTCATATTTTGAACACAGTACACAGTTCTTGTTACAGATCTTGCTATATATTTGAGTTTATACACAGCTTAAATGTATTTTCATTGATATTTGTACAAAACATGGGCATACTGTTTATGCAGCACACAATTCCAGAATTCATATCTTTGATTGCATTTAATCAGCATTCTGCAGCTATTCATATATTCATACATACATTCTAACGTATA
Source organism: Aporrectodea caliginosa (assembly GCA_020284085.1). Lineage (NCBI taxonomy): Eukaryota > Metazoa > Annelida > Clitellata > Crassiclitellata > Lumbricidae > Aporrectodea > Aporrectodea caliginosa. The sequence continues at coordinate 1,064,383 of JACEVL010000480.1, read as the reverse complement.
CCTATATACATGCATGCATGCATACATACATGCTTACATTTGAATAAGCTGGTTCCCGAGACTTTTGTGGGGCTGTAGAAGTTCCGAGTTTACGATTACATAGTATATACTGATGCTTATATTCATACATACATTCATTCATACATACATGCATGCATGCATTCAAACGTGCATAAAGACATACAAGCATACATACTTGCGTGCATACAGAGGAAGATAAAACGGTACATGCTGAGTCAGTAGTAGCTGAATTTATACCAGATTGTGCCTTGGTGATTGACTTGGATGGTAAAATCCTTCCTGATATTTCTTGAATCGAAGACATGGACCGCCTACCAGTACTGGTTTCTGGAGGTTGCAAAGATGAGCTACTTGGCATTTTAAAGTTTACCTCTGGAACAGGATGTAACGAAGCCAAGGCTGATTATGATCTGCTAGAAGCATGGAAGTGGACTAAAGAAATCAAGCGATGAGCTTTGACACTACTTCTATGAACACTGTTAGCTTCAATAGGCATAGGCCTATGTTTTCTGGAAAATTATTTGTCCAGAGCTCCTGTGGTTGGCTTGCAGTCAATAAGTCATAAAACTGATCTTAGCCAAGGTTTTCATTTTCTGCTGCGGTCCCTCAAGTTCTTCATAAATTTTAATCTTCAAGAGATGTTAGACTTTTGCGAAAATGTGACACATGACAGATTTCGGAGACTAGAGGAATTCCGATATAGATGCAATGCTGAAGGGAGGAATTTCTGTGACATATACCTCTTGGGACATCATTTGACTGTTCCATGGCTGATTATTTATACTGTTTCCTTGCAGGAAACATTTTTCTGACACGACACAAGTACTGTTTTTATAATGGTAAATTCGTAATCTAATCAAAATACTACGGTTACAAGACGTTAAGCAATAATTTCAAACCAATCGGTCTTTTAGTTCTACCTGGTAAAGGGGAAGGGTCTGTGAGCAATGTCGACTTCCAGTTGGAGCAGGAAGCTAAAATTTTGCCAGAATGATACAATTGGCAGGTGTAAAAAACTGAGCGGGTGTCCTGAATTCTAGCTTAAACTTCATTTTTTAGCATGTAACTATGGACTAATCAGGACGTTACGTGTCATAAATGACACGGCCGAGCGGGATTTTAAGCTCTTTGAAGGATATAACAGCCTCCTCATAAATGATGAGGAAGAGAAACAGTCTCTCCTTCTAGTTGCTGAGGCAAACAGAAATGCTGTCCCCGCTGAAATTACGAAGAAGTCTGCTATAGCTGCAATGCTGCAGAAATGAAGCTCTGCGACACATACTTCTGGGACACCATTTGACTGTGGTTTATTATGGAGACTGCTTCCATGCAGCAAATAGCGTTGCTGACATGACATAACTATTGCCTTTGCATAGGCCTACTGGTAAATTGATAATCTGGTCATAACATTAAGAATAAAAGACGCACAGCGTATTTTCTAACCGATCGCACTGTTAGTTCTATATGGTAAAGGGGAGGGGTCCGTGAGCACTGTCTTCCAGTTAGAGTAGGAAGCTGAAATTTTACCAGAATGATACAATTGACAGGTGTAAAAAACTGAGAGGGTGTCTTGGTTTCTAGCTTGAACTTCATTTTCTACCATGTGTCCGTGGACCACCCTAATGATCACTTGTTATAGCGCCCTTTCAAGATTTCTACTCAGAGGCGCTCCCGACTACTGCGCAGACGCTGAATCGGAGTTTCACGCCGAAGCGCATGAGCAATTGCGAGTGAAGGACTTGCCCAGGGTCCTTACGCGGCGGCTTGAGGTGGATTCGAACCCGCAACCCATCGGCTGCAAGGCACCGAACATACCCCTACACCACCGCGCCCCAGCCTACATACGTATGCCTAATGTTCTTCAGGCCGTAAGCCTGCCATTATATGTCAGGCCACTAAGGGCTTCAATTCAAATATAATAATACACATTTCACTGAAGTTATACTTTGTGGTGGCACTGTAAGTGTGCGAGTTTAGATATGGAATTTTTCCAATAAATTGCAATTGAACACTCTTGAAACGAACAGCGTCTGACGCCAAAGAATGAATGCTTGAAAGGGCATTTTTAAGGTACATTAGCAGCTGGCATATGACAGCACGCAGTTCTTCTATATCAAACACAGCTTAGGCTGACCAGTTGAGATACCCGGCTGACTAATACACGAGATAGCGAATCTGCATATAGGCCTAGGGATTTCACACCTGTAGGTCAACAGGTCGCTTACGGCCTGAAGAACATTAGGCATACGTATGTAGGCTGGGGCGCGGTGGTGTAGGGGTATGTTCGGTGCCTTGCAGCCGATGGGTTGCGGGTTCGAATCCACCTCAAGCCGCCGCGTAAGGACCCCCGGCAAGTCTCGCAATCGCATTGCTCATGCGCTTCGGCGTGAAACTCCGATTCAGCGTCTGCGCAGTAGTCGGGAGCGCCTCTGAGTAGAAATCTTGAAAGGGCGCTATAACAAGTGGTCATACATAAATACATACGTATACCAAGTACAACACAAATTATTGTTAGGTCGTACTTTTGCATAGTGCTAGCAAACGCGAAGTCCATAGTTCTCATGTAGATCTATGTGCATTTTCAAAGGAATCAACACAGGAGTGATTTGATTGGTGGGGTGTGTGGGGGCTATTTTGGTTCACCCTCTGCCACATTATCCCCCCCGGACATTATCCCCCGCATTATCATCCCCCCCGGACATAGATCCCCCCCAGGGTAGGACATTATCCCCCCCAGTCTAAGATATAATCGTATAATATTCTTGCCGAAATGCAGGAAAATGATGAGAATAGTTGTTGGCCTAAATGGAAGTTTGATTTATAAGATGTCAAATTTACAATAGGGCTGTCGGGATTAAAATGTTCTAGAGGGCTGTGGCGTACTGCTAATAAATGGTCTGGCGGTCAAAGTGTTTCGTACTGCTTATGAACTGAGAGACATTAACAAGTCTTATGTTATATACATATATACATATATTCATATATATCTATATATATATAGATATATATATATATATATTAAAATGTTCTAGAGGGCTGTGGCGTACTGCTAATAAATGGTCTGGCGGTCAAAGTGTTTCGTACTGCTTATGAACTGAGAGACATTAACAAGTCTTATGTTATATACATATATACATATATCCATATATATCTATATATATATATAGGATAACATATGTACATGTATATATAAATACATATATATACAAACATACGTATAAATATGTACATATACATATATTTACACAGAGGGGGATAATGTCCGGGGGGGATAATGTCCTACGCAAAATCGGGGGGGATAATGTCCGGGGGGATAATGTCCGGGGGATAATGTCCGGGGATAATGTCCGGGGGGATAATGTCCGTTCCCCATTTTGGTAACCCACTGCCAAAGCTGGAAATGCAAGGCTTAGATATTCATTCATTCATTCATTTCAGATATTTATATAGCATCCCTTCAAGATTTCTACTCAGAGGCGCTCCCGACTACAGCGCGGACACTGAATTGGAGTTTCACGCCGAAGCGCATGAGCAATTGCGAGTGAAGGACTTGCCCAGGGTCCCTACGCGGCAACATAATATAACAGGCCGGGCTGATTGCGATACACGAGCTAGCGAATCTGCATATTATAGGGATTTCACACCTGTAGGTCAACAGGTCGCTGGTCAGCTCCTCGGCCTAGCTTACCAGGGAGGCACTAGCTAGCATGCTTAGCTGTGAGGCAGAATTCATGTAGGTGCTCATTGGCCAGCAGGTCTTTATTAGTCACGCCTACAAGGGTTGGCTTCCTAAGTAGTTTCCCAGAAGAATGTCCGAGGTGAAACTTGGCCTTTAAGCGAATTACTAAAAGAGTAAAGCACGACATATTCGGAGAGATCTAACGAACATGGCTTTCGTTCATCCTCAGTCTTGCGAGTGTACAAAGAGCGAATTGGATCTCTTTGTCGTGCCACCAACGCAGACCAGTATAGAGAGCGGCACCTTTGTTGAATATAACCCTATAGCTACTATTTCTCAAGGAAATCCCATTGAATTTAGTATAACTGGTGCTGGACAAGACTATATAGACTTGTCAAATTCACAGTTGTACGTTAGAGCACAGATCGTAAAAGCAAACAACGATGCTGTGGATGTTGGCGACGAGGTTGGCCCCGTTAACCTGCTCTTACACAGTCTGTTTTCCGAAGTCGACATTACCTTAAACGACACACTTGTTACGGACTCGAACAATACGTACGCCTATCGAAGCTACTTGGAAACCGTTCTAAGCTATGGCGACGCAGCTAAAAGTTCGCAATTGACGTCGGCTTTGTATTACAAAGATGTAGCAACTCATTTTGAAGAAGCCAATCCACACGATGCTAACGGTGTAAATACCGGGTTTAAGAAACGCAGTGCATTGGCCAACGAAGGAAAGATTGTTGAAATGTTGGGGTGTATACACAGTGATCTATTCTTCCAAGATCGCTTCCTTCCTAACGACGTCAATATAAAGATACGACTCGTCAGAAATAAAGATGCATTCTGCTTGATGTCTTCTGTCCATGAAACCAAGTAGCGTCGAACCCGGTTAGGACACTACCATAACTTTTCCCATGTAAAAATTAAGGGATACCACCATGGCATTTCCCAACGTATAAATTAAACGACACCACCCTGGCATTTCCCAATGTAAAAATTAAACGAAACCACCATGGCATTTCCCCATTTGAAAATTAAACGACAGAATACGATGGCGTTTCCCATTCTAAAATAGATTAGGACACCAACGTGGACATTTCCCATACCTAGTACTAGGTTTGAAGGACGTGACCATGGCCGTCCCTCATCTTAATGAGGACATGACCATGGGCGTTCATCACCCTAAATATTGATGCCACCACCATAGTGTGTCACCCATTCTGAGTAGTCTCACGGGGATCGACGCAAAAGCAGTTGACCCTTTCGATGAATTAACGAATGATGATTCCGAGGATAGAAGACACGAAGGCGATGGCAAGACCTCGATAGGCGAAGGGAAAGATCGATGCTGCAGTGGAATTCGTTTGGCAGGTAGGCCAACTCTGCGCCGGACATGCGTCCTTGTTACAGTAGTCCTCATGGCAACCGCAGACGGTGTTCACTCCCACGGCTTTGCAACCATGACTTACGTTCTCATCGCACATCCGGGTGACGTTTCCATCTGTCGACAGACGAACAAATACTCGATGTATACTCATGTACTCGCAATCTCGCATGCCTTCAAAGGGTTCAAATCAATGCATATTTCAACTGGGTTACTGTCAGCCTCGCCCTTATCTATGCAGTTACTGTGCACTACTGTGTAGGGACTTTAAGCAAGTCCTTCACTGTTTTACAACGATATTCTGTCGTGTACATGTAGCATGGTTGTGTGTACTGCTATACTACTGCTGAACATTGGAAAGAGGGCAATATAAAATGTAGTTGTATTTTATTCTATAATATTGTATTGTATTGACCGTAAACTGTCGGTGGGAGAGGACTATCAAATGCATACACACATACACACACATACATACATAGGGCCTAACTCTGTGCGTCTGTGTATGTTTGAATATATGTATGTATGTATGTATGTATGTATGTGTATGTATGTATGTATGTATCCAATGCATCTCTGTATATTTGTATGTATTTATGTTATGTATGCATGTATGTATGTATGCAGTGGCGTCTACCAATGGTGGGTTTTGGAGAACGATCTCCATCGAACTTCAAAAGTGGGGCATTTAATGATACGTACAAACAAACATACAAACATACATACAAACATACATACAAACATACATACAAACATACATACAAACATACATACAAACATACATACATACATACATACAAACATACATACAAACATGCATACAAACATACATACATACATACATACATACATACATACATACATACAATACATACATACATACATACATACATACATACATACATATACATACATACATACACACATACATATATACATACAGTGGCGTCTAACTCTAACCCCCACCTGGATTGGGAGAACAACCCCCCACTTTGGCCGACTTATAATATTATTGGGAATCAACAACCCCCAGTTTATGTCCAAAACGTATGTTAAATCATTAAATGCCCCTATTATATGCTGTGTATAAGCTCACTGTCTACTGGGCCAGATGTTCAACGCGACGAAGCGTTACATTCCTCGACGTCATTAAAACTTTCCACTTTTCTTCGAACGTATACTGAGTAACGATGAACCGAAACAACAAGCCCTACATGTGGCTATGCAACGCAGATAACTAACCCCTCTGCAGTTACCATGCGTGACCATATAGGCCTATAAACACAAATTGGGTTACCATTAAGGCAATTTCTCTCTAACTGTATGTCTGTCTCTGTCTGCTTTTCTGCCTGTCTTTATCTCTGTCTCCTCTGTCTCATACTCTCTGTCTGTGTCTTACTGTCTCTGTCTATCTCTGTCTGTCTGTCTCTGTCTATGTATGTCTTTCTCCCTTTATGTCTCTCCCTCTCTCTTTCAGAGCCGACTGTGTTCAGCTGACAAATATCTAGGGTCGAACAAACTCTATGATACAAAACAACAAATAATTATAAATAACAGAACAAAAACACTAGAGCAACCAAAACCTACAATCAATCACGAAGAACGAAAATTTTGAATAGAAGAACGAAAATCTAGAACAATCAAAATTTTTAAAAGAAGAACCAAAGTCCACAATAGAAGCAAAATCTAGAACAATCAAAGTTTACGACATAGAACAACCGAAAAATCGAATAAAACATTCAAAAGATGTGAGAACAGCCGAAATCTCGACTGGAAACTATAACTCTATAGAACATTCAACATCTATAGAACAACTGATATCTAGAAGAGAAGAACCAAAATCCTGACCAGAACCTTCAAAATTGACATCAATTATTCTTCCACTCAATTATTGCACTCCTCATTATTTGTAGGCCCTGTTCTACACTGCAGTCATAGAACCACCTGTTTTGACAATTTACCTGGATAGTAGACGGTGGAACATCCGCCCTTTTGGCAGGTTGGTACACTGCTCATCTCAGTGCAGCAGCTGCATCCAGATGATGACTTCGGCGAACAGTTGTAGCAAGTGTAAGCAGCAGACGGATGATGTTGCAAGACAACACCCAACAACGTCACCACAACACCGAGGATGACAACCATGTGCGCCATCTATTGACCGGACTCTGCAACAGAAATACAGAGACTTACACATACCGTAGATACTCGAATATAACGCCACCCGAATATACCGCGAGGTTTACAAATTTAGAAGCTGAATGAGTAAAAAGTGCAAGACGCGAATATAACGCGAGGTATAAAATTGCCGAAATTCTCAAGAAATAAGATCGTCAAACTTTGGTTTTGGTGTGTGCTGATTCTAGTTATTTATTAAATCTTGTCCAAAATGCGCCCATAACCATGTCAAAATGCTGTAATTTCGATCCCTAACTACCGCAATGCGTTTGCAGACAGTTAAATAAAACGCATATTTTACTTACTTTTACTTACATACTACTAAATGTTTTTGTTTTTAATGTTATAGATATAATCTAAACAATTTGACATCAGTTTGATTTATTTGTTCGTTTAATTTCTGTATCACAACCATCACAACATGTGAGTGATAATGTAGTTCATCTAGGTACCAAAGACATTAAATATGATTTCCGAAAGTAAGTACCATTTCATATATACGGCTCTGGTAAGTACTAAGCGGACCATGCGCGATTTACTTAGCTGTTTCAATAATGTTCAAAACAGTTCAAAATTGGAGAATTAGTTTTCAAGGTTAAGCTTCCAAAAGTTATCAGTAATGTACTTTACTAAAATACGCCAGAATAATTATCACTAGCTAACAGTTAATTAATTTCTTCAGCTACTGGTGGTTCCACCTTGTTATAGATAACTTTTATAATAAATTACCAGAAGCCATGCGGGATAATCACAATTTTATTTATGACATGAATGATTTAGGTTCTACCATAATTATAATATAAATTGAAGACATTCACAAATTCTAATAGGACAAATTTGATTGGGCAATTCAGTTGATGGCATAAAATATGTGCACGAGGCTCTTGTCCACATGATCTATATGGCCATCCTAGAATGTACATGTAGCTGGAAACATCATTCTACTATAAGCTTAATACGCATACCATAACTAAATTACAACATATCATAAGTGACCCTATAAATACCTATGCATATTTCAGAAATTTTATTAGAATTCCCGTATTATTGGTTGATTATCAGATTTCTTATAGGCCTGATGCTCAAATTACTAGCTGAGGATTTGCTAGTGCGTCTCAATAGACTACTTACTTACTTTCAATAAGAACTGCGGGGAAACAGTCTACCGGAACTATGAGAAACAGCCTTCCCGCCATGTGTTTACTTTTCAAGCTACAATGGTGGTCGATGATCGCGAATAAATATAGTTGTGAAACCTTCAAATAATGACTTCATATTTTGTGTAATAAAAGTAAAATTTAGAGTTGTCTCAAATATACCGCGAATACCCCACTTGCTGCTCCGAAATTTGGAGTAAAAACCTCGCGGTATACGCGCGTATCTACGGTACACATACATGTATAATGTATACATTCCAACACACGTATACACCACATACATGCATACATTATAATAATAATGATGATGATGATGATGATCATGATGATGATGATGATGATGATGATGATGATGATGATAATGATAATGATAATAATGATAATAATGATAATAATGATGATAATAATAATAATAATAATAATAATAACAATAACAATAATAATAATAATAACAATAACAATAATAATAATAATAATAATAATAATAATAATAATAATAATAATAATAATAAATATAATAGTAATAATAATAATAATATAATAATAATAATAATAATAATAATTTTGTTTATTAATTCAAATTGACAAGTATGCAGTAAGATTACATTATATAGTAGTAACAGATGATAACAAGTTTAACATGAGTCAAATATAAATGTATGGCAGCCTGCAAGGCGCCCATCTGTCCTACTGCTCATTTTACAGTCACCCCAGGGAGTGGAAGGCTAAGTCCAACGTATGGGGCTCACGGTTATCGAACCCACGTCCTTCTGATCTTCGTGCCAGCGCGTTCCCATTCCCATCGCCCCGCCATGGACACACTTGTGCATAAAAACATAGGCTACATGCATATATTTATACATACATACATACATTCATATATCATACATGTATACATACATACATCCATATAATACATGTCATACATCCATATAGGCCTATACATCCAACTGCTATAGAGCCGATTCTGTAAAACGCTTTTCAACTGTAATTGTAAGTCTTCGAAATTTCTAAGCGTCATACATCCTAACTGCCGCAATAGAATTTACTAATTACAATTACTAATTACTTATTAAATGGCGCTATATCGAGCCAAGTTCGCAAGGGACAGATTGTTTGATCAACTTTGTTACGTTGTCTCACACAAGGAAGTATCCAGACCTGAGGGGGCAGTGATGCAATGTAATGCAAATCTTAGAAAAATTCTCAGCGCCCACAAAAGCCACGTCAGGGAGACCAGCTTAAGCACTAGCGCTATATCAAAACAAGTCCGCAATAGCCAGACTGCTCTTTTCTTTCCGATGCCAGGTCATAATTCGGGAGGTTAAGTCGCAGTGATATTGGCGTAAATTTAGTCTCCACATAGAAGACGCGTCAAGCAGATCAACTTGATCGACGGCGCTACATCAAATCTAGACCGCAAGATCCAGGTTGATTAGACAGTTTCAGTGACAGTCAGAATTTGGGGAGGGGAGGGTTCAAACCGGGGAGACAGCATGGGGCTACGGGTGAAATCGTTGGTGATTGTGGTCAAGCGATGGAGCAGGAGCGGAACAAGAATATGAACCAGCTTGAAAAGTTTGGTTTCAGTCTGTCTTGAGAAGAATGCCACAGGAGAGAGGCAAAGACAGACAGAGACAGACAGAGACAGAGACAGACAGATGAAGAGAAACAGATAGCGAGAGGAACAGAGAGAGAGACAGACAGAGAGCGAGCGAGCAGAGGATCAAGTGACCGAGATTAACAGGCGAGAGAGGAGGATGGTGAAATTCTGTATACATATAAGTAAAATGTCTTTAAATTTAGAGTTTTAACATATCGCATTCGAATGAGCCATGGATAGCAACAGATGTAGTTGGCCTATTGTAGAATACAGTTTCACAGTTACAAAAGCGGAGCTACATAAATTTCCAAGTATAATAATATAATGTTACCGAGTTGCTGAAATGCTGACCTCAAAAAACTCGACAGCGAATAACTGAGACGATGTTGTTTGCTGCTACCTGAGTCGAGAGAGAGTGTGTGCTACCTGAACGACGCAACAGCGAAACTCGATATTATGTTGATAGATGTCGCTAGAGTCGGACTCGTGCGATGCATTTGAAAAATAACAACTGTGACTCAACCAACAAGGTCACGTGAGTGACGTGACACCGTGTGCTTACCCTCAGGCAGGCAGGCAGGACAGGCAGACATAGAGAGAGAGAGAGAGACACAGAGAGAGACAGACAGACAGACAGACAGACAGACAGACAGACAGACAGACAGCCAGAGTAGACAGAGAGAGAGAGACAGATATATATATAGATATATATATATATATATATATATATATATATATATATATATATACATATATATTTCTACACGATATCAAAGTTGATGGATGGATGGATTGATGGATGGATGGATGGATGGATGGATGGATGGATGGATGGATGGATGGATGGATGGATGGATGGATTGATGGATGAATAAATGCATAGATGGATGGATGGATGGATGGATGGATGGATGGATGGATGGATGGATGGATGGATGGATTAGATGGATGGATGGATGGATGGATGGATGGATGGATGGATGACTCATGGCATAGATGGATGGATGGATGGATATATTTGGAATGGATGAATAAACGCACAGATGGATGGATGGATGAATTGATAGATGAATAAATGCATAGATGGATAGATGGATGGATCTGATGGATAGATGATGATGGATGGATGGATGGATGGATGAATAAATACATAGATGGATGGATAGATGGATAGGATGGATAGATGAATAGATGCATAGATGGATGGATGGATGGATGGATTGGATGGATGAATAAATGCATAGATGGATGGATGGATGGATGGATGGATGGATGGATGGATGGATGGATGGATGGATGGATGGATGGATGGATGGATGGATGGATGGATGGATGGATGGATGGATGGATTTTGGATGATTGATTGATGGATGGATGAATAAATGCATGATGAATGGATGGATGGATGGATGGATGGATGGACGGACGGATGGATGGATTGATTGATTGATTGATGCATGGATTGATGGATAGTTTGAGAGCGGTAGAGGGAAGTAGATGGATGCATGGACGTATGAACGAATGACAGACAGATAATTACATTATCCATTTCCGCTACATACATTGAAACATATTTCGGTGACATAATGAAAGAGAAAAATGTCGATCAGGAGACTATGCGACAGACCTAGATGCACTGTTACACATGCAACACGCACACACACACACACACACACACACACACACACACACACACACACACACACACACACTCTGTCTCTCTCTCTCTCTCTCTGTCTCTCTCTGTCTCTCTGTCTCTGTCTCCTCTGTCTCTCTCTCTCTGTCTCTGTCTCTGTCTCTGTCTCTCTGCTGTCTCTCTGTCTCTGTCTCTCTCTGTCTCTCTCTCTCTCTCTCTGCCCTCTCTCTCTCTCTCTCTCTCTCACCAGCGCGCACTTGCACAATGCAACCTGTAACCAGAATCAATAGAGGTCATTAAATCGAACTGAAGTATAAAGGTTACATGTGTATGTGTATATTGTGTATTGTGTCGAATGTTGGGATCGCGAAATAGGATGCGCAATCAGACCAATCAAGAACACAAGTCGCATGTACGCTCATTTTATAGATCCCCGGCTCATTCCGATATATGCATACACACGTACACACGTACACACGTACACACGTACACACACACACACACACACACACACACACACACACACACACACACACACATACAGACAGCCAGAGCTGTATCCATTCCTCAGAGCCGGATTAACGAATGTGGTGGCCCTGTTCAGTCAAACTGTGGGGCCCCAGCCCCACAGAATCACAACAAAAGGACACATAAAACGTGTTATGTTAAACGAATCAACATTCGTCTATTATTAATTCGTGCCTTCTGTCTTTTTGTACAATATCAGTAGGTCTTAGTGTTAAAGTATAGCCTACGTCTTTTAACAGTTTAACGGTATTACTATAGTACTATACTAAAAAGGAGGAGAACAGTAGCACGAGAAGAAGGAGCAGGAGGAGGAGGAGGAAGAGGAAGAAAAAGAGCAGTCCTTTAAGCTAACCCTGAGGCAGCCATGAGTATGAAGTGTTAGCGACTTCATTTTCTTAGCCTCGGCGTATGTGTGTGCGTGTGTGTGCATGGCTATGGCCACCCATGCCTGTCCTGACATTGATCGTATTATCTCTCCAACCTTTTTGGTTTGTCACACCATCACCCAAGTCAGAGTCGAACTTCAGAAATTGATAATTTCCACCCGGCAGATGTGATTCTATCAAGTCAAGCGTAACACGGCTAGTGCTGCTAATTATTTAAACATTTCTCAGAGGTTAATGGATGACAAACATTGAAATATTTCTACTTTGACTGCATGCACCAACCGATTGTAAGGATAAACAAATAAGTAAGTAAGTAAGTATATCCTTTATTGAAAACCAACTGCTAACCGCATTTTGGTGTACAAAGATCATCAAATATATAAAAAATTAAGTATAAAAGCATCCGTGTGACAAATGTTTTACGAGATAGAGAGTTTGCCTTCAAGTCTTCAAGACTGTTTATCACGGGCATCCAACGTTATCGACCTCTATAAACCTCTTCTCCCCAGACTGGAAACCTGATCGGACATGTGTGGATTGTGGAATAGCTTTTAGACTTTGCTAAAGTAACTGTGATTTGACAACTATTAATAAATGTCAAGTTCAAAACCAGACAGAATGTGTATATGGATATATGTGTATGTGTATATAAGCACGTGTAGGCCTATAAGTATATATGTGTATATGTATTATAATTATGTGTTTAAGTGTATATGTATACAATATATATATATGTGTGTGTTTATAATGCCCACTTATAATTATTTGCGAAAGTTGTGCATTTGTATATATTAAAATGGGTAGTTTCGAATAATTTGTTCTGATTTTTTGCTCATTTTTACTATTAGCCTTAACAAATAACAATAATGATAATTATAATATTGAAATTTTTTCTTTTTCATTTGTGGGGCCCCTCAAGTGTGGGGGCCCCTGTTCGGCCGAACATGTTGAACATGCCTTAATCCGCCTCTGCCATTCCTGACTAAAAAAATTGTCAACTCTGAGATGGCAGTATATATACGGTGTGTGATTTTATACTGCTTAGGAGATCAACCGAGAGGTCTGGGGTTCAGATCCCCACCAGGGATGAAATTTGTGTTGAGGCTGTTCCACATGCGCCACCCAACCAACTCAGCTACAACAAGTAGCCTACACTGGCCGCGCACTGTTGCAAGTGGGAAGACGGGTCTGGCTGTGGACCGACCACCCGCCCTCGTATGCCGAGGCAAAGAATATCAAGTCGTTAACGCTTCATCCCCATTATTGCCTCTTAAGGTACAGCCTAAGTAACTGCTCTTCTTCTACTTCTGCAACGATGGTGGTGGAGACCATGGTGGTGTCGACTTCCTTCTTAAAGAGTGCGTTTTTATTTCGATATTAATGGAAATCCATGCAGTTATCAGAGGCTCTGCTAATATGATCATTACAATACGGCAGAGGATAAAGGCAGAGATTTAATACACGGTTGTTAACCAGTAACTTCTATCAAGCAGGCGTCTAGTTATGTATGTATGTATGTATGTATGTATGTATGTATGTATGTATGTATGTATGTATGTATGTATGTATGTATGTATGTATGTATGTGCGTATGTATGTATAGTCCCCCATCCGCCGCCGCCACCAACGGCTAAGCCCTCAAGTCGGAACCAGTCGGTATACGCTATTGACTGCTATTGACTTGGTTCACTTAATACATCAGCTGCACGCCATGTATTAGCAAAACTTGCTTACAAGGTCCATGTCAAGGAGCAACAGACTGACAGTCTAATAACCACTCGATATCAGATATAAACCAGTTATTTCTTAAGTCTCTCACTGCTTACCGACCTACTTACTACTTTACTAGCTATGCTTGCTTCCAACACTCAGATTCTGTCACGTTATCTTTAATAGAAAAATCATATAGGCGCCGACTTTTAGTTAAAGGTCTTGGGGCAAGAATTTCATTTCCATGAATCAGTGATCGGATGATGATGATAATAATAATAATAATAATAATAATATTAATAATATTAATAATAATAATATTAATAATAATAATAATAATTATTATTATTATTATTATTATTATTATTATTATTATTATTATTATTATTAGCCTATTATAATGTTAAATGTCATTACGAACGAATAATATTACATCAGTTAGCAAAACAAGGCACAGTAAGCTGAGTCACCAGTGGTGGACCCACGCACACGCATGGAACCAACCAACGATTTCCTTCGAAAGCTAACAGATGGCATGAATGTTTAAAGTATCTGGACCAAGTTGCGGCGATAGAGTAGCGCAACGACAGGTGACAGCGTTCGCACACACGATGACGCTGCCGACGAGCAGTTTCTCAGTGGTGGAAGAAGATGACGCACGTCCGGCCAGGCGTCGGGACACAAGAAGTACGCAGAAAAGGCATTTCTTTGCCCTGAGGTACTTTTATTCCCCAGGGACTTAGAGATTATTATTAATGTTATTGTCAATGTTATTGTCTGCCGGTGTCACGAAATAGAGTATCCCCCATACACGAGTATCCCCCTTAGCGAAATGGAGTATTCGGTTTAATTTGCATTTTTGGCGGTTTCTAAGTGCATTCTAGTCGTACTGTTTGGATTTATTGCGCACATAAAATATTTTAAGTTGCGTATCTTAAGTTTGTACGTCGACCTGAAATTAATTTACTTTCTGTTTTTGGTGATTTTGACTGGATTTTCGTCTTGGCTATCGTGATGCGTATGACGATGAATGGTTTATCCCCCGGATCCTCTAAACCGGTTTATTCCATCCGGGAGATAAATTCATTCATCCCCCCGGATAGTCTTAGGACGGATACTCTATTTCGTGATACCGGCGTGTCTACGATAGCCTACCTGTCTGAGTCGCCTATCCATTCCTGTCTATTCTACGCCTGTCTGCGTCGCCTGTCTGCAGGGCCGGCCTTAGGCACAGGCAAAGCATGCAGGCAGTTGCCTGGGGCGCCAAGATCTAGGGGGCGCCATTTTGACAAAAAATGTGTTTAACAGCTTTCACTTTTTTAGTCACTTTATCAATTACACTATTTTCATTTGAATTCAAAACTTTCGCTTGTGGAACAAATTTAAAATAGGAGCCTAATTATTGATTTCATTGAACCTTTTCAAGTAATTCAATTTTAAAACACCGCACAAATTTTATTATCCATCTAGTTTAACTTACGGAAATCTTGAATGTTTGAATGTTTGTTTGAGCCACAGGCTAAAAAGTCAAATCTTGCGACGACTAATTCGATCACTTACAATCATTCAATCGTCCTGAAACTTGGCAGATAGACTCGCCCTCGCAGACACTTCATTCTATAAAAATTTCAGCGCCCCCAAAAAGGCAAGCTTATAGAATCGGGGACTCAACTTTTCGAATCGGGGAATCAACTTTTCCGATACGCAGCGTTGCCATTGGCCGCAACAAAAACGGGCGCGCTGCCTGATTAAACGCACGCTATGACGTAAAATGAACGCGGACTATTTTCAGAGTACACGTTATAGGATACTAGATGGATATAGTAAAAAACTTTGTTTTTACGGGCTGTATTTTATTTTAACCATTGAGATTCAGTTATTTCAAGCGTGTCTGTACTCTGTCTGTATCCAACAGTTTGTGACTAATATCTGATGCTGACAAAAGTGACATCTTTCGACTGAAAATGTCAACGATTGAAGAAATATTGTAGTACCGGGAATGTAAAATATATATGTGTCATTATTTGCCGAGCAGACATCGCAGTTGCGTTAATTAGGTTAATTATCTGTAAAAATCTATACATTTATATTTTAATAACAGTTTTCTTATTTATATCTTAATCAATTGGAAAAGCTGTGGGTAAACGTGTAGTTTAGCGTCGTAAATTATTCGCCCAGTGTAGCATTGCTATTTTTCATCAATCCAACTTCTACTTTGACGAGAAGACTTTTCGTCGATCCAGCTTCCAGTAGACAAGAATTCGCTTCATCAATCCAGCTTCTATTTTAGCAGGAATTATTTTTCATCAATACAACTTTTATTTAATTAAGACTTATTTTTCATCAATCAAGCTTCTGTTTAAGCAAAACCCTTCATCAGGCCCACTTCTATTTAATAAAAAATTATTTTCATCCATCCGACTTCTATTTAGCAAGAATTCTTCTAGTCAATCCCACTTGTATTCGACCAACGCTGAGACCTATGCAATGGCGGCTAATTTACGACTCTAAACTACACGTTTACGAAACCGTGTTTTAACGGTGGAAATTATTGAACACATGACAATAAAATTACGTCGCAATAGAAGTTGGATGACAATCAATTACGGCGCAATGGAAGTTGGATGAGATTCGGCAACATGCTGACCGCTGACGGGTGAATATAATTTCCGACGCTAAAACCCGGTTTTACCAATCAATTAAAAGCTTTGATCTTATAAAATTAAAATTTTAATTTCAAAAATTATGTCAAGCCATATGAAGCGTCAGAAATTTATCGGATGCTGACAATTGTAAGAAAACACAAGAAACAGACGCTATAGTATCGACATACAAAGAGGATGGCTATCGGGCAGTTTGAACAACACTGAAGCTACTTCATCTGTTAATGTTAGTGCCCAGTCATTAGCTAGTAATTCCTGGAGTGAGGGTCAGAGGGCGCCAAATGTATGCTTTGCCTGGGGCACCATTTGGGCTAGTGCCGGCCCTGCCTGTCTGCGCCTGTATTGTATTGTATCTAAAAATTATGTAGCACCTATCGCAGTGCACACCAATCACAGTCGCTCCCTATGCAAGACACCCAGTGAAAGGAGAGAAAATTCCCATATTAAATCGTATTTAAAGCTATATAGAAAACATCCGAATATAGAGGGGGCGATTTTTGTATAGAGGCAGACTTTGCATCGTAGATGGGGAGATTCTATTTCAATGGGAGAGACTTTGTTCCGGTATACAGAGTCTCCGAGGGATACTCTATTTCAGCCAGAGGAGACTGTTTCGAGGACAGACTTTATATCACGACACCGGCTAAAAGCAACCGGTACTTCTCCAGGCGAGAAATCCATACCGGTATGGCCTAAAAACATACCGGTATCGACGGTACGCAAGTCAAACGGCGCCTATAGTCATAGTGGTGTACCGGTCCATCTTCAATAAAGAATATACTGGGTAAAAGGGTAACTAGGACTGCGGTTTTCCAATATTGGGGGGTATAGCGCATTGGATAATATCTGGCGTAGAGAGTGAGAGGTACCGAGTTCGAGCCCCCGTTGGGCGGATATGCTTTGTAGGCTGCTATTATGGCCGTTGTATTGCAGGCTGTCTGTTCTGTTAGTAGTTAAGATTTAAATTGCATAACATGTAAATGTACAGCGCAGTGCGTTTGTCAGGCGCTTATTAAAGAAAAGATATTATTATTATTATTATTATTTATTTTTTTTTTCCCGAGGTATCTATAATTTCTCAGGTGTCAGATATTAATAAGCAATGTTTACTCTGGAGTGGCCATCCTTGTCAAGATCTGGAAGAATAAAAGTGCTGTGGAACGCAACAGCGTTGAAACGTTGGATTACAACGGACAGGCGCTGGAACAAGAAACTGGTTTCTCTTGGGTCGCCCGAAATTTGGCCCAAGAGACGACCCAGGTCGGCAAGAAAGGCCAGACCCTTGGCGTTAAGTGGTCCCATGGTTTCAAAAGCCAATGGGACAAAGTGGTAGGATTGCATCAGTTGGCTGTATTTAGCATTTTTCTGGCTTCAGCCAGTTCAGCAGCTCCTCCCGGCTGGTTGGAGGTTGTGGACAAGTAAGAAGGGGCCACTGTGTCCGCAACTGTGACGTCCCAGGTCAAGCAGCGACCCGAGCGCCACGGAATCAGTGTTAGGCCGTCTGGTCTTTTACCATCAGACCTTGACAAACCCGGAGGTTCTTTAACCGCCGGGATGCCCGCTTGAATGAGACCTCTGCAGATTAGGTCATTCAGGACCGCGTGTCGGGCTTGTCGGCCTGGGCCTAGGCGGCACGATAGGCCGTGCGAGCCTTCGGCGGTCACCAGAGTGCCACATTGGGCAGCTGTGTGGATGACAAATGAGGGTGCCTAGACGGAGGCCCACCGCTATTCGAACCGCCTCGTCGTCCAGTCTGAGACCGCATGTACTTATGGGTAAAGCAAACAGCCAGTCACCTGCATGAGGTGCTGAGACTGCTTTCAGACGTGCTTGATGGTAATCACTAGTGTGAAAGTGGTCAAGCTCGGTTATTGTCTCTGCAATAATAGGTTTGTCCCATAATAATAATAATAATAATTATTATTATTATTATTATTATTATTAAACTATTATTATTATTATTATTATTATTATTATTATTATTATTATTATTATTATTATTATTATTATTATTATTATTATTATGGAGTGTTGGCTAAAAGTAGCTCTATTATCGATATCCTCTGTTGGATCTGTCCAGAGTTCGCCGCTCGTCGGCTCCCGGCAGCCTTGACATGGTGCCCTGGAAAGCCACCGCGTTGAAGCGTTGGATAATGACCGATAGGCCTTGGAAGAGGAAGCTTGTTTCGCGAGTGTCACCGGTAGTCTTCGACAGTCGGCTTCCGGTCTCCATCAGAACCTCCGGGTTTGTCAAGGTCTGATGGTAATTATTATTATTATTATTATTATTATTATTATTATTATTATTATTATTATTATTATTATTATTATACCTTACTTTGCGCTAGCCAATTTTCTGAATCCACCTCCTTACTTACTATCGTGAAGCATTCGCGCCATCGACGTCTAAATATAGATATCGGTGACGCATGTACGATGATTCGCGCGCATGCAATAAATGACATCATTTCCGGAGTTGGTCGCATGTAAATAAACAAGCGAGGTAATGGATAGATAGAACTGGCCTCATGTAGGTCTAAATGATTATTTTAACGAATAATAACAAACATCTTAAGTTTACCGTCAGGCCTACAAGAATGAAAGGTGAACATCGACTAAAGCGTAGAAAATAGACACGAAACATGCAGCCACGAAGACGATACCGGTTTCAAGCTTTTTCCGAGTTAACGATGGTATGTAGCACTTCGGCCACCAATGACTTTATGTAAAGTAAGTAAGTAAGTAAGGAAGAGTAGATCTATTCTTTATTTGACTACCAGCAAACGCGCAGTAGCTTACAGAAGAAATAATTAATAGAAACATTTATGCAAAGTCATAAATGAACGTAGCCTATATTTATTCAAATGATTAAAAAATACATAAATTATTATGCTTCGCATATGTTAGGGGTCGTCCATTAATTATGTCAACAAAATGGGGAGGGTTGGAAAAGTTTGACAGTTGTTGACAAGGGGAGGGGGTTCGGTACAATTTGACGTCAACAAATTTTTCCAATGAATCAACACAGACCCTTCAAAATGGTAGCGAAAACATTAAGTAATACTAAAAATGTATAAAGTGCTTAATGTTTAATACTACTAAAAGCTGGTAATAAACTAAACTCATATATTTTGAAATTCGAGATTGCATTTTATAGTGTAAAAATTAAAAAATGATTCTACATGTATTGAGCCATTGTGTTTCTGTTTTGTAGGGGGTTTTCTGGGATTGTTGACATAATTTTTTAGGGGTCCGTCAATGTTTGACAGTTGTTGACAAGGGGAGAGGGGGTTAAAAACTGACTTAAATGTGTTGACATAATTAATGGGTGACCCCTTAGCAGTTCATCTTAAACGTATCTGAGCAGCGAAACATAACTTTCACAACAGCATATTTCAGTAGGCCCTCGGCACAGTCCTAATGGATAATACGGCCTTGAAAGAAGGTCCCTATATCTAGATGACGACACGCCGATGCAATCAGCCAGCCAGTCAGTCAGGCCGTCAGTCCGTCCGTCAGTCAGTCGGTCGCCAGTCAGTCCGATTGTCTGTCTTAGGGGGTCCTAACTGTCTATCTGCCCAGTCAGTCAGTCAGTCAGTCATTCAGTCAGTCAGTCAGTCAGTCAGTCTGCCTTTCTGTCTAGTCAGAACTATTATAGGGGTTCCTGCGCCTGGGGGTAGAGGTTAAAGACTGCGCCCATTCATAATTTTCTAGTTGACTGTTAATCGTTCATATCATGGTCTAGTATAATAGGCCTACTCCATGATAACAGTGTGTACTAATTTAATAAAATTACAACTAAGATTTTATTCAATGTTTTTTCTGTAATAAGTAATGAAACATAATTTGCAAAAGATTTTTATATATGAAAAGACAAATTTAACGAACAAAACGGTCAGCAGTGAGCACAGCTTTCACCTGTTTCAAAATTGTTGGTATTGTAACACGAATAGTAATATACTCATTATAATTGTCTTTTAAGAGCCTAAGATTACGAAGGCTAAGAAACATCAAAGGTGTTAAAGCTACTGGATACGAGCTAATATTTCTGGTTTTTGCCTATTACTATGTCAAAATCGAGTTGATATAAAACATCTTTTTCAATGCTTAGAATCGTCAAATTACTCAATCGGTTTTGCCTTGATCACTTCGATCACAGAAGTAAGTTTTGACAATACGCCAGTGACGCCATCAAACAATTAGGCTAATTTATTGAATAAACGTGCAGGAAATGTCTTCTTCTGAACCGACACGACAATACAGCGGATTCTTGGTATTCACCATTCTCAGTACCGTAGCGAGGGGTGTTCAGCGATGTCACGATACAGGGCGCAATTCAAGGGGGTGGCGCACATTTTGAGACTAGTTACTTTATCGTGAAATATGATTATATGAAATAGCAATCATAAATGAAAAAATGTAATAAAATGAAATAAATAATGGTGTTTGTGTGTTTTATATAATTATAATATTAATAGATAGATACCTATGCAGGTCTATTTAAAATTGTCGTTGACTTGTTTGAAAATATTAGTAAATGGCCGCTCAGAACTGTTACATTACATTGCAATGTATCGTAGGCCTATAATCCCTATATCTATATATTTTCATTTATTTTATCTAGGCTATGTTCTCATAATTTGCATAATTTACGTCGTTATTCGTTAAGTTGATCTTTGGAAAGGGGTGGGGGGGGGGGATAATTTTACGTTTGGCACAGGGCGCAATTAGGCCTATAGCTTTCTTCGTCGCTGACTATATTCTTGCCACATTTTAAACTGAAAACCAAATTGTGCTTATTTCAAATTTAATATATTGAATTATTGAATTTAATAATACAATTTTTGTCGTATAGTACTTAACACTCAAGGCTAATTTTGCGACCCCGGGTTGCGCCTGGGGGCGGCCGCCCACCTGCCCCCCTCGTTACGCCACTGAGTCAGAATTAAAAGCACCGAGATTTTGCTGTTATGCTTTGTGACCTACAATCGACCTTTTTCAAACCGACAGAGAAAGAAATAGAGAGACAAGACAGACAGACAGACACACAGACAGACAGACACACGACAGACAGACACACACACAGACAGGCAGTCAGACAGACACACACACACACACACAGATTAAATGAATCGTGCTATGGATAAGTTCCTGTCTCTGTCTGTCTCTGTCTGTCTGTCTGTCTGTGTCTCTGTCTGTCTGTCTGTCTGTCTGTCTGTCTGTCTGTCTGTCTGTCTGTCTGTCTGTCTGTCTGTCTGTCTGTCTCTCTCTCTCTCTCTCTCTCTCTCTCTCTCTCTCTCACACACACACACACACACACACAAGCGCACATATTAAATGAATCGTGCTATGGCCCTGGGTACGTTTCTTTAAAGCAGCCACCGATTATGGTCAGAGGCAGAAGGCAGTTTGTTTTGTTGCTTCCGTGTAATAACTCTGTGTGATGAATAATTCCAGTCCTTCGTTACTCCATGCACTTCCGCTTTCTAAGGCTATTGCCACAAGAGGGCGTAGCGCGACTTACGGCGGTCTATTTAAGTGTTTTGCCGAAGGTGCACAGGTTGAGTCTTATCATCATCAATCACCATCATCATCATCGTCATCATCATCATGATCATCAAGATCACCCCATCATCAAATCACCACCACCACCACCACCACCACCACCACCACCTGTATTATATAGCGTAATTTTCAATCGATGGGAAAGTAGTTGTGTGTGAATAAATTGTATACATGGTCGTCTTATATTATAGAACAGAATGGAATATTATTTATTGTAGGACCAAGTGCAAACCGAATTTTGGCCAATATGAAAGTTTAAAGGATTGTTTTCTCTATTTCTGGATTAGACTATTTATGCAGTCTATAAATTGTTTGTTACTTTTATTTGATGAATCATGAAGCTATTTATCTTTGATAAATCATCCTTATTATAAAGGTTTTTCTGGTGAGACAGTCTGCCGAGGGTATTTCTCGATCATGATTTACAATCCAGCGGTTCAACGCTATCGCGTGCCCAGTAGATTTCGTTTATTTAAAATACTAAGTTGACATATCGCAACTTGTTTACATGGGATAACGAAAGTAATGAAATTAGAAACTAAAAGTTTATGCCTTTAATCAGATTGGGAGTTAAATCTTAACATCCCGAAAGGTCCGAAATAGAACCCTAGAGATGAAATTGTGGCCATCTGGGTTCGAAGAGGCCCTAGAACCTTTATTTGAAGAACTCTAATTTTAAGAACTCTGATTTTAATCATAATAATAACAACAACAACAATAATAGGCCTAATAGTAACAATGACAATAATACGACGATTTGTATAGCGCCGTAGCTCAGCCGAGGCCGAAGGAAAGGGAGCTGTACATGAGTTCAAAAAGCTAATCGTTGTCATATTATGATTGTTTTGGGAGGGGCATGTCATGTAAGACATGTTCGTCGTTTTTCTGCACAGCTGATTGAACCCTCACTTTGTGAGTTACGAGGTTGGCTTTCGAGCTATCGGCTATCAAAGCGCTATAAAAATTTGAAAAATTGTAATCTGACAGAGGAGACTGGCAAAAATATTTCTTGCGTCGGATGAATATTTGTATATTATTTCGGCTGTTAATTAGATTGTCATTATATTATTATCGTGATCATTGCTGCAATTACATGAGAATAAATTGAGACCTTTAAATAACGCCATTTAAAAGATTATCGCGGCGCTCATTAAACGGTGACGTCATTATCGAAAGCTGTTGATCTTCCGGTGACGTCATCTCGTCATTGTTGATATCTTGTCATTGTTGATCTCTTGTGTGCTTTGGTTTGCTCGAGTTTAACGATTCTTGGAGATTTTAATACTTAATTGTCTGCAATTTTCATTGCACTTTCGTGTCTTTTCTTCAGAGCTTGTTAGCTTGTCGAGAGGCGATGTTCGCTGGAGTTTCTGGACGTCGTTTCTTCCCTGGTCGGCCCTGCGATGCTGAGGAGGTTCCGTTGGAAGGTGAGGACGCGGTTGACGTTCGATCTTCGGACGACGGTCTTCGAGACTTCCGCCGTCCCCCTCCGGTTCAGGTTTGCCGCCAGGTGAAGGAGGTTTTTGATGGTAGCGCCGCGAATGCAGTCGGGGCTTGTTCAATCGATGCTTCGGCTGCATTCGCTTTTGAATGTGCCCCTACCCATGGAGGTTCACTTTTGATGCATGGTGAGGGTGAATGGACGCTTCCAGGTGGATGGGGTGGAAGTCTGGTGATGAAAGGCAAGGGTAAATGGGCTCTTTGTGATGGTGGTGCTGTGATGCGTGGAAATGGTGACTGGTGGCTTTGTGGAGGAAAGGATGGTGGTGCTGTTGTGATGCGTGGAAATGGTGTCTGGGAGCTGTGTAGAGGAATGGATGGTGGTGCTGCTGTGATGCGTGGAAATGGTGGCTGGGAGCTGTGTGGAGGAACGGATGGTGGTGGTGCTGTGATGCGTGGAAATGGTGGCTGGGAGCTGTGTGGAGGAATGGATGGTGGTGGTGCTGTGATGCGTGGAAATGGTGGCTGGGAGCTGTGTGGAGGAACGGATGGTGGTGGTGCTGTGATGCGTGGAAATGGTGACTGGTGGCTTTGTGGAGGAACGGATGGTGGTGCTGTTGTGATGCGTGGAAATGGTGGCTGGGAGCTGTGTGGAAGAACGGATGGTGGTGGTGGTGCTGTGATGCGTGGAAAGGGTGACTGGTGGTTTTGTGGAGGAACGGATGGTAGTGCTGCTGTGATGTGTGGAAATGGTGGCTGGGAGCTGTGTGGAAGAATGGATGGTAGTGCTGCTGTGATGGGTGGAAATGGTGGCTGGGAGCTGTGTGGAGGAATGGATGGTGGTGGTGGTGCTGTGATGCGTGGAAATGGTGGCTGGGAGCTGTGTGAAGGAATGGATCGTGGTGGTGGTGCTGTGATGCGTGGAAATGGTGGCTGGGAGCTGTGTGGAGGAACGGATGGTGGTGGTGCTGTGATGCGTGGAAATGGTGGCTGGGAGCTGTGTGGAGGAATGGATGGTGGTGCTGTGATGCGTGGAAATGGTGTCTGGGAGCTGTGTGGAGGAACAGATGGTGGTGGTGCTGTGATGCGTGGAAATGGTGGCTGGGAGCTGTGTGGAGGAATGGATGGTAGTGCTGCTGTGATGCGTGGAAATGGTGACTGGGCGCGTTGTGTTGGTACTGATGGCAGTCGTATGATGCAGGGTGCGCGTGAAAGTTCTCTTTCTGGTGGATGTGATGGCAGTTCTGTGGTGAATGGGAAGAATGTTGAGGGTTCATCTTTTTATTCTGGAAGGTGTCGAGCAGAAGATGATGAGAATGGTGACGAGGTGAGACAGTTTGTGGATGTGGAGGAGGGTGAGTTTGAATTGCCTGGACAAGTGGTTGATGTGAGTACGAGTGATTCTGTTGAGTCGGATTCTGAGGTTGAGGGAGATGAGTTGGACAGTCCACCTGTTTGTGCAGGAGAGGGTGAGGACTTCGTGGGTACAGCTGAGGAAGGGGATGCTGAGGTTGGGTGCTCGAGATGAGACAGGTTTTGGTAGGGATGCGTAAGGAGGATTTGATGTGGAAGGACGGTTCTGATGATTCGAGTGACTCCATTGGTGACATAGACGAAGAGATCGAGGAAGTTCTTGAGCGTGTCCAGAGTATGGTCCACGAAAGAGCCGTCTCGGACGGGCTGGATGCAGAGCGGAAACAGGAGATGAGTGGAACAGAGTCGGGTGGTTTGAGTGGTTTGGTTTCGGCAGGTTTGGATAGGTTGGGTGGATGGGTTTGGGGAAGGAGTCGGGTGAGCGGTTCTGAGAGTTACGTGGTTTGAGTTTTATGCGTGATTTTATTCTTTCAGATTAGTTGCGGAAGAAGTTTCTTGTGTCAAGAACATGCTTAATTTTCACTTTTGTTTTGTAGAACTGTAGGTTAGACTTTACTGTGTGAGTTTATATACGTTAGAATTTAGTGTGATTCCATTCTTTCAGATTCCTTGCGGAAGAAGTTTCTTGTGTCAAGAACATGCTTAATTTTTACTTTTGTTTTGTAGAACTGTAGGTTAGACTTTACTGTGTGAGTTTATGCTTAGAATTTAGTGTGATTCCATTCTTTCAGATTACTTGCGGAAGAAGTTTCTTGTGTCAAGAACATGCTTAATTTTCACTTTTGTTTTGTAGAACTGTAGCTAGTTAGATTTTACTGTGTGAGTTTATATAAGTTAGAATTTAGTGTGATTCCATTCTTTCAGATTACTTGCGGAAGAAGTTTCTTGTGTCAAGAACATGCTTTATTTTCACTGTTTTTTTTAGAACTCTAGGTTAGACTACTGTGTGAGTTTATATAAGTCAAAATTTAGTGTGATTCCATTCTTTCAGATTAGTTGCGGAAGAAGTTTCTTGTGTCAAGAACATGCTTTATTTTCACTGTTTCTTTTTAGAACTATAGGTTAGACTACTGTGTGAGTTTATATAAGTCAGAATTTAGTGTGATTCCAATCTTTCAGATTACTTGTGGAAGAAGTTTCTTGGTCAAGAACATGCTTCATTTTCATTTATATTTTTTTAGAACTATAGGTTAAGACTATACTGTGTGCGTTTACTTCAATTCTGTTGGATTATCTGTGGTGGAACTGTAGACAAATGTATTATTATCTGATTATTTGAAGAAGAGAAGTGCAGTCTCTTAAACTAGTCCTGATAGAATCATATAATCATATAAAGATAGATTCAACGCTCAAAGTGAGTGCAGTGGCCACCCGCCCTTATATGCCGTTTGCTAAGAAAATGAAGTTGCTAACGCCGAAATACCGATGGCAGCCATGGGTATTTCGGCGTTAGCAAAGTTCTTCATTTTCTTAGCAACGGCATATAAGGGCGGGTGGCCACTGGACTGGACTCACTTTGAGCGTTGAATCTATCTTTATGTGATTGTTGTGGGAGAAAGGTGATGACCAAATGCATCACCTTTTCTCTTGATACGTTTTATTACATTTGGGTAGCTCATTCCTCTGCAGCTTGAAGCCATTTAGTTTATTTTACATTTATTTGGTTTTTAAGGGGAGTTGGTCTGCTATGTTCTTGCAACCTGTCCATGCTTTGTCCTAACTGAACTAGCTTTTCTCTGTTTCTTGCTTGCTTCTTCACAGCAGCATCTTGGAAAGTTAAAATAATACTAAGACTGAAACTTAAAAGTAAACTTAAATAACCCTGTAGTGTATCCAGAGACCTTTTTGCCTAGTTGTCAGCTTCTGACGTCTTTTCATTCCTATCAATTTCAACTTCCCATATCAGTTTCTCTCTCTGTGTCTCGTTATATGTCGTTCTTGCTGCTTGGATATTCTTATTTTCATATTTTGCCTTGTTGCTGGTTAAATAATCCAATATTGCTATGCATCCGTCTCCAGATCCTCGTCATCTTTTCTGTGTCCTGGTGTTCTCTATCATAACTATTGTCACTTTCGCTGTTTGTCTTTTGCACCAACAGAAAATTGAAAAATTCAAAATTAGAATTTCATGAAATTGGGTATATCGGGTGTTTTGCTCTTGGCGATTATGATGAAATTAGCAGTGTTATTTTAGTTCCTTATAATAGAATAAGAATAATAATTATTTTAAATTAGTTCCACGGAACGAAAACTGGAATAAAAAATAAGTCTAGAACGAGAATAGAATAAGAATAAACATTTATATATTTTCTCGAACGAGAACGGAATAGAAAAAATAGTGTGTCTGCCTAGAAACTGTTTTGTTAACAGTCGCATTCACATTGTCCATAATATACTAATCTCATGACACTGTTTTGTGTGACAGTCTGATAGATATTAATCGTTCATGTTAGACATTTCTGTGAGAACTGTAAGTGGAAGTAGGCCTATAGAAATTTTCTGGGACTGAAACTGGAACTCAAATTATTTCCAAATAGGAAGTGGAACTAGAACAGGACCAAAATTTATTTATAAAGAGGAGCTAGAACAAAATGATGGCAGTGGAATAGAATAAGAACAGGAATAGAAATTAATGCTGGAACTAAAATAACACTGGAAATTAGTTGCTTCAAGGCTGTAGATGAATGAGCTGCGGAGACCTTTGCCAAAACCTCCACGCGGTGGTCTCTGGGCGTGCAGTTGGCTGTTGGCTAGCTGCATGGCGAATATTGGCAGCATATCAGAGATATGTAACTAATCGATTAGATTCTAATCGATTAGCTAATCGATTAGAAAAAACAGCTAATTCTAATCGATTAGCTGTCGTCTGATGCTAATTCTAATTCTAATTGATTAGCAATTTTCAGCTAATTCTAATCGAAAATCGTTTAGCTGATCGATTAGATGATTGAAAATTAAGCTGAGAAAGCGTTAATTAAGAATGAGTTTATTAGCCTAATATTGAGTTTGAAGAATATACTTACTTACTTAAATTTATTTCTCTGAAGGCTGTTTCAAACTTTCAATTATCTGTTCATGGTTATATGTCCATTCTGCTCATGTAACACTGCTCATGAATGTTCTTCATCTCAAGCATTATTGCATTCCTGCAACCTCAGCTGCCATGGAACGCCTATTTAGTTCTGCTGGGTACATCGTAAACGCTAGGCGCAGTAAGCTATGCAATAATTCAAGACATGCTAATTGAAAAATGCAATAGTAATTAAGCTTATGCAGTAGCAGTGTCAATAACTGCAGCTTATGCAGTAGCAATGTCAATAATTTTGTATTTTTGTATTTCTGTTCTAGTCTGCTTAGTTTGCTTAGTTTCTCTGTTCTGCTTTGTGCGAAATAAAGTATATATATATATAATCATCATAATAGCTACTGCTTATCATGCAGTAGCAATGTTGATAAAGCTTTAGCATGGATTGACCGATGTGGTGTTGCTTGCTTCTCCCTTAAAGGTTTGTGGACTGCTCTCACATGATAGCAGTTGTGCAGCTTTACGCATTGTAATAGGCTACAGCTTTAGGCTACAGCAACTTGCTGTATAGGCCTATATACTTTGGGAGGGTATATATGATAGCTACTGCTTATGCAGTAGCAATGTTGATAACGCAGCATGGATTGACCGATGTGGTGTTGCTTGCTGGTTTGTGGACTGCTCTCACATGATAGCAGTTGTGCATAGTAACTTGCTGTGCTTTAATTTAACTTTGACAAATTTATGAAGCAAATTATATGTATCGAGCTATTGATTATCGAAATCTAATTCTTACTGCTAATCGATTAGCTGCTGGTGATTCTAATTCTAATCGATTAGCTAGAAGCGTTTGCTAATTCTAATTCTAATCGATTCGCAAATTTCAGTAGGCCTAGTTAATTCTAATTCTAATCGATTAGCAATTCTAGCTAATCATACCAATCTCTGCAGCATATATTCCATTTGTTGAGCGTGCAGTGTAACTTTGCTACTGAGCAAACTGACTGCTTGGCAGAAGTCTTGATACAGGTAGGTCTACTGTCCTGAGAATGATGTATTCCTGTTTCTTTCCTCTTTTGTTACTGTCCTACCATTTTTATTTTGACTTTAGTCTTGATTATTTTTCATGTTTGTTTGAGGATGCAATTTCTTTGCTTCTTTTATATATTATTTGGTCACATGTGATCATCTGTCAATGACTGTCATTTCCTGTAATGTGAACAATTGTAGCTGTTGACAGGTGTCCGTAACAGAGTCCCCCCCCCTAAAGTCTCCCCCGGAGACTATTTCGAAACAGATTCTCCCCCGGCGGATCTGTTTCAAAAATAAATTCGCTCTCTCGGCGGAGACTATATTCTAAAACAAAGTCTCAGAGGGAGTCTCAGGGAGAGAATATCTCATCCGTCGTTGAAATAAACTCTCCCCGCGGGAGACTTTATTTCACGAAGTGGCTGCATGGGCGAGTTGAAATACCAAGAAGACGCCTCGAATCACCGTGACGACTGGCATTGCAAAACGGTAAAAACGTATTTCTGCACTATATGGTTATATCAATTATTAACAGCTCCACCACTGTAATAGGCTACTGTGTACAACGCAAGGTCCGTTTAAAACTTTAAACGATGTACATTAAGTGCATAGACTCGGGACTGACTTGAACCTATGCACTTAACACACTTTTGCACATTAAAAAAGTTCACACGGACTGTGTTAAAATTGGCTATAAATGTGTTGATACAATGTATTTAATAACAGAGCCTCTGTATGTGCCTGCCTTCAGTGACGATTCGGTTACTTGGCCTGCTGCTACGACCACTGCAGCTGGAGTCGTTTGCTGTCCACGGGCGAACTGCCCAGTGCCTATACAACGGTGACCACAGGAAGCACTACGTCAAAGACTACTACCAAGTCATCGCTTAAGTAAGTAACGTAAATAGTATTTTAGTGTGCCGATGTCGGAATGTCCTGTCACTGTAGCATGAATATTTTCCATCACTAGCAACAAAAGGGGATCCAGAAGGGATATAAGTCCCGCTAGATAGGGTCACCTAAGTATACTTACTAACAGGGGCGTCCATCCTATGGGGGAATGAAGCAGAAATCTTCATAGCCTTTTCAGGGGGAAAGAATTTTTTAGTGCATTAAACGTCTGTTCAGCTTTTTCCATCTCAGAAATTAATTGATGTGTTTTTAATTTGATGCGGCTCAGCTGATACGTCAGTGCAGTCAGAAACTGAAACTGATCAGAGAAGATGAGCATCTATGGCTGTCCCTATAGTTACACAATTACAACGATTTGCAACGACCCACGATGTTTATGCGAACTTTCCGGTTCATCGAGCAAGACGACCACTTAGGCAACATGACCAGAAAACTGAGAAAGGGATTGTAAAATGTGGTGCTCAGTAGGCTACTGTAGCACAGACCACTATTGTATTGGTGTTTACTATAGGGCCTACAACACTGGGTATACGGTTGCTTGTCAAATACAGAACCGTTTCCATGATGACATATGCTAAGTATTTTTGAAGAAATGGATCATTTTACGCCAAGGAAGAGGATAGCGTATACCGACAGACAGTGCATGTAACTAACCTGTGTAACTCCTACGACCTAGACCCACAGATAGTGAAAACTGAGCTACAGGAGTTTCGACATGCATACCACGCCGTGCAAGACATTGTGCCTCAAAGACTTGATTCCCGACGATTGAAAACTAGAACTGATTGACCTATATATAATGCAGGCACAGGCAGCGACGAAGATGACGAGCAAAAGGCACATCTGTCAACAGGGCAGTGGATTGAAAGCTTTAGTTATGTTAAGCTATTACGTGTAATATGGCAACTTTCACTCTTTCAGGCTATCCCACCAGCTTGTACAAAATCCTGGTATCCCTTGCGGTGACCATTTGCTCAGCTGAGCGAGTAATGAGTCGCATCCACATTGTGACAAATCGACTGAGATCAACCATAGTTGATGACTGGTTTGCATCTCTGACAGTATTAACCTGTGAACGAGACACTATCACAAAAACTGGACGAAATTGTTGATCGCTTGGCTACGCACTCTGCTGCTGCCTGCTCAGAAGAAGTAGGCTACACCGCTATATTTTGTAATAATAGTACTTACGTTAGTACTGGCCGCTCTGGCGGTATGCATACCTCTGTCTGTGTACAAGCCTTCAAATTTTATTTTTTACAGTATTGTATTTTGTATTTGAACACTTGTTATAGCGCCAGCTACCAGATTGCCCATTCAGAGGCGCTCCCGACTACTGCGCGGACGCTGAATCGGAGTTTCACGCCGAAGCGCATGAGCAATTGCAGAGTGAAGGACTTGCCCAGGGTCCCTACGCGGCGGCTTTGAGGTGGATTCGAACCCGCAACCCTCCAGCTGCAAGGCACCGAACATACCCCTATACCACCGCGCCCCAGTTGTATTGTGTTGTGTTGTATTGTATTGTATTGTACTCCACGTTTATATTGCGACCGAGCCACCCGCTGTAAAGATCCGAGAAGAAATTCAATCTAGTCTAGATAAACCGACCGACCGGGAATCGAACCCGGGCCGCCGGCGTGCGAGAGCGGGCTACCAACCCACTCGAAGCCTACTCAGTACACCAATCGTCTTAGGCGGTCGTCGGGGTGCCGATGGGCAATGTCCGGTCACTGTAGCATGAATATTTTCCATCACTAGCAACAAAAGTGGATCCAGAAGGGATAAAAGTCCCGCTAGATAGGGTCACCTAAGTAATTACTAATATCGTAGTACATCACAATATACGGAAGGACTTTGAGTAAAATTTCAGTTTGGTTGTTTCTATATCCAGAAAAGCTATTGCGAAAACATAAACCTGAGTCAGTCGCTAACCCTTCTGTTAGGGGAACATAGCACGAACACACAAGCACGCATACACCCATACACTATGCTGTCCGCTTACAACCAGACACTAAATGGCTTGTAATTAAACTTCAGCTATGTCTGTTCGTCTGTCGTAACATGTCTCTTACTCTTACCTTGTCCATCTGGCTGTCTGTCTGTCTGTCTGTCTGTCTGTCTGTCTGTCTGTCTGGTCTGTCGCGAACTCAATAGTTAGCGACTCCGTGGACTATGTACCTATGTATGTTCATGAAAATGAATTAAGCTTGAATTTCCATAAAAAGCGCTTAATTTTTTGTACACACACACACATCCACCCACCCATCCACCCACCAACCCATACAGTCATCCACCCACCCACCTATCCATCCGTCCATCCATCCATCCATCTACCATTCATCCAACCAGTAATCCACCCATTCATTCATCCATCCATCGATTCACCATCCATCCGCCAACCACCCATCCATCCATTCATCCACCCACCCACTCATCCATCATTCCATTCCACCAATCCATCCATCCATCCTTCCATCCATCCACTTTTAGAAATTGTACATTAGGTTACATAATAATCATCTCATATAGACCTAAGGATTTTGGTGATGGTTAAGTTTAGTAACGCTCAATACAAGAAATGTATGAGCGTCGTATTCGCAACGCGCTTTAAAAATGGCGCCATCTAGGGAATAATTTGCTTATTATCAAGATAGCTGTGTGTTGCGTTCATTAGATGGCGCTGTCGAGCTCAGGCCTTATTGGGGAAATCTGGCTTCTGTAGGCGTTAAATAATAAAAATTCGCCTTATTCGTTAAAGCAACAAAGCGTTCATTGGTTCTCTGTTATATAAATTTACGATTGTAATTTACATAAAAAATTATAGCACTTGTCTACATCGCTTGGAAGCTCTTCCGTGCTTCACAACCTCAGTCATGTTCTATAGGTTGTCTACTGCCTCCTATAAAGAATGTTACCTACTCACTCCGTCCTCGTTCACATAATATTAATCGTAAGATCCTGCATGGCATGCATGCTGATGCATTAACCTGATGTAGTTTCATTACGCGTAGCCTTTGTTGTTCAATTGACTGTATTGCTGATCTTTCTAAGTTCTTACTTATCGTTACTCTTTCACAGCTCCGCAGAGGTCTGCTTTGTAATTGCATAGGCCTATAAGTCTATACTGATATTTTGTGATTGAACACTCTTAGATTGTTCTTATCCGATGTTCCCGCATTGCGTTTTCAGGCGGTTCAATACAGCACATACTTAATTTTATTTACTATAGTGCAACGATCGCAGCAGAACTAGACCACGTCACAGAGTGGGCTGCAACCTGTAACTTAAAATTGAACTCAAAAAGACCTTTGAGATGGTGATTCGTCGACCACGGGGGCGTGCTGGGCGTGACGCGGTTCCGAGACTTGGGTACCACTCCGGGACTGACAAGGGTATCGATCCAGCATGGTCATCTTGGGAGTTACAATAAACGAAGCTTTAAGTTTCGAGGCACAAATCACCCGCATACGTTGTCAGACCAGACAATCGCTGTTAAAGGTTTGGTTTTTGATTTTTGGTTTTTTTTTTTTAAAAAACCAAAAAAACCAAAACCGCAAATTTTCGTTTTTTGGTTTTTTACAAATTTCTATATTATAAATGCCAAAAATGTCGTCTCCTCAACTCTCTTGGCAATTGTTGTATGGTCTTTATTAACTTCATTTTATGACATTCTCTACGGTTCTACTGTT
Source organism: Aporrectodea caliginosa (assembly GCA_020284085.1). Lineage (NCBI taxonomy): Eukaryota > Metazoa > Annelida > Clitellata > Crassiclitellata > Lumbricidae > Aporrectodea > Aporrectodea caliginosa. Next base: position 1,030,407 of record JACEVL010000480.1, on the reverse strand, counting down.
CTAGTTAATTTCATTTACATGCATCTGATTAATTTGAACGGTATTATGCCATTTTATGAGTTTTATGATCCGAAATAGAAACATGTCAAAAACAAAACCCAAAAACCAAAACCAAATAAAACCAAAAAACCAAAAACAACTTTTCATTTTTTGAAAAAGTTTGGTACCTGCCTTGCGCATCCTCCGGGTCTCTCTGCGCCCGAGATTACATGACCGTTTTATTCCACAAGCGGACAATCTCACACGCAGATCGTTTATAATAATAATAAGAATGTTATACTCTGGCTTACTAACTTATTACTTTATAATGTATGTACACCAAAGTGAGGATATGCAATTGGTTTAATAAAGAATATAAGATAATGTATGTACACCAAAGTGAGCATACTTACTTACTTACTTACTTACTTACTTACTTTACTTACTTAAAACAATTGAAGGGTTTGCCATGGAAAGTTGTGTTTATCTGCAGGAGTTTGAATGCAATGGTTTCGAATGGACTCTGAAGGCCCTTAAGCATAGATAAGCCATGAAAAAGCAACTAGTTCTACTATAAATTAATTGGGATATAATTATTACAAAAGCGTACCTTAAAACTCTCGTACATATATATTAGACCGGGGTCCGGTTTCGCGTAAAGTTGTCTCTGCCAGACAGGTATAAGGTTTAACTTGCTAAATACAGCGCCTAATTAGTAAAGCATGTGCGTTAAATTTGTTACTAGAGGCGTTCTGTTCCACACCTGTACGAGTAAAAGCGCTACAGAAATCCTTTAAAAACTGCCAGGACGCACACCTCTATGACGTCATCGGCGGAATGCGTCCCGTGACTGGCATAGGCGTCGGACACCTGTTGGTCGGTTCAATTGCTAACGAAAGGAACGAAGAGGAAGAAAAATGGCAGCGTCCGGAGTAACGGTTCAGGATAAAGTGGTGTCCGAGTACAACAACATCAAGATCGGTCACCAGTATCAGTACATCCAGATGAAGCTGACCCCGGACAACAAGGAGATCGAGATCGAGAAGACCGTGGCTAGCAACTCCTGCTCCTACGAGGATTTCGTCAAGCAGTTGCCCGACAATGACTGTCGCTATGCCATCTACGACTTCCACTTCGACACGGTTAACTCGGGCCAGCGCCAACAGTTGATATTCGTCGTCTGGTAATTTTTTTGTCCCACGCTCCTCCTTCCTATATCTTAGTGACCGTGCGATGGGTTGTTCGGTTACGGGGCCGATTGCTGTTAATAGTGTACAACGCCCTTTTCTGAAGAGTTCCGGGTTCTTACCAGCAGACTGATGTGTGGTAAACATTTAGAATCGGGGTGCGTAAGTCTAATGTTTGCCTGATGTGGTTGGTTTTGGAGAAGGAGTGTCTGCCGGGTTAAGATTTACGGGTCAGAATGTATAGTGTCTGGTGAACACGAACCCCAAACTTACAGGCATGATTTCAGTTAATATTTCATTAAGGGTGGGGCAGTTCACTGAGGTCTAGGGATTGGGTTTAAGATCGTTAATGCCCAGCAGGCCATCAAAGTCACCATGCCCAGAAACCTTGCACTTTAGTACAACTATTAAAACTTAGACAAAATCCACTAAACAGAGCTTGACGAAAACCAGATTGACTTCTGTCTTTCAGGACGATAGCAGTTGGATCTGTTTAGAATTTTCAAATACATGATAATTTGAAACAACCATCTGCCTCCATATAGAAGACTTTTAAGCCTTCTGCCATAATGTCAAATATATGTGAGGTGCTGTATCAAAACTAGGTGCATGTCGCAAATACAATTTTCAGAAAATGGACAAAAAATGACTGCAGGATCAAAATTGTGTAATTTTGAGTTTGAATCAAATTCGGGTAGCATAATTATTATTTTATCAAGAAATTTTTTTGAATTTTAATCTGCTAAAATCACATTATTGTAGAAGATCCTCAACAAATAAATAAGAACAACTATTTTTAATGCAAATATATCACCTCCTACTATTGCCATCTAGCATTTGTTTTTACATGTATAGAAAAATCTGAATATCTAGTTTTAGATTTATTAATGTTATAACCTATTTTTCAAAAGCTAAATTTCACAAGGCTAGCTTCATTATTTACTTATGTTGTCAAGGACTTTCTAGTGTATACAATGATTGCGATTTTCTCGATTTTGTTATTCTCATGATATAACACTTCAAATTAGCATACCTCAGGTTCTACTGAAGATATCTTTTTGCATTGTTAGAAACTTGATTTCACATCGTAAAATAAATGAAAGAATCTCATTTTCTGAAAAATTCGACATGTGCCTAGTTTTGATGTAGCACCTCACTCATGTGACTTGGATGATGAAAATGGACCACTTGTCACTAAGTCAGCCGGATCGTGGCCTTTTTACCTAAGACCAATGAAACCATGAGTATTGATCCTTGCATCTAATTAATTCATCTGTCCTATAAACTGCAATAGATTGCATGCTATATTGAGGTCAAGAGGCGTTATTAACACATCTGGTGGAGACAGGTTGAATTTTTATTTTCAATTTCCAGCCAAATGATATTTTGTGTATTGGTAACAAAGAACATAAATTTTGGAATGAAAGTTCAGGAAAGATAAATTGCCAAGGGGCCGTCCATAAATGACGTCATAAGCAAGCTTCCATCCTCCTGGAATTAAGTTAAGTCTACAGTTACACTTATGAACTATTGTGTCACAGATAGCTCAAGAAAATTTGAAAATCATCTAAGAGGCACCTATTCTGTTAGATTGTCATGTTAAGGGTTTTAAAAGGTGCTATACAAATTGCCAGGTACATGTATACATACATTATGAATATGTTAATAAGTCTATTCCCAACAGTTGGTCCCTTTTCTCCACCGAGGTCACGTATTTCTATCTACAGGACTAGAAGTATTAACAAATGAGCATGTAAATTTATTTTTGGATTTCAAGATGCCCACTGCATTTGTTTGTCACAAGGCCTTGCTGATAACAGCAATTCAATTGTCTAAATATTTTTATAAATGGAACTAAATAAATTGTACATGTTTAAAATTAATTGGGCTGAACAATTTATTGGCCAGTTTGCAACTATAACTGTCATTTAGTCTAGTTTCATTTTTGTGAATAAATTTCTTCACTTTGAAAGACTTCACTTGAGAACTGTAAGCATTTAGAAACTCTAATCAAATGCAATTTATATAAGAATTAAATCAGCTTAATTAATAAAATTGTTTATTATGTTCAGACTGACTGCAGGACAGTTTGAAGGTGAATGTGCATTTTGAGTGAAGTGTTACAATTTTTCACGGAAGTTTCTGAAATTCTAAATTAAATAATTTTATTTTTCTTACACAATAGGTGTCCTGAGACAGCCAACGTGAGAAGGAAGATGCTTTACGCTGCGAGTAAAGATGCTTTGAAGAAGAAACTGGTTGGAATTACTCACGAGATTCAGGCCACAGAATACGCAGACCTGTCACTGAAAGATGTAACCGAGAAGGTCATGTGCAAAATGGTGAAGTAGAAAATCAAGGAACGCGCTACTTCAGTTCTGCCTTAATTTTGCAACGAAAGCATCTTGTCCCACGGAATTTAAATTTGCACTTTAGGACAAAACTAGGAGCCACTTGTATTTTTGTAGGGCAGAAGAAAATAGATGTCGACAAACGTTACAGGTAGTTCATGCCTTAAAGTACTACATTCCTTTGTGCCGCTGTTGGGCTACTTGAATTTTATTTTTACATTTAGTGATTTCAAATAATATTCCAGTGGCTGGAGATATTTTATGTTTCTTAACTTGTCGAATGAACAAAATCAAGATTTGCGAGTTTGAAATATTGACCAGGGTTATCAGCTGTGCAACGTCCATGTTGCACATTATCAAACTTGAATATCAAGATCCCGAAAAATCACAAAAGGACCATGACTGAATGTTTACATAATGCTAGACTGGTGCTCTTGGTTATGGTGGCCATTAAATTAAAATTGTTTAATTGATTGATTTTCTTTTAACTTTAACTGGAATTGAATTTTATTTTTGTTGAAATTTAAATAGGGAACATCTACCTGTAATTGTTTTCCTTGGCTTATTCTTACAATGAGCAAATAATCATGTGATCATAATCCTGTAACTGTCAATTCCATTTTAATTTTGCAAATTGCTGAAGGTAGTCATAGAAACGGATGAAATCTGCCATATCACAAATGCATGGAGAATTGTTGAATGTGACATTGTTGTGTTAAATATTAAGCACCTGAAGCTGTTTATGAGAGTGTTACCACATGAGTTATATCTTGGAAAATGGAACTCAGGAATCAATATGCAGAAGTACAAATTAAGCATTAAATCAGATTTGTTTGTAGCTATGTTCAATCTGATTTTCTTGGGTACATTGGACATTGGTGAATTTATGTACAATCCGGGCTGGTGGTAATCATTTTTTAATTCTTTTGTTGGGCAGTTAGATTCGAAATGGGTGTTTGGCTAATTTGTAACGCTGTTAATAAAATGGTATTCATTTATTAAACCTCTACATTTGAAATTATATAATCCTGACAAAATATTCAACTGACAAAATTTTGTAATGTTCCTATGTACTTTTACGAATTCAAGTGCTTTGGCGTGGAGGAAGAAAAGAATTACGAAGAAAGATTAGCAGAGATTGCAGAGATGAGCAAATGAAAAAATTGTAATAATTATGTGAAACCCATATTTTAAAACACTTGCCACATTGAATGTCTGATATTTTGCTCCGCTTTTTAGGTGTCTCGGGTATCAAATATATTTTACCTTGTATTACGAATAAATGGTATTTTTATCCTGATGTTTACCATGCTTTTAACGAATAGGCCATAAAGCTTGGGGCTATGAATGAGAAGTTCGTGTTTTTACTATTTGCCATTGCCTGAAATTTTAATCCGTGTTTAGACAAAACAGACTTTTAATTAGCCGTTGTGCCAACTTTGTAATTAATAAATAATTATGAAAATGATCAGCTAGTATTGTATTTCAACAACAGCAATGATGATAAAATATAATTTAATTACGGTTTGCAATATGCAACAGACTTAAATAACATCCTAATTAATTATTTAATTATAATCTGCATTGTAATGACTCACTGTTATTAAGTAGTAATGGCAGCACTTGGTGTGGTTTTGAAATATAAATACACTGCTGGACTACCAAATCCAAGGTTGGTTGATAGATTCCCTGCCATAATAAGAAACCCTTTCAAGACTTTTATTCTATTGGAAATTTCAGCCATAGAAGCTGCAGTTTAAGACTGTTTATGCACCGACTCGAAGAAGTGAAAGTAACAAGAAACACTGCAGCTCATGAACCAATACCTACAAGTTGAAGTAATGTCTCGTGAGATGAACAGATAGCAATTAATGTCAGTGGTTGGTTATTTATTAAGTGCCTTTGCAGAACCTCTAGAAGGCAGTAAGACACGTCTGTCCAACAGATCAAAATAAGCGTGACATACAAAATGTCTGAAAATATTTTTGAGCTGTCTTTACTTGTTAAGTTTGACTTATTTTAGACATCTGGTAATAAAGCAACAGCAGTTTGGCAGTGGTGTAGGGGTATGTTCGGTGCCTTGCAGCCAGAGGGTTGCGGGTTCGAATCCACCTCAAGCCGCCGCGTAGGGACCCTGGGCAAGTCTTTCACTCACAATTGCTCATGCACTTTGACGTGAAACTCCGATTCAGTGTCCGCGCTGTAGTCGGGAGCGCCTCTGAGTAGAAATCTTGAAGAGCGCTATAACAAGTGCTCATACATACATACATACATACATACATACATACATACATAAGCCAGACAGCAAACACTACTTTTTAGAGTAATAGGTCAAAACATATGTTAGGGCTTTAGCCAGCAATGAATACAGTTGGACACCAGATGTTTCATGTCAGTGACAGTTAGCAGCTATAGTTTCACTATCAGGCTTGTGTTTAATGGCAAACACAAGTGAAAAGATCAGCTAATAACCGAACACTCCTAACTGTAATGGCTGGAAAAAATGGACATTAATATATACATATGTATGCATTTGGAAATTAGCCTTTTAGAGATTAAAAGGTTCTATATAAATAATCATAAAGAAGCATAGACTCTGTACACGTGTATATACTATATTATATAAATCTGAACCATAAACAGTTTGGAGAATCAGTCAGACAACTCCAGTGTTGTATGTGGAAATGATGACAAGACTGCCAGGTGGGAAGTGGTTGAACCAAGTATGAATTCCGATGAACCGTGGCAACTGCTGCAGTGATGAGTGACATCATTCTTCTGTATCATCAACCTAACCAAACATTTTAAAGGCATGTTAATATAGCGCCTTTGCATGAAAATCGCAGCCTAGACAATGTTAGCTGTAACCCAATATCGATTACATACACAACAAGAAAAGTCGCTGTGGGTTGAATTCTATTTACAATCATGCTTTCTTAGCTAACTAAATGCGTGAGCACACAATGATAAGTGACATATTTTGCCTATACATGTATTTTAAAGAAATTTTTATATAGTGGTGCTATCTAATGACAAGTATCATCAACCAATGCTACTAAGCAATGAGACTTGCTCAAGGTTCTGACATTAACAGGCTTTAATTGAGGCAAATGCACAACCAATTGGCTACCATACAAGATTTCTGTTCTACTAATGCCTCTAGGGAATGCGGCTATGAAATGAGTACATCGACTGCACACTTTCAGTTAGTAGATCAGACGATCAGGGAGAGGACTGGTCATCTGCTTTCACAATCCAAGGCTAAGAAAACGAAGTCGTTAACACTTCATGCCCATGGCGATTCTCAAGTTAGCTTCACCTTGTCACCTTGTGCAACCCGATTAAGGTGAATCCTAGCTTCCATTCGCCATAGTCAGCCTTCTCCATGTGTTCCGATCTGTCGTCGCCTCTCTCAGCTGCGGAATGTTCATCATCCTCGTAAAATTTATTATCCTCCATCCATCTCTTTCTTGGTGCCATGTAAATCTTACTGCGTCTTCCCTCCCCACACGCCAGCATCATCTCCTTTTCCATGCCGTTACGCCCGCATCACATGGCCAAAATACATCACTTTTTGTCTCGCCGCTCTTTGTCTCAATGTCATCTCTCCTCTTAAGTGTCCTATCTCTTCCAGTATATGTTCATTTGTTATTATTATTCTCAGTCCAGGGGACCGGGCATTTTCCTCCAAATCCACATTTCAGATGCTTCGATTTTCTTCTCTAGTGCTTTGAGTTTTTGTCCATGCCTCGCACCCGTACAGCATGACTGGTATTATCATAAAAAAGCATCTACTAAATACATTATCTCCGGTTTATACCATATTAGCTACCTCGTTTGTCGCCCTAACTAACATTGCCACTAGCCTAATTCTTCTTTAGTAACTAAATGTTAGAGCAGAGATAATATTTGCTATCTCAACCCATTTAATAACTAACTGTCAGAGCTTAGACAATTTTTCCTAGCTGTTACCTGTAACAAGTTGCGACCTAACAGCTTGGTGTTGTGAATAAACGAATGCCCTGATTGATTGATTGATTGATTGATCATTGCTTTAACAATTCTTGTTTTCGTTTCCAGGCTCACCGCTTTATCCTTCCATATCTTTCCCAATCCCTGTGATTGCTCCTTACAGTATTTCCCAGAGTAATTCTTCGGCGTATCTCTCTCTCGCATCCCCCCTCCCTATCTATTGTAGCTCCCAGGAAACATAAGCTCGCTTAAGGAACTGCATTTCAACCCCTTAAGGTTAACTAAGTCTTCCATTCGCCAGACGGCATTTGTAAAATTAGAAGGACAGATGCGTGCCTCGCATGGCTGCCATACAGTTAAATTCGACTCCTGTTAAATTTATTATCGTCTGTAACTACGATATACCACTGTGCCATGTAAATCTTACTGCGTACTTGTCAGTTTGAATTATTAAAGAAGAATATTATTATTATTATTGTTCCTGTTATTATTATTATTATTATTATTATTATTATTATTATTATTATTATTATACAGACTTATTAAATTGAATGTTTTCAATATTTTTATAAGGCGTCAGTCAGTCCAGGGCTACTCGTTCTCCTGATTGTTCCATCCGGGGTGCCTAAAACAGATTATTATTATTGTTATTATTATTTCTTGTCTGTCTTGTTTTTATTAGGGTATTGTCTATCTAAATAAAGATTTTAGAAGCTGATTATATGAAAATATGGGCAACATGCAGAAAAATCTGATGAGATTTTGATGATTTAACCTTTCTAAATTTACAAAACATTAAATTTTAATGACATTTCTTTGGCCTCTGGTTTTTACATGATATTGTATTTAATGTTAATATTTAATTTTAATTAATTTACTTTCACTCAGCGAGGGTAAATTTGAAAAAGTTTTATAAGAGGTTTGAAACATAAAGCTTTGTTCAGGTCTCATTGAAATGGTTTCTTCTGTTATGGTACCTCTGGATGGATATGCCCTAGTGGTAGGCTATCTCTGGACAACCTCTCTGACATGACACTGTGCTCATGAATATAAAAGCTGATGCCCTGCACTTAGCTTCAGAGTAGTATTTAAATAGAAATTTACGATTGATGCTTAATAAAAAAAGTTGAGCACAAAATTCCCATGCCTCAGATTCACATTGCTGTGTGAGTGACACTGTGATAAATTCTAAACATGTACAGTAAAAAATTTGTTATAATTATGAGATAAATTTCTTTAGCATTGATCGAATGCATTGATTGAAGTCTTGCAGATAAATAAACAGACATACTCGTGTCTCATTGGCTGACGTTGTCTGATCTGGATCCACTTGAAAACCTTGAAACATGGGACGACCAATAGCGTTATCTAAGGAAAACACACAAGTCATAGAAGATACAATACTATTTTTGAAACAATAGTTTTTAAATTCGATTCTAATGATTCTAATCAATGCATTGCTTTCTGACACTTTCTGAAGTGGTTGCATGAATTTTTATTACTAAATATTCTTATTATCTTCATTATTATTATTGTTGCGGGTGCACAATAATTTAGTGGTTAACGTACTGGACTGTCAACCTAATGGTTGGGGTTTTAACCAAACAACATTATTTTTAAATTTCTGCTTCACCTGTGTCCCCTTGGCCAACAACTCAGCTGTACAGAGCACACTGTCAGTGGTATTAAAGGACAGATGGTGAAGGAGAGGACTGGCCCCCACCGACCCTCATATGCCAAGGCTGCTGAAACATTGCTGACAACACTTCATACAATGGCATGCCTCTGACAAGGTTATCTTAAGGAAAGTGCTCTTCTTCTATTATTGTTGTTGTTAACACTTCATAATTAGCAAAGTCTTCTATTGCATCAATCGGTAGTGCACCAAAACCAAGCTGTAAAGGGGTCAATATCTAGAACTAAAAGATCAGTCTGCCACAAGAGAGACACAGCCTGTAGTGGATAAGCATTTTTAAAAAGACAAGTCTTAAGCAGCGTATGAAATGACACAAGTGTCTGTGCAGAACAAACAGATGATGGGAGGAAATTCCAAAATCGAGGTCTAACAACCGAAAGAGCTCCTTCATCATAAACAGTTCTAGTCTTAGGTAAGACCAGAGAAAGGCAGTCACATGACCTGGTTGATCTAATAGCAGATCTTGGGAATAAGGACTGATTTCATCCTTGGCTTGACCTCCTGGATTCTGACATGGCACCGGAACGGGCAAAGCAGACTGGCTATTGCAGACTTGATTTGATATAGTACCGGTGAAATAGCCCTTATTGCCAAGATTTTTCTGATGTGGCTTTTGTGCAGCAGTGTGAAATTTGAAGATTTACATTACATTACATTTTAAAGTCTGAGTGAAGATTTTAAATACTGTGGTTCATTCATAGCATGGAGTTTGAGGATCTTTGTGTTAAAGCACAAACGTCAGAACACAAATAACATCTGGGCAGTCTGTCCTTCTACAGGTTTCCTCTTAACCTAGAAGATGCTAAAGCAGGGGTTCCCAAACTTTGGGTGCACGGCTGCACGCAGCCCCAGGGGGTGCGACATGTCATTTCAGGGGTGCGACAAAGAGTATGAATTATAAGAATGCATTGATAATATATTATAAAATTTTGATGTGTTGTAGGATAAATATGGGTAAGACAGTAAGTAAGATTAGAAGTCTATTTCCTTGTAGAACTGCAAGCCTGAAAGGCTAGCCTAAGGCTTGTAAGCACAAATTTCAGTAGTAACAATTTCGTGTATAATACTGTATATATGCATCTTCAAATGAGATAATACTTTTGTAGGGGGTGCAAAACATTGGTCAAACATTTCCAAGGTGTTCGGGGCATAGAACAGATTGGGAACCCCTGTGCTAAAGCAATGCTGTCAAACACATAACACAGGTTCGTAAGCATGGCTGTCAAATACAACTTAAACTTGCGACTTAATATCATCAGAAAATGTTTACTCCACTGCTCTGTTTGGTTACGTTTGCATTTTCAGCGGAAGACTGTAAAGTAGCCTTCATTTGCATCTGTAAAGCACTCGTGTATTACATTGCATAGAATGATTACTTACATATATTTGAAATCGATGATAACGTAAGCAAATAGCATAAACAGATTGGCACAAATAACTTTGGCTAAGTATACTTCAATTCACAAAACTTTCTAAATAGTTTAGAAAACTTTAGATTTAACAATAGGGAACATGAACAGGGTGTTCTCTCTAGGCCTATTGCGAAAGGACTTCTTGTCTTCACAAAGAGGTGGCATGAGCTGATGAAGGCAGGAGCCGGGCACAGCGATTTCAGGAAGAACTGCCTGTCTGCGCAAGCAATCAGCTCTTCTACAGTATTCTTCTTCCCGTATAATATATTTGCCATTTACCAGCCTGTTTAACAGTTGTTCCAATGCGCGCAGTGTCACGTGATGATGTCCTCAAATAGACCTACTTTTTGCAGCACTAAAAATACTCGCATAACGTCTGGGCGTCATCAACAGACTGTACCTGCAATCCAACTCATGAAGGGTTTTGAACTTCACCACTTCACCGTATATTCGGTTGGTTTCAGCCCGTATAAAGGAGGAAGGCGACGCTAATCATTCGAATGCTATGAAACCCCGGAATCAACCTGCCTGCATGGTCCGTACACGGCCGCTGACCTTTGACCTTTGCAAGACGTTTGACGCTGTCGTTGCTAATCCTCAGCTGCAGCTGATGCTGAACGGTTGCCGTAATTCAGTGTTGGCTCGCTCGCCTGCTGCTGCTGGTGCTGCTGCTGCTGGTGGTGCTGCTGCTGCTGCTGCTGCTGCTGCTGGTGCTGCTGGTGCAGCCCAGCAGGTGCGTCGGGCGGATCGATAGATTAAATGAAAGTGATGCATGTGTTCACAAGCTAATTTGTCGAGGATCAATTTCGTTAATTAATTTTGTCGGCAAATCAGACGGAGACGTGAGGAGGATTGCTGTGCATCTGACGCCTCTTAATGACGCACTCAGTCATCACGAAATCAAATAATGCTGACATATGCCATTAACGACGTTAATCAGCAGTTTGGTGTCTTCGCTAAAAAGTAATTTAGTGAATCAACAGTTATTACGTCAGTTTCAGTAAAAAAACGTGTCGATTCATGGATCCAAATGTCACATACATGCAGCTGTCATTTTTATAGCACTGACTTTAAAACGTCTCAAAAACACCGTATGCTTAGCTCTCTAACTCATCTACACGGATGGCTGGCCTAATTAGCAATTAATTATTATTAATTAAATTTGTAACGTGCGCAAGGTTATACCAAAATGTGAATCTGAGGCCACAGATAGTCAGCCGCCAGGAGAAGATGCAGTTAGATATCCAAATGCTTGAAGCCCAAGCAGCAATAGTTTTGAGCTGCTTTTTGAAGGAAGGAAGTGAATTTGAGCTACGGCGAGAGTGGCAGTCGATTCCATTCCTTGGGGGTAGAGGCATGGAATGTATGCGAGCCTATAACTTTACGTTATATAGAATGCATATTAAGCCGAGTCTCTGAAAGCATTAGGTACGCATTTAGTGGAAGAGTGCTGCATAATGAAGGTTTAAGTACAAAGCATGAGCTATATAAACCAATAAGCAGAAGCACTGCACCTGCAAGTCCCCAGAGGCAGTATGTTATTAATAAACCAAATCGTTGAAATTCATAACTTAAAGTCCCTGGATGCCCCAAGCAGCAGCCATGGATATGAAGTGATAGCGACTTCACTTACTTAGCCTCAGCTTATGAGAGTGGAGGACTAGTCCCCTCCCTCACCGCCTGATCTTCCCAGTGACTTTGTATGGTCAGTTTCATTTCATTTCATTTATTATTAAAAAACATACAATACAAAATGCAGTGTACAACTATGTTTTAGGAACAAAAAGGCCCAGTCTCAGATGGGACCAAAGTCCCATCACCTGAATCTGGTTTAGTAGGGTCACCTATTTGACCACAAGTTGGTTTGAAATGACGTGTGAGTTACATAATAGCCTTGCAATACTTTAACTAATTTCATAATTTTGTTTGCTATGGTGTGCAAATAGAGCAGAAATCTGGACCTACATCTCTCTGCCCTGCCCAGGTATTTGAAGCCCACCCTGCTCTTAGTTGACAGTCCAGTATTGCTAAGCACTACACTTTTGTGCACGCTACTGTTGATGGAAGTTTATAATAAGTAAGCAGTTACCTATTCTTACCTTGCATCACCACATTACATTACGTTACCTGACTGATATGCCCACCGTAATTCATATGTAGATATCCATGACGGTGCCTTGGTCTTGAAGACTGAAGCGTTGCATTAAGTAAAAGCATTTTTTTATATTGCTTTTCACTTGGAACTTGAGACGTGCTGTCACATGCACGGAAGCTCCACAGTACGACGGTTTCCTTAGCAACGTGGGCTTTCTTTAATGATCAGCTTTCATCTGTGTGCAGCGGCATCGTTGCTGATTGCTACATTGGTGTGTTTCCAGCTCTGCATTTGCAGTCTCAACTCCTGCTGGTGCATTATGTGAAATTGATATAGAACTAAGTAGCCTTGAAGCATAGGTTGTCCCAGTATTAGACTGATGCTGTGATCATTCATCTGACTGTACCTTACCTTTAGAACTTACCTCACCTTTAGAACTTACCTTACCTTTAGAACTTACCTCACCTTATCATTACTCACCTTTAGAACTTACCTCACCTTAACATAACATGCATTCTTATCTCATGAGAACTTAATAATCCCTTCCCTAACTCCTCAGCAAATCTAATCATAACCTTACGTCTAAAGATAGTTAGGTTGTTTTAGGTATGATTAATTAAAAAAAATTAACAACAAGTACCTAGAGTATCTTACCTTAGCTTACCTCACCTTTACACTATGATGACTTGTCGAACCAATCCATTCCTTCACTTGTTCCATGAATTTATCATACATTGCTTTCAAGGATTTCTGTTGATATAGCCATGTTGTACATGAGCCTTACCCTATTTGCCTTAAGTATGGTAACTTCCCTTAAGTATGGTAACCTGCTATAAGTATTATTATCTTACTTTACGATCTGCTGCACGCATTACGTAGATGAAACGTATGGCATAGTTTCTGATGGTTCATAACCATCAGTTCCCACCAATGACTCGCTTGGGGCACAACGGATAACATAACACTCACTCTTACACACATACAATGCACTGTCGAGTAACATAAACATGCACTTTCACACACCATGTCTGAAAACAGCACACACTGATGCACAGCTCATCAACATCCATTGTCTGGTACAAAGGTCAGGTTACAATACAATACAATACAATGCAACTGTATTTCATATTGCAATATACTTCAAAAGTGCCCACGTAACCAACTGACCATATGACTCAATGGTTCTGAACAAGAATTATTATGCATGAAGGACTTGCTCAAGGTCCTTACACTGTCACTGCCTGAGTGGAACCTCAAACTCGCACACTCCTCATGTTATGCTCTATCCATTTGGCTACTGTGGCAAATGCATAAAAGGTTACATTCGTGAAATAATGACGTGATATATCAGTCCCTAATGTTGTCGGATGCTCATCGTTATCAAGTATCTGGTCATGAAGCACGGTCTGTCACTGTCACTCAGACAAATAAAGATAGGAAACAACAGACAGTGATGTGGTCTCGAGACCACGGTGTCTATTCAAGACCGAAAAAATGCGGTACTAATGTACCGGTCTTGTGAAAGGTGTCTTGGCTTGGTCTTAAAGGTGTGGTCTTACGTCTGGTCTCGGTCATTCGTCTTGGCCTTTTGCCTTTGGTTTGGCCTTTGGTAGGAGATTATTTGTTAAATGTTGTCAACGGTTATTCAACTTAGCTAATTCATGCGACGATCCGCCTATATAGGACAAAGCGAGAGAGGACCATTCTTATCAGAAGGAAGAAAACGTTTAAACTTGACTGGTGCTTTAGTGACTAGTTAGACATACACTGATGCAGTTTCTCGAGGCAAAATCAGTAGGCGGGTAAAGATGCAGATCAGGTATTTGGTGGGAAATTTTTCTCTACTGGCAAAGTTTTTTTTATTCTGCAACACCTGAACCTACTGAGAGTGTCTTTAGCTATAGTATGCTCTTCATGAGACCTCAAAGACTTGGGGACAAAAACCATAACTATAAATATGATAAGCATCTGATCTGAATTATGGGAATATGTAGCACTACAACTCTTGTTTATGGTCTTGAGGCTTCGATCTTGGTCCTGGATGATGATGACCACGCGGTCTTGCACTCTTGCACCATCTTGTCTCGGTCTTGGTCTTGAACCACGCGGTCTTGGTCTCGGTCTCTGGTCTTGGACCCCGCGGTCTTGGTCTCGGTCTTGGTCTTGGAATCTTGGTCTCGTGCACAACACTGACAACAGATAGTAATGTCTATTGTTTACTATCGTTACACGCACAGTGAATGTGGCATGTACCGTAACGGTGGTAGTCAGACAACAACTTTAATAACCATTCGGGAGACACAATTGTGTGTCTGTAGTCTGTAGACATCAATGGTTGTATGAACCACAGATAAAGTCTAGAACTCTAGCAGCAGTATACTGTGTGCAGCAGAAATTGCTATTAAGAACATTCTGTTTGTGTATGATGCACTGCAATTTGTGCATGTTGACTCTGCTGTAAAAGCTTTTGTTGTAGGTTCAACAACTGTACTTCGCAAATCTCTTCCTCACTGCTAGCTCTTAATTTTTCTCTCATAAAAGAGAATATCGAGAGAGATAGACAGACAGACAGAGACAGAAATATAGAGAGACAGAGAGGGGCAATGGCAGTGCATACATGGTTATAAAAATGTTTCCCAAGTATTTTATGGCATTTCCCAAGTCATGAGGCTGCAATCACCAGTGTGAGTATAATTTTGGGGATTACTGCAAACCTGTTTGCTGGTACTTGTTATTATGGTCGTACATCTATGTAATGAAAGGCTTAGCCATGATCGTGGTCTGCGGTCCATTTAGTATAGTTGAGTAGGTGACAGATAATCCGGGCACCACCTCCCAATGATAACATAACAAAGCAATTTCTGCACTTGGTTACAAACAGGGTGGGGTAGAGTAAGAGGAACGCAGTGGAGGAAAAGGCAGGCAAAGGTCAGAGAAGATAGAAGGGGACGGACATGGAGAGGGACGTGAGAAAAGAAGAGAGTGCGGATCAGCAGAAACAAAGACCAGGCTAAGTTGTAGCCAACATCAGCGGATTTTCCACAGAATGGATATTTTGCCGACCAGACACTTAATTTTGCAGGTGCTCTGCGCACTGCGCAGGATAGGTTAGGAATTATTTATGTTACAGTTCTGCTGCTTAGTCCTACCTTGGACGTGGCTACATGGCTGCTGCTTGTTGTTGCATAGGGTTTGCTGTCTCTTACGTAGCTCACTGATTTCCTTCACAGTCTTTTCAATCAGAATCAGCAAGGATTTCACACCAGGACTCTGTAACCAATCCAAAAAATTAAAGATCAACACAAGAAACATAGGCAATTTTTATAATAATTGTAATTAAATGAAGATTTATAAAGCACAAGTCAATAGTATAGCTAAATACACTGCAAAGTCCAACTAATTGTTAATCATTGACTTATCAATGGTGCATACCACCATCTACAACAATTATTTTGGTTGAAGTGGTACCAATGAAGCGGACTCTAAGAAATGTCATTGAACTAGATTTTCACTTTAGGCCTCCAGTAATGAGCTGTGTTACACTAAAACCCATAGTAAACCAGTGTTTCCCAACCTGGTTGCCACGGCACCAAAGGTGCCGTGAACCTGTTCCAGAGGTGTCATGGCTGGATGGCAGAATGGGACAAAAAGTGTGATTATTAAGAGTGACACAGGTTTACTTTTCAAAATACAATTTTTTAAACTTAAATTAGTGTAGAAATAGCTGCAACACTGCAGCTGAATACAAGGAACGTTGCTCACCATTAAACTAAAGAACTAATTGGATGAAAAATAAATGAAATTAAGGCCAGGTGCCACTGACTGAATGACTTTTAGTAAGGATGCCTTGCTCTGACAAAGGTTGGGAACCCAGGATGTAAACTGATGACTTTGCAGAAGATTTTTAAGTTGGTGCTACTCACATTATTCATCATGTTATTCATAAACAAAGGTCCAAAGTAGTATAATACTAAGTTATGCAAAGATCATTCATTTGCTAGTTCAGCAAAACGTCCCTTCTGTGTAATATCCCTTGTTGCTCCTGTTCCTCCCAGATCCTTCCCAATCTTCCTCTGCTTTTCCTTTCCCTCTCTTGTCTGTGTCATGCGCCCTGGCCAAGTGCAAAGAAATTACTTTGTTATCATATCATTTGTACAATGACACCATAGTTAGATGTCGTCTGTTGTAAATGAACTTAAAGTAAATGAAATGGTAGATACACTGCTGATTTGCTACAATCTATGATGCTACGCTACACCGTTGAATTGATTAAATTGTGCTTACATACCTGTGCAATGTAAACATCAATGTCCATAATAAGACGTAAATTCTAGTGTTTTACGATGTTTTGCCACACTGTTAAATTGAGTTAAATACAGATGCTATTCTCTACACATAATTATGGATGTATGCACCATGCAAGCATTACTGTACATAATGTATAAGGCACACTGTTCTCTTCAACTTACCCCATCTATTACTGCTCACTTTGACTGCTCCACGACCTGTTGGCTAGTACACTTTTTACTTAAATGATGACTTAAGTGGCCTCAACTATTTTATACCAATTGTATTTATGATGAATGTCGATTTTGGCACGACTGCTTTGATTGCGTCCCTTGCTTTACGTCTTATTGTTTCTGTTTCTTATTTTGACTTGTGTTACTAGTACTGAATAACATTTCTCGGCAAGTTGCCACTGTTGATTTTTGTTGTGTGTGCACGGACATAGTAAACCAGCGGAAGGGAGACTACACTTGCTCCTTGTGTGCTAGATCTATTTGCAGCTTGTATATACTAATAGAGACAATACTTTGACTGAGGACTCCTGGAATTGTAATGAATGCAAAAAGACACATGAATCTAATGAGAAACTAAACTTACAATCTATTTCAAACATAGGTAAACTTCCTAAACTCAACTCCTTAAACATAACAGAAATGATGATCTCAGGAAACCACTTTTAAATAATAAAGACCTAGACTCTGATATTAATTACTTTGTAGACCTTGTCAGGGAGTGTGAGTACTTATCTCCTTCACAAGCATCCAATAGATTTCATACTGGTCAACCATCCTTTGCCATCTCACATCTTAATACTAGAAGCATCATCTCTAAAGTAAAGGAGATACAAAATCTATTACAACAATTGCCCATTCTTGCTGTCACTGAGACCTGGTTATCTGACAACACAGCTGATACAGTCCATATTCCTGGTTACAACATGGGAGGACATTGATTATAAGGAAATGATCATCCCCAGTTCTTTTAGGTCATTTCAAGGCTTATTTATTAAGATTGAATCTACAGAAAATACGTATTGTCGTAGGAGTCATATATAGACCACCTGGTACTAATCTAGATTTCTTTAATACTGAATTTGAATCTCTAATTGACTTGCTAACCTGCATAAAAATAGAAATAAAAGGATATTTATAACTGGAGATTTTAACATCGACTTATTGGCTTCCAGACTCATAATCCCACTGCTGACTTTACCGACTGCCTTACCTCTCACCACTTTCTCCCCATGATTCTCCAACCTACTAGAATAACTCCCACTACAATTAATTGATAACATTTTCACTAAAAGCCTGCCTCTGTCACTAACTCTGCTATAATAATATCTGATATTTCGGACACTGACCTTAAATGGATTGAGAATATTTCTAAAACCCTGATAAATTAACTCAATTGGTAATAGCGTAAAATGCTACCACCTCTAAACCTATTACTAGACAAACTAGACTGACACCAGTTTTATCACTTTGCAGCAAAAATGAATCTGACTTAGCATATGCTTTATTTGTAAAATTAATACAGCTTAATTATGACCAAGCTTTTGAAGGCCCAGAGCCACTAATAAAAGAAAAGCAGCTCAGAATCCTTGGATGACTCAAGGACTATTAAATTCTACAAAAAAGAAAGAAACCTGTTAAATTTGTAAAAAATCCTACGCAAAATAAAGTGATATTTACCGCAAGTATAAAGAACGTACTAAACTGGAACAAGACTATTATAGTAATGAATTTGCCAAATATAACCATGACATTAAAAAACTTGGCAACTAATTAAATCCATCGTTAATAAAAATAAGGATACGATTATAAAAGAAATATTAATTAATGGCAATAAAATAGAAGACTCTGAACTGGCGGATATATTTAGAACCCATTCTTACGAACTTAAAATCTCTAGCACAAAATATACCTCTATCAGGTCAATCAAGATTATATGCCGGCCTCTTCACTGAATTCCTTTGCTATGCTACCGACTTCCTCCTAATGAGCTAATTGCTATCAACAAAACCCTTAAAGATACTCACAGTACTGGACCTGATGACCTCAATCCGCATTATTACTGGCCACTTATGCCCTACTAGCAACTCCACTAAGCGAAATAATAAATTGCTCGATTAGAACTGGAGAGGTTCCATCTGATATTAAATTAGCTAAAGTAATACCGATTTATAAACAAGGACACACCAATGAGGTTTCTAACTTCAGACCTATCACTATATTACCTTTTTTTTCCAAGTTGTTTGACAGGCTGTACTCTTTTATTAGCCAATCTGAAATCCTTTACCCCTTCCAACATGGCTTTCAGCCAGGGCATTCGACATATATGTCACTAATTGATATTCAGGATAAAATCTCTCAAGCCATGGATAACAATGAATATTCCATTGGAATTTTTCTCGACCTAGCCAAAGCATTCGATACGGTTGACCATAAAATCTTGTTATATAAACTTGAAACTTATGGAATCAGAGGAGTTGCACTTGCATGGTTTTCAAGCTACCTAAATAACCGACGCCAGCAAGTTTCTTGTAATGGCAAACTATCAAGTTTTCAAAACATAGTCTTTGGGGTTCCTCAAGGCTCAATACTTGGGCCTCTACTCTTTTTAATATACATCAATGATCTTCCCAATTCTGCATCTCTTCTTCATTACATTCTCTTTGCAGATGACTCCAATGCCTTCTACTCACATGCCTCATATGACCAATTAATTAAAATAGCAAATAATGACCTAGAACTAGCTAATGACTGGTTTAAAGCCAACAAACTCTCCCTTAACCTATCTAAAACAAATTACATCATCTTCAGGTCTAACAATAAACCTGTTCCAACTCCTGACAATGCTCTGACAATTGAAAATAAGTTAATTCCTCAAGTCTCTTCATCCAAATTCCTAGGGGTTTACATTGACCAACACTTAAAGTGGGACATACATATTGCCGAAATTGCTAAAAAAATCTCTAAAAACACTGGAATAATTCGCAGGATATCCTATCTGCTTCCAACACACATACTCAAAAATCTATATTTTACACTTATACATCCTTATTTAAACTATTGTAATTTTGTCTGGACATCTACATATGACACTCACTTACTAAAACTAAACATACTACAGAAAAAAGCTATAAGAATTATTACCAAATCTCCTATCAACACCCACACTGACCCACTGTACTTGCAACTTAACCTCCTGAAAATATCTCAGATTAAATTTCTTCAAACTAGTATATTTATGTACCAGTATGATAATAACCTCCTCCCACAAGCTTTCTCGGCCTACTTCAAACCAAACTTACTTGACAGGGCCATTCGAAATAAAAGAGTCTACATAAGCATCTTTGCCAGAACAAATACCCGACAGTTTTCTATCAAATACCAGGGTCCCCTCATATGGAATAGCATACCAGAATGTGTTCGTGCGGCCATGAGTCTAGCCTCATTTAAAATCCAAATCCGTGCACACACAATAAAAAATTGTTAAATAAGAAATGTTAAATAGCATTGCATTTGTTCAGTTCTTTTTTTGGTCTTTTTTGGTTTTATTGTCTTTTGTTTTACCCTAAGGCGGAGGGAAGCTACCTCAACGCTGTTATTTCTGGGCTCCCAAGCTACTGCCACTGTGTTAAGTATTTGTCACTACTAAGACTCATTGATATTATTTTGTAAATAGGCCCCCACTCAGCGGGATTATTCCCTTCGGGTAAGCCTATTGCTCCCTTATGTATGCTGTGATAATTGCATATTAAATGATTATGCTTTATGTTTAATTACTGTTAAATATTATTTGTTTTGTGTCTTTGTGTTATTGGGACCAATAAACAAATTGAATTGAATTGAACTAAATCGACCTTAGACTATGTACAAGTACAACGATCAGTATATTATTAGCTTACATACCTGCACATTTTAATCACTACCCAGTATATGGTTCATTGCCCTGTACTATATAATTTATTATATTATTCATTGCCCAGTAAATTGTTAATTATTCAGTTTCCAGTAAATCAATCATTACATTTTTAATTGTGCAGTAAATTATTTATTATTTATTCATGGCCCAGTATATTAATCATTATATTATTCATTGCACAGTAATTCATTTATTGCATTATTACTCGCCCAGTATATACGTATATATATAAATATATACTGAATTTTTTTCTCATATACATGTAGGAAGGAAATTCAGTCAACTTTTTGTAGCTTTATATTACCAAGACACATAAATCAAAATCAATGAGCAGCTGTCAAAGACAATAAAAAATTATTTCTTTATATTCATCATGTGCCCAGAATTTAGACATTAATATCAGTCAGAATTAATGAACAAAGACTTGTTGCCCAGAGCTGTTGATGATTTCTACAATTTCTAGCATCGCTCTAAGGTGGCCTACATTTATCAGATCAATTTCAGTTACAGCGTTGAGGCACCAGAAGTCAAACAACATGCAACACTGGAAAGAAACAGTTTTAGGTCATTTCAAGGAAGAAGATTGAAATCAGAGCCACGTCAACAACATACACCATGAAGTCCACAACTGAAGAGCTGAAAACGGCTTACCTGCAACGACCAGCTGAGGTCCATAAATCCCAATTAATACACAGGTTTATTGCCTCCTACGCCATGCCACTTGAGATAAAATTTTGATCAAACTAAAAGCATTTTCCTCCCTAATATTAAATCACCTGACCTGAAATGGATTATAAAGCGAAAACATAAAAACTGAAGAATAGCAAAAACTGTAAACCATATATACAACAACTGACAATATCCTTTGAACTGGCCTACATTTGTTCAAATAGACCTGATGTTGACGCATCCACGTTTTGAGTAAGACATCGGAATACACCTGATGTGTGCAGTGCACGCAAAATAGGTGATTGCAAGCGAACAAACTGGCAAATAACATGTCCCATCTGTGCTAGTTTAATGGTCATTAGTTTAGTAAATAAACTGAAGAGTGATGGGGCATGAGAACTCATTCTTAAATTAAAATGTATTACCTGTCAGGTCAATGATCACAGCCACTATGCACACTATGGCATACAGCCAGAATTCCTTCAAATCAGTAGGCTATAATATTATAGCCTATGCCACAAGATGGCAAACTGTCCCTTATTATTGGCCCTATGCCCTATGGCATATAATGTAGCAGTCCAAATGAATGGAACCGACTACCAATCTCAGATGCTCGAACTCTGTTTCCGTCAAGACACACCACAAAACTCACTATTTCTCACTGGCTTTCAGACATCTGGATCTCCAACTGCTCTTCACCAGGATACTGACCAGTGACCAACCATGCCTCAGATTCACATTTCTGTGTGACTGCTCACATTAAAAATTTTCATAATAATAATAAAAATTAGAATAATAACAATAATACTGATTTGTTTCTCCACAGCACATCAGAGTTGGGTAACTAATCGATTAGATACTAATCAATTAGCTAATCAATTAGACAAACTTATAATTCTAATAGATTAGCTACAAGATTTTGCTAATTCTAACTCTAATAGATAAGCAAATTTCAGTTTATAATTCTAATCGATTAGCAATTTAACTAATCATGCCCATCTCTGCAGCATAGCCACATAAGTATAGATCTGCAGCTATCAGACAGATCAATTAAAATCCACATGTCTGTAAGTTATATCCATTTATTATCTAGTTTTAACTGGAGGTATATAGGCTGCTGTAGGATTAAGGAACTTGGGACAGCATTTTTCTGGATTGACTAGTAAATATATATTTATTCATCATTATAAAAATTTATATATTTATTATTATCCATGTTAGATTTATTTGTTTTAAACAAACTCTCTCAATACCTGTGATACTGGTTTGCTCTCGGATGTTTTTGAGCCATTCAACATCCTGCCAGATTGTTTTTGTCTAGAAGTTGCATAGTCTCGTCGACACAGTGCCTTTGTTCTGACCAGCTTTTCATCTTTCTTTCGTTCTGCATTGAATGAATGACTGCTGACTGGAATTTCAATGTTCCTATCATGTCTTTTGGATGGAAAAAGACAGGATGGAGAGAGTGCTAAGTCCTTACTCTTCTGTGCAGCTTTTGTAGTCAATTTTCCAACATGTAGCGTGTAGTTAGCTGGAAAAACACAGGATTTTGGTGCAGTGGTTTGTGTAGAAGTAATGCAACTAACTCTGGTTTTAGCATTCTTATCAAACTGATCCTGAGGGTACAGTCTCTTCCCTGTAGTCTTGTTACCAGCAGAATCAACAAGATTACTGTCCTTGTTCTTTTTGAATGGTGTGAAAAACATCTGCTCTGAAGACATCATTAGCTTGTGTTTGCCCATCTTTCAAGTGATTCAGTAGCGACTACAGTCACTACACCTTCAGACCATCCTGAAAGTAATTTAGTAAAAGTCACATTCTAATGTGCATAATGTTCTTTTGTAAGTCAATGCTTTCTTGTCACCAGCTAAGATTATCTGGCCTCTCAGCTAGGCCTAGTTTAATAATCACTAACTTGTACATATTGCAGTTATCCTGTAGTTTAGATTAGTAAATTATTTTAATGTCTTCAATGCCGTACTTGACGTTGGTAAGTAAGCTGTCTACTTATGTCCATGATAACTACCATCAATCCAGCTTTAATTTCATCGGAAATGTTTTTCATCAATCTAACTGAAAAAATACCCAAATTCTATTTAGACAAAAAAGTATTTTTCATCAATGGAACTTTTACTTCAGGAAAGAACTATTCGCATGGATCCAGCTTCTACTTACAGAAACAATTATTTTCATCAAGGTTGAATTAGGTCTATTCAACTCTATTGGATCAAAAACTTACTTTCATCAATCCAGCTTCTATTTATGGGAAAAATTATTTAGATCAATCCAGCTTTTATTTAAACACAGAAATGGTTTCAATCCCACTTCCATTTAGAGAAACAATTTTTTAATCAATCCAGCTTCCACTTTAAATTGGCCATATGAAATAATTTAGCAACCTAAACTACGGGATTACCCAAATCACAGATCATGCATATTTTGGCTTTACCTAATTCAACCTTGTACGCCAAAATAATAGTCAAGTGTTTCTAATAACAATGGGTGACCTTTACTGATAAGGTTGGCAGAATTTCATGTTGAGACTCCACCCACGTTCCATCAAGCGCCCAATGATGTCAGTAATACTGCCAGCGGCGCTTTACATTCTATATAGTGAACACAATTTATTTTTCAAAAGCCGTTGGATACACACGTGTCATCGACGCAAATTAAAGGCCATTTTCCACCCCCATATCTATTATGGAAAGACGTCCATACAAACAAGGTCAAGTCAAAGTCACGTAATCATATCATATACATGCAAACATTTTATTAGAAATATTGTACTTACACAACAAAAGGGATTTATAAGTGTGTAATTTCTCATGAAATATTATAATATTTACTTGAACAGATTAACAGAGATTAATTTCAGAATAAGATTTTTGTTGCGGTCTCATTTAGACGAACGTCGTCGTCTGCTTCATCCTACATTTACCTGTGCGCCGTTGCTCAACAAGCAAACAACGCCGGACACGGTGAGCAAAACCGGGAGTTGAGCGTATGCTCAATCTGAAATCATAGCGTTTGTACTGTACCGGTAGTGTATTTTAAAATTTGTAAAGCGCCTCTTACAGTATGAGCAGTGGCGTAGCAATAGGTTGTGCAGGTTGTGCAAAGCACAAGGGCCCCCGGCGGCACAAGGGCCCCCGGCGGTCAGATCGTCACAGCGGCTTTCCTTTCAGTAATCAAATCAACTTAACCAAGCCCGGTTAGCTACATCGGTAAGAGCGTAGGTTGCGTATCATGCTCCTCTGTGCAAGAGAGCGTGAGGTTTGCGGTTCGCTTCCCGAAGGTGGTTTATTACAGAGATATAAAAATTTCGGGCCAGAACGGTCCGTGCACAGGATCCTTAAATGGCGTGGCGACTATTCAAAACGGGCAATTGCTTCTGAATCTTTGCTTCGAGTAGCCTACATACGAATTATGGGACTCAACCTGTGCTATTTATTTATTTAAATCTACATGAACAGGGCACGAACTCTATAATCGACAAATCAGAGATTTCTCATCCTTAACTCGTTGGCTGCAACGTTCAGCGCTCTGTTGACTTTAACACTGCTAGATACCTGTCTGACGACGAATTATACAGCGTATAGGCCTATACAGGTTGCGGCCGAAAAAAATAACCCATTACGAAAATTGCGATTTCTCGAAAACCGCTGAATATTTTGTTACAAAACTTCGCCAGTCTATTTGACACATATCTATCTACAGCTTTGCTAAATCTAATGAAATTCAAATAATGAAAACCAAAATGGTGCAACCCTGAAGTGAAACAATGTCATTTTCGTTTCAACAGACAGTTACTGACAGCAATAAGTAACAAAGTAACGACGCAAACAGTAATGTAACAAGGTTCAAGGTTACTTATTGTTATTGACAAGATTAGGCCAAGTGTTAAGTTTTGTGCAAGGAATGTTCGAAGTGACCGCCGTTTGCTTTTATGCAAGCTTGCAGACGTTTTCGAAAGCCCAGAACAGACTTCTGAATGGTCTCAAGTGGCAAGTCATGCCAGATGATTTGCAGCGTATTTTTCAGTTCAGGAATGTTCTTCGGCTTTGTGGTAAGTTTGTTGTAGGTCTCAAGCATTGCACCCCAGACAGCATAGTCGAGTGGGTTCAAATCTGGGGAATTTGGCGGCCATGAATCCTTGTCGATGAAGTCCGGGCAGTGACTTGTTAACCAATCTTGGGCCAGCTTTGCGCCGTGAGCGGGCGCTCCATCTTGCTGCAAAATGAACTGATTTCCCAAGACAGTGTGACAGTCATCGACAAGCTTAGGCAAAAGATTCTCCACGTAGTACTTAGCATTGACTTTGGCCTTCTCGTCAATGAAATGCAAGCGTCCCTTACCCTCATAGCTGACACCTGCAAAAACCATGATGTGGGGAGAAAACTTGGCGCTCTCGACCAACAGACGGCTTGGATGGATATCGGCTTTTTTCTTCTTCGCCCAGACGCGGTTGTTTTGATTATTAATGGGTGGATTGATGTAAAAGATCTTTTCATCGGTGAAGAAAACCTTTTTTGTCGCCCGTGAATTCAGCCGTCTCAGCAGTTTCTTACTGCGCTCCAATCTTTTCTGTTTCGTGGCATCATTTATCACCTGCGCAAACACGACGAAATGCTGTCAGACCGAGATCAAACTTTGCAATACGACGAACCGATTTCTCGCTTATCATCAGCTCTGCTGCAATCTGCCGCGTACTCTTACTCGTGCCGGGTTCGTCTTGAGAGCAGATGAGTTCAGCAACTTTTTCGACATTTTCTTCCGTACGCACATTTCTCGGTCGTCCACTCCCGGATTTGCGCTTTACCGCCGAGCCACGTTCGTCCACCCCTTCGACAGATGCTCTTCACGGTGCCAATTTTCCAGTTTTTATCGGGAAATTTGGCTCTGATGTTTCTGTAACCAAATCCAAGTTCTCTTAAAGTCTGTATTCTCATTTTATCATCATCGGATATCTTGCCCATGTTGAATAAAAACTGTTTGCTTACAATTGCAATTTTACTCAAAATACCTATATGCAAAACATCATCAATCCAGCTTCCATTTCATCAAGAAATTTTTTCATCAATCCAACTTCCATTTAATTGGAAAAAGCCACTTTTATCAATCTAACTTCTATTTGATGAAAGAAATATTTTTCATCAATGGAACTTTAATTTAGGCAAAGATATATTCTCATGGATCCAGCTTCTAATTACGGAAACAATTATTTTCATCAATCCATGCAGCTTCTATTGAATCGAAAACTTAATTTCATCCATCCAGCTTCTATTTACGGTAAAAATTATTTCGATCAATCCCACTTCCATTTTGAACACAGGAATGTTTTCATCAATCCCACTTCCATTTTGGGAAACAATTTCTTTCATCAATCCAGCTTCCATTTTAAAGTGACAATATCAAATAATTTAGAACGTAAACTACGACTTTACCGTTATCGATATCTTGCCCATGTTGAATAAAAACTGTTTGCTTACAATTGCAATTTTACTCAAAATGTAAATAAAACACCTTCTGCAAAGCGGAAATGACGTAATTATGGCACACCGCAGGCTACTTTATGTAAAAATACGATTTCCTATTTCGTGAATGCCGTGTTCAGTTTAAAAAATGCAGTTCTTTTTTCTGCCTGATGTGTTGATCACAAATATAAAGATACTGACATGAAATTTTCAAATAATATGCAAAAATATGTTACGAATAAGAATGAAAATATTTGTAACAAAATATTCATCGGTTTTCGAGAAATCGCAATTGTCGTAATGGATTATGTTTTCGGCCCCACCCTGTAAATGAAGTGTCCGAACTGTTAGATAATCAGTATACCTAGCCTACATATTTCGCTTATTATTCCAGCTCAGCTGTATATACAGCTGTATATGCTGCGTCCGAACTGTTAGATAATCAGTATACCTAGCCTACATACAGTGGTGTAGACGTAAATAATTTGGAAGTACTGGAGCGCTCCGGCCTGATTTGAAAGTTGATGACCGGGGGGGGTAGTAACCAGTATTTTCCCCAAAAAAATTTCTAACATGACTGACTTTTTAAATTTTCGAGGGGGTAGTAAGAACACTTTTCAAGGGCAGTAGTAACCAAAGTTCCAAAAATTTCGAGGGGGTAGTAACAACAGTTTTCCAACAACAGTTTTCCCTCGTGGGGGCAGAATTATCCCTAATTTTCAACTTTCTGTAAAAATTATATGTCTTTAATTTTCTGCGTGGGAAAACTCGATCCTAGGGGAACTTTCCCCCACCCAGGCCAATGGGTTATTTTTCGGTCCTCCGGCACCCTGTAAGTATGCAGCGTCCGAACTGTTAGATAATCAGTATACCTAGCCTACATATTTCGCTTATTATTCCAGCTCAGCTGTTAATTTTGCTCAGGCTGTCGTTTGAAGTTGTCAACGAGGTCAACCATCTTCGAAATTGCGCAATTGTTGCTAATAGACTATTTTGCTCTGTCATCTATGTTCAGGGATGTCTGTATTTATTGCCTATAATAATGTTGCTGCTGACTGCATGTGACTGCTGCGACATGTGAACGATCATTTTCAAAGCTGAAGCTCATCAATGTCAGAAGAGCAGCTGATCAGCGACCTGGCAATGTTATCAATAGAAAATAAATATGCCAAAAAACTTGACACTTCAGAAGTGGTGGATATTTTTGTCAAGAGAAAGCGCGCAACTTTAACTTTTAGGATTCTTCTTCTAAGACAATAATATTGTGACCTGTCCAATTTGATTATCTAACCTCATTTATGTTGCACGCAAGAGCGCTTTTTGCACAGCATTTTATTGTTAGAAATCGAAGGTGAGGTTCAAGGGGAAGGGGCCCACTCTGCACAAGGGCCCCAAAAACCTTGCTACGCCACTGAGTATGAGCTATTCAGAGGCGCTCTTAGCGTGACAACCCTCGAGGGAATAAAAAGTCTTCAAGCAGCGGGCAGATGAGGGAGAGACGCAAGCCGAGATCTTCGAGCGGAATGAGAGGAAAGGTCATTCCAAGAGGAAGGACCCACAAAAGCAAAGGCGCGATGTTGGACCATAGTAGCCCGTGCTCGAGGGACACTGATTATTTTGATTCGTAACTAGCTATAGACTAGTGTTCTAATCAAATGTTCGAATTGATTAATGATTGATGTAACTAGGTCGACCCTGTTAGCGGAACCTTATGTTCCTTTGGGTCTACCCGTTGATACCATTGTACACAACTGTACGACTGTATAAGCTATGTGCTTGTATTATGGTGATCAATAAAGTAGGCTATATTGATTGATCATTGATGATTGATTCCCGAAGCACGACTATCCTGAGTATCATCCCTCGAATCGGTCCTTAACTCGGCAGTTACGAATTACAGTAGGCTATAATCAATGCAACAGCAGATGAAAGTAGGCCCTATAGATTAAGGATGTGAAAACAGAGGAGACAAATCTTCTGAATCTTCTGATAGCACACACTGCCATACAGACACCTCAACTGGTAGTAGCAAGAAAGCGTTAGGTTAAGAAGAGAGAACGTCAAATTGCTGTCCAGGGTGACACCCAAATCACGGACGCTGGACGAGAAAGTAGACGCAGGGTACTTTGCAGAAAGTAATGGAAAATAAAGTTTGTGGAGATGCTGTTTAGTACCAAACCAGATCAAATGGGTCTTAGAAGAATGCAAGGTAGAATCGATTAGCAGACATCCACAGTTGGAGATCCTGAGGTAGAGAGTGGACAGATCCAGCAAGAGCGAGTTGCTTTGAAGGAGGCCATGCACAAAGGCCG
The DNA here is from genome assembly GCA_020284085.1 of Aporrectodea caliginosa. Taxonomy (NCBI): domain Eukaryota; kingdom Metazoa; phylum Annelida; class Clitellata; order Crassiclitellata; family Lumbricidae; genus Aporrectodea; species Aporrectodea caliginosa. The sequence continues at coordinate 1,001,046 of JACEVL010000480.1, read as the reverse complement.
CTTGGACATCATCGGCATACAGATTAGCCATGGCCAGATGCTTCTAGAGTGAAAAGGGAAGGAATATCGGCAGTAGCCTATAGAGAACGTACTTAGGCCTATAGGAATGGGTCGGGCACATTGACTTCAAATGCTTCTTTTAAAGCTGCGATTAACTTTTCTTCGTTTTGTTTCTTGAAACGACAGATTCTCCGCTTCAAGACAGCGTTCGTATTGCGAATTATATCTTAGGATTAGCCTAGTGACCCTAGTCGTTTCGTCAGTGGCGTAACTAGGGGTTCGTGCGCTCGATCAGCAAGAATTTCCTGAAATTTTCTTCCTCAGTTCCGCCAAAATTTCTGATGACTTTTTTTTGCTTTTCCGTCTGTTTTCAACAAGAAACTTGTGAAATCTCATGTTGCGCCCCCGCCAGCGCCCCCTTCAGACTCACGTACAAAAGTTACTTTTTTATACTATTTTTCTATTTTTATCTGATTTCTTTCACAAAAACACATTTTCAGACCTCATTTTGCGCCCCCAGTCCTGCGCCCGGGGCGGCCGCCCAAATTATATCTTCGTTACGCCACTGCGTTTCGTCGCTAATTATAGACTGGAGGGTGTAACGAAAATTTAATTAAACCTTGCTTGTCTACTCCCTTGCTGACATACATTCTTACTTGCTTATTCACTCGCCTATATTGCAGGCGTGCTGATAGGGAAAACAGAGTCCCATAGCTGCTGGGCGATTAATTAATGGTCTAAGTTAGCGATCCAGCAGCCAGGCAGCAGATGTTGTCTGAATAATGGATGCTAATAATTATGCAGAATCACAACTTCACAGGAAGAAGGCAGCCAGTAATTCTAGACGGAGACATTCCTTATAGGTCTGTTTGGGTCACTCTGTATTTTAATAATAGAAAGACTTGGCCTGAAAATACCCGAAACGACATGAATCAATATGTTTAATGATAAAAGCATAGCATGATTTTTACAATAAATCAACTCTTTTGAATAATGATGATGACAATAGCTAGAATGAATTAATAATAACTACTGCTGAACATAACAATTAGAGTACATAATATCATTTATAAGTAGGCCTATATATGAGTTTGGTTTGTATTCCAAACTCTAAATACAGACCCCTATAATTTTCAACAAATTTTAAAATATATAGGGATCTACATAATATATACATAAACACATACACACAAAGATATATTTATAGATACAGTCATGCTTGCATACACAGAGAAAAATACATACATACATGCACACTTACATCTATAGGCCTACATACTTACGTACCTGCATATATACAAAGATACATACGTACATACATATACACATACATTATATACATGCTTATATAATTATATATCTTAATAAATAGGAAACCTAATTCTGTATGCTTCTTTTATATAGAACAGCAGTCTGCACGAGTTTTCATTGAAGGGCAAATACCCTCAGTCAAAAAAAATCCAGAAACAATTTGATTTAACTGATATAAGCTTTTGCAAATGTTTGAGAGCGAATATATAAAGCGTTGCAGAGCCTTGACTACTTTGTGCTAAGCGCTTTTCTGTCGCTGAGTATCCTGTGTTCGCACAGCACAGCGCTAGACGATAAGCGCTAGTAATCTTCAATCAGTGTTACTGATTACTGAGTTGCATGTCCGCTTGCTTAAATTCTGCGCTAAATCCGTATCAAGCGTCATTTCGAGCGCTGATCTAAGCGCTTTATGAAACAATAGATTAATCCGTTATATGTACAGCTTAACAGTACGTAAATGGGTCGGTTGTTCGGTAGCGACTTCTGTAAAACGACAACAGTTGAAGGTTTGAGTCTGTTGGTCGAACTCCGTGTAATGATTGACCGTGTTTGCACACATGTGTCTTTGTCACCAAGCAGTATAATCTGGTAGAGACGTGTAAGCTGGGAAGTAAGCGACAAGTCCTGCGATTGCTCTGGTCCCCTTGGTCCCTTGGTCCCCTTGTCCAGGATCATGGGTTCGTCCATTGCCGGCTCAAGAGATGATGAGCGCCTTCCCAGAGTCTCACTCTGGAGACATGGAACCTTTCCTTCTTGGGTTAATAATCGTTTCGATCGCTTCAGGGACCGACCTTGAAGCCAAAGGTCACAGATCAGTTGACCTGTAGCTCGTCATTGGTTCGACCTTGACGCTGAGGTCCTTCAGATGGACGACGGTCGTTTCGACCGAATGGTTCAGGCTCGAAACGACGATTCGCGGTGACTGACTGCTTTTGCTCAGGCCAAGCGTCTCCTTCGGCGTCGCCCTCTCTGGCCTCCAACAGCACGGTAGGCGCCAGTGTCTGGCCCGCCCCTGCCCCTGCCCCTGCCCCTGCCTCTCGGATCCTCCTCCTCCTACCCCGCTGCTCTGGGGTCTGGTCCTCTGACATCGTCCGCACAAGACGCGAAGGAACTCCTGCCGGAAGTTGTCGTTGAGCCAGCCGTAGAGAACTGGATTGGCACAGGCGGAGCTGAGGACGAGCAGGTGGCAAACGGCAAAGACGAGACCGTTCTTGTCGAAAGAGAGGATCCAGGTCTGGTCGAAGTCGGCGATGACGTTGACGACGTTCAGAGGCATCCAACCGGAAGCGAAGACGACGGCGATCATCACCAACAGCAGATTCGTCTTCCTCTTCCTCGTCTTCTCCATCTGCATCTTCCGCGCCTGGAACGGTGACATTACCGTCGACGCCGTCGTCATATGGAGCGGCGCATCTCGAGGGGAGGCGCTGGCGGTGGCGGGGGTGGTGGCGGTGGGCGTCGAGGCGTTGACCGTGGGGCGACTGGTCGCCATCCGGTAGCGCAGCTTCTTACAGATCTGTGCGTGGGCGACGGACAGTATGGCAATCGGAACGAAGTACTGAACGATCATCGAGGCCACAGAGTATGCGACCTTTGCGTAGTGGTGATCGGGGTTTTCGACGCAGACGTCGTACAGCTTCATTCCTGGAATCGGTTCGACGCTTCTGGTCGTACTGAAGACGAGCATAGGAGTGGCCATGAGCATCGATAGAATCCAGATGAAGACGAGAGCGATGGATGCTCCGGACTTCATCAGCAGAAGGTCCGTCTCCGTCGGGTGTACGATCAGGTGGAAGCGATCCAGGGCGATGGCCGTGATGCTGATGGTCGACACGAAGACGTTCGTTCCAGATGCCATCGGAATCAGTTTGCAGACGGCTGTTCCGAGTTTCCAGGTCGTCATCGAGACCTTCATCAGGTTGAAGGGTTGCGTGAAGAGGCAGAGCACGAGATCCGACGCAGCCAGGTTCGTGATGAGTACGTTGCGTGGGGTGCGCATGTGGCGGTTGGCCAGAACGACGTAGCAGACGAGACTGTTTCCCGCCGTTCCGAATGCGATGAGTACAGCAAAGGCGGCGATCAGGGACGCCTGAGTGACTGGATTGAAGTTTCCGGTGCTGATCCGAAAGGTGTTTCGGATGATCTGCTCAACGTCCTCTGGAGTCAAAGGCAGGGATTCGTTGAGCAGTGAGTCATTGCTCGTCTCCTCCGATTCACCTCCATCGGGGTTCGACGCTTCCACGACCAGTCCTGTGGCCGTTGACATGTCAACGGAATCCATGATCGACCTCGGCCTATTCAAGAACGATCTTCCGATTTCCAATTCCAGTTGTCTATATCAGGATCCGTTCAGGCTTCACTCAGGTCGGAGGGGTTCACTGTCGCAAATGATGGCAGTCCGCAATTCAATCATCCTAAATACATCAACAATAGAACATTAAGTCACATCTCTAAACTCATAAGAGTCTGAGCAATACGTGCAATATATATTGCGTCACTTGTTTATTTACCCGTGTTTATATATATATGAGGAGACAAATACATACATATATTACATACATACATACATATACATTACCGACAGGCACACAGACAGGCAAACAGCCAGATAGGTCGGACGTACGGATGGCCAGAATATTTTATAAGTTCGACTAAGTGTAGTTTACCATAAAACTGTCGTATATACTCGCCGAATCCGTCATAGGGTCAGTCGCCGTATCTACCAAATGTACAGTATACGAATGATTGTATAACGCCGCCTAAGTACTATTATTTCTATTATAAGTTGCGATTTGTCACGAGACGTCATTCTGTTCACCGTCACAATCCGCAACGAAGCGTCATAATTACAAGTTTATATCCTCCGTATAATTGTCACAAGCTGTCAGGCGACGACCTGCATTTGTCGTCACACTGCTTCGTATATACAAGACGTGTGCACATGCAGTCTGCTGCTGGTGTAAATCGTGCAAGTGTACACGCGTGACCCCGGCATCTGCTAATCAGCTTCCGTCAGATTAATGAGAGAAGCCCACAGTCAGGTAGTTAGGAAAGAACTCAATCAGTAGGCCTATATTCTGTTTTTTTCGATCGTTAATCACCTCAGGCCCTTCCTCTTTTTGCTTCCCCCAATGGCTGATGGGCAAAACACGCCGCACACCATCTCATCATCTTTGGAGATGAGACAGCATCTTACCACTGAATTTCGGCTATGATTCCTGTGTATAAGTCGCACCTTGTATAGGTAGCATATGTTAATTTCATATATATACGTCGCATTTATGGGAAAAAGCACATGTATAGGTCGCAGACAAACACCTTGAATGACAAACTCGTCAATAAATCTCAGTTGTAAATCTGGTATAGAAATCTCATCTGGAGAAATCTGCGATGAATGCAGACGTAATTTCATCGAAAAAGAAAATTTCTTCGACCGACGACCGACTGAGTGGAATACATAAAAGGAAAAATATTAATTAAAGATACGACATTTCCCTCGCAAACAAAGTATCCGGCAAATAAATCAACCAACGACTTAAATAAGGAACGAAGCAAGCAATCAATCGGTCGATCGATCGATCGTTCAGTTATTGTGATGTGATATTACGCTGATTAATTACGCCGCGTTATAATTGCGTAGCGCCTCTCGCAATCAAAACGTGGCACTTGTTCTACTCTCTTCCGGAAAACCTTTCGGCGGTCGACCCAGGACGTGATATGATTTGCGACATTAATTGGAGGACCTATTGTCTCCACATTGCCATGGAAACTGGGTGTAATTTAAACTGGAACCCCATGCCCTTCTATGCCTATGTCCCTCCCTCTCTTCTTTCCCTCCACGGTCCGTCAATGGGGATAATAGTCCATTATTCCAGTAATTCGGGATAACTCACCGCGGCTCACCCCTAATTTTGTCCGCACTCTCCGACTCCTGTTTATATAATTATATAGACAGATGGGACCAGAGGGAGAGAGTGGAGTGAGAGAGACAGATAGACAGACAGATTCACAACTTCGACCCTTTGTTCGTTCGACAGAGACAGAGAGACTGAGACAGAGACAGAGGTAGGAAGGCAAAGAAAAGATAGAGTAACGGACGAATAGACTGTTGAAGGGACGGATGGATTGAGGTATGGACGGAAGGACGGATGGATGGATGGAGAAGAGAGGACATGTGAAGGACAGATTATGGATCGCATTTCATTTTCATTCATTTTCATTTCAGATATTTATATAGCGCCCCTTCAAGATTTCTACTCAGAGGCGCATTATCATGGAGGGAGAGAGATAGACGGACGGACGAACGGACAGAGTGGAACGGACGGATTGACTGAAGGAGGGAGGAAGGAATGGATGGAGTCATGGAAGAACGGTTTTGGGAAGGGAAGAGATAATAAAGGTCGGCCAGGATACAAAGGAAGTGGGATTGAGGAACCCTCTCTCCACCCTCACCCCTCTGTGTTGCGCTTCCTACGAGGGACGGAGAGACTGTGGAAGGAATGGAAGGGGCTCTGGGGTGGCGATGGCCCAAAGTCTCTCTCTCTCTCTCTCTCTCTCTCTCTCTCTATATATATATATATATATATATATATATATATATATATATATCTATCTATCTATCTATCTATCTATCTATCTATCTATCTATCTATATATGTCTCTTCCCCTCTCCAGGAGACTAGGGGGGGCTAAGCCCCCCTAACTGCGGCTCATCCCCCCAAAAAGTGGGAAATCACTGCAAATCACAAGGAAGAGGGGACAAAAGGGAAGGTTTGAGAGCTTTAGCCCCCCACACCTGAAATCCTGGCGCCGGCACTGCCCCTCTCTCCCTCTCCCTCTCTCAGATCAATCGACCCTTAAAGACCGACATTCAGTGACAGCAGCAGACGAAGCCCCCTGGCGGGCGGGCACAGGAGACGACAGCGATCCTCCACCGACGACTCCGTCCTCACTTCGAAACGACCTCGAATGCCGGATGGCGCCATATAAATTGAATCCGGAAAGCAACATTTGCTAACGGCATAGACTGATGTAGACATAGAAGGTCGACTGACTTTATAATCGCCTTCTAATGGACTTTAAAAACTAGCCCAAAATAAATTTTAGTGGTAGTAGTCGTAGTCGTAGTCGTAGTAGTACTACTACAACAGCAACTACTACTACTACAGCAACAGCCACAACTACCACTACAAGTACTACAACTACTACTGTAGCAGTAGTAGTTGTAGTACTTGTAGTACTACAACTACCACTACAACTGTTAGTACTATTATAATCATCATTATCATCATCGTCGTTTTCATCATTGCAATCATTACATAGGCATTTGTCTACAGCTGCATGGAATGCGCCTTGTGATCAACGTGTTTGAATGTCAACTAAGGTCGTCGGCATTTCAAATCCCCGCAGTCTGTGAAACTTCTGCATCACTTGCGCCCCCTAATGAACTCAACTATAAAATGAATGCATTGACTGTACACTTTTGGTGGATAGACCAGACAGCCTGGTGGGAGAGGACACTCCACCCTCCCATATAATATGCCAAAATGAAGTCGTCGCTGACACTTATTTTAGCTGTGCATAATACTCAAGGACGTCTCTCAGCGGGGCTAGCTTCAGGGACCCTCAGACCGCTCCTCTTCTCTGCCACTGAGTTACCTTCCAATGTTTGACGACATCTTCTGGCAGCCATACGATGTCGTTCACCCCCGCTTGGAACTGAAGAACGGAAGTAGCGAAGCTGACTGTCACGGACTCTTTCAGTCACGTGGTACGCGGAAAACATTGCTCTTTTAAATCCCTCCCTACATCGATCGACTATATATATATGGTCACCATAGCAACCGGTTCGTAGCCAGGCCAAAGCGGTCCTTCAACTCTGCGCTGCTCGACAACAGCCGCACTGTCATTTTCAAAGGGTGTGTGTGGCACATGAACGGATTCAGCTCCGAACGCCAGGTGGCGCCAGTCGACCGAGAAACCTCATAAAGACCAACGAGTTGCGCAACACCCTCTACTAATTAAAACTCCCTGGAAAACCATCAAGCGCCACCTGGCCAATGCTGGCGTTAACACCAAGGAGATTTTCCTGAATAGGCGCAATATAACTGAACAAGGCGTTACCTCTGAGCACAGCCATTATTCACGGGTTGGCGAGTAGGATGGTAGCGCCCTCCCAGACCACTAAACACCCGAGTCCATCGAAAGGAGAATCATAGATAGTCTATGACTCTATGTTCAACATCGCAAAGGTGGAGTTCCAACAGTTCGTATATATCCTACCGGTTGAACAGAGGAGATACGTATAACGGACGTATAGGTGTAATCATCGCGCCGTTCTTAGGCGCCGACGTTATACAGGAAATAGCGTTTATCATTAACACGGTTTTTATGGCTGCTCTCGTCACTGGGTGTGGGTGTAATCTTAGCCTTTATTGCAATCGTAAAAGTTATTCTGTCGTCATATCGTGTGCGTCATAAAAGTCTTCTTCTAAATAAAGTGAAGCCATCTGTGGTGTCCTCGATAGTAGTAAGACCAACGAGTTGCGCAAATACTCCAGATACTCAACCTCGACCGCTGGGGTTTATCAGAGTGCAGTCAGGTTGGTTAAACGACAACATTTCTACGTATAGCGTCAGAATTCTCGTACAGTGTCAGAATTTGTCGGTTCAACCAATGAGATATATGGGTTCAACGCCCAGTGTTGTTGGTTGAACGTTACAATTTGTTAAACGTTTAATTTGAAAAGTCACAGTTTGTTAAACGTTACAATTTGAAAAATGTCGCAGTTTGTTAAACGTCACAATTTGAAAAACGTCACAGTTTGTTAAACGTTACAATTTGAAAAACGTCACAGTTTGTTAAAGTCACAATTTGTTAAACACTTTGGTCAACGGCACAATTTTCAGTTCAGCGACAGAGTTTTAAGGGTTTGCGTTCGCTATTCTTGATAAAGGACTTAGTCTTTCGCAGTACGTCAACCTGATCACACTAAGCTGTTCCTACCAGCTCCGTCAATTATTGCGTGTTGTCCTGCGGTCCCTCTCCCATGATGCTGCTATGGTAATTGTCCACGCCTTCGTCACCAGCAGAATTGATCATTGCTGCTCGGTTCTTGCTGGTCACCCATCTGGCTTAATAGGGCGTCTTGGCCGAGTCCTTCGTTCTGCTGCTCGGCTTATTGGTCATACTCCCAAATATGCCCCAGTTTCTGCCTACATACGTGATGCATTGCACTGGCTTCCTGCCTCGCAACGTATCTCCTATAGGATAGCAGCACTTGTAGTGCTCCGTCCTACTTACCTGATCTCTGTCGCCCGACTTCCGACTTAGCCTCTCGTCGAGCTCTGCGCTCTTCGGCTAAGGGGGAGCCATTGGTCCCTTGGGCCCGCTCCTCGGTCAGACAGCGTCGAGTCTTCTCGGTTGTTGGCCCCTCCACTTGGAATTGGCTCTCGCTTGCGTTACGTTTACTGTCCCGGAATAATTTGCCTGCTTTCTACCAACTGCTAAAGTCCTTGTTCTTTGGCCGTGGCTGGGCTGGGAGCGCCTCTGAGTAGGCTTCTTGAAGAGGCGCTATATCAATCTCTCCGGAATGAATGAATAAATGAATGAATGAATTCCGAGGAAACCTGGATAAAGGCGACGCTATTGGTCTTTGTTATCACACAGTGTCGTTAAACTGAAACTACTACTAGGCTACTATTCCGGTGGTCCGCTATTCCAGACTAATGACTAATGAACAGACAAAGACAATCAGATGGCCTTGTTGGATAATGGGGAATAATTTAATAATTGTTGCTGGCATGCTGCGCGAAAGTTACTAATGACGACATTAACCCTAACCCTGACCCTAAACCGACCCTCACGACTGAACATTGCTCAATATTATAAAGAACCAGAATGGCGGAGTCAGACGGGCTCTCGAAATAACGGAACCTGGAATAGCGGAACCTCGGAATAGCGGAACCCGGAATAGCGGAACCCCGGAATAGCGGGCCACCGGAATAGCGGGCCACCTATAATAGCGGACCCAGGAATAACGGAATTCGGAATAGCGGATCCCGGAATAGCGGATCCCAGAATAGCGGAACTCCGGAATAGCGGGCCGCTACCGTTTTAAGAACGTCCGAATCGAAAAATTAGTTTTCAAAGTGGGTGCTATGTAACTGAACAATAAAGAGAGTTACGACTGAGACTATTAAATATTTTGGGTCAAATGTCTGATCGTTTATAAGATAGACCAAGGCTAAGATTAGCAGATATTGCTGACTCAATCGCAAAAGAGGAAACTGGTCACGCTTAACGCACGCTTGTTGGAGAGTAGGACTGGAAATGACAGCAACAAATTGTTACACTTACAGTGAAGCAACTAAAGAATGGTACGACTATCAGTCAATGCGGTCAACGAGTGCTACGTGGTGACCTCGTTTCCTGTTGTTCCTCTCTGATTTACGTGACTGCTTTATCTTGCAGTCTCTATGATCTTTGTCGCACCTATTAGATCTAACACCTTGACCTCATTTCTGTGTCTCACACCCCAGAGGCTAATTACACCAGACTTAGAAACGCATTCTTATCTAACGCACAACAACAGCGTGGCTGCAACAACGTGATTAAGTCCAAAGTTAATGGTTCGTTAGTCGCTGTTTAACGACACTGTATCGTCGCCCCTCCCATATCCAGTCTTGGGACTGACACTACCGAAGTACGGGCAGTGACGGAGTTATGTCGTCCACAGCAAGTCTGTCAACATATATAAAGACGCTTTATAATAATTATTATATTAATGACATTAGAACATCATGGAAAGGCATGAGATGGGCTGAAGCTGATCGTACGGAAGCGCGGCGCCTGCATATCTCTACGGGCCGCAGGGCCTGATGTATAGACCTACTGATTAAGGCAGTGACGATAATTGAGACACGTTTCAGTACAATGATCTTGAAAGCAATATGCGCTGCACAACAGGAAGCCAGTGAAGCGTGTATTTCGTTATATGCGAATATTTCGACTTGTTGGATACGACTCGATCAGCCCTGGAGGATCTGGAGGAAACCGAAACATCGACGGCGCTCGGCAAGGATAGAATTGCAATAAGATAGTGCAAGAGGAAAACCTCTGCAGGGCATGAATGACACACAAATACACATACGCCGCCACACAACCATTTACACACGCACGCGCGCACACACACACACGCACACACACACACACATATATATATACACTGTGTCCGGAAAAAAGGGACCCCTTTTGGTAATATGAAAATAAACTAGTAAATGTTCATCGATTTTTAAAATTCCAAGACCATTTTAATCCTGATATAATTTGCTAAATACTGGTTAAAGTATGAAAGTTTTTGTTATTTAATAATGACGTCATAACGACGTCATTTTCATCAAAATTCAAGTGTCAAGGACGGCACAAAAAATCATCTAAAAGTTTCAATATTATTTTAAACTGTCATTATCAATTATAAAGTTTAGTTTAATTTAATTTTTACATTTCAATAATATTAGACTACAAGGCGTGCTCAAAGTGTCCACCTTCTGCCTCAACACAAGCTTCAAGACGAGCGCGCCACAGTCCAATAGCAGCAGCGATAACCAGCTGATCAAATTCATCCCAGGCATTAACAATACGCGCACGGAGTTCTTCAATGTCTCTGATCTTTGTCCTGTAAACCTTCTATTGCATTAGTCCCCAAATCTTGTAATCAACGGGATTAAAGTTCGGGCTGTTTGGCAGTCAAAGATTAGGAGGCATGAAATCCAGAGTATCCTTTGTCTGCAGTTCAACAGTTTCACGAGCTCAGTGAGCTGGAGCGCCATCTTGTTGGAATGTGTAATAATCCGAATATACCCTGGATATCAGACAACAATTTTTCCGACAGCAAACAATCACGGGAAAAAGTTCCACTTATTTTCCCGCCTGGTTCTGTTAAATGGATTTCCGTTTTACGACGATCCGATCATCCGACGCACCAATTTTTGTCATACTTAAATTTTGATGCGAACGACGTCATTATGACGTAATTATTTGATGACAGGAAATTTTACATTTTAACCATGTTAGCAAATTATGTCAGGATTAAAATGGTTTTGGAATTTTAAAAATCGATGAATATTTACTAGTTTATTTTCATGATAACAAAAGGGGTCCCTTTTTTCCGGACACAGTGTATATATATATATATATATATAAAATTTATATATATGTATCATAGAATTAAATAAGCAAATATCTTCATAGATTTAGGTCCTATGTAAATGCGGTATGTATGCACAGAAGTGTATTTGTCAGTAAATTCGACAGAAAACCAGATATTAATTTCCTGCAACTCAAAACAATTTTTCCTCAAGGGATAACAGAACCAAAGAGAAAAATCCGCGAGTTTAATTAAATATGTCAATCAGCTGTTATTACGTGTGTTATAAATGACGCTCGATAACAATGAGCATTTAGGCTATTCTCTAAATTTAAACGTAATGACAATGGATGTGTTTAGTAACTGAAGTGACGTAACAAAATTGCTAATAATAGACTCGTTTCATAATAAAAGTGATGTAACAATAGGTCTTTATTCTTTTAATTTTTAATTCTTAGTAATATTATAGACGTTTCGTAATTGAATTGACGGAACAATGAGCCTTTAACAAATTATTAATAATAGACGTTTTCATAGATGAAGTTACGTAACGATACACCTTTATTCTCTAAATTAATTTTTTTTAAATAATGGACGTTTCTCATAATTGAAGTAATGCAACAATATGCCTCGCCTGTATTCTCGTAGTGAACTTATTTAACAACAGAGGTGTCACGACAATTCGTCTACAGACTTTTCGTCTATGACACTTCGTCTACAGACATTTCGTCTACAGACATTTCGTCTACGAAGTTATTTGATATTGTCACTTTAAAATGGAAGCTGGATTGATGAAAAAACTGTTTCCATAAATGGAAGTGGGATTGATGAAAACATTCCTGTGTTGAAATAGAAGCTGAATTGATCGAAATAATTTTTCCCGTAAATAGAAGCTGGATACCAAGGTTGATGGATGAATGAAACTAAGTTTTCGATTCAAAAGAAGTTGGATTGCTGAAAATAATCTTTTCAGTAATTAGAAGCTGGATTCCTGAGAATATATAGCACGTTTTAGCGAAATTATAAGAAAGCGGCCTCTGTTGATTAGCCCTAATGGATACAGATACACTTGTAGACGAAATGTCTGTAGACGAAGTTTCGTAGACGAAAAGTCTGTAGACGAGTTGTCGCGGAACCAGTCAAGCAGAGCTGAATAGAGGGAGATGTGGGAGGGGGTGCTGCTCCGAGGTAGGTTCTATGGCACTATATGGCAGGGGCCCGGAAATGTCTAGAACTTTGTTGAAGGGCGAGATCTGCAGACGAGACATCGAGTGATGAAATAAGCGACTGCGGTCCAGATGATTGCTTTAAGCGATGGGTGCTTTTATGCTCCTTTAGACTGTGTCATCCAAATTATAGCTCAGCACTTTGAGGCAGCCAAGGATCTTGAGACGACATTTGGTGTGGTATGGAGATAGGCCTACATCACATTAGACATGTCTATAAGCGACACATTCATTTTCAAAGGCATGCATGGGCTGACTGTTTGTGGGTAATCCTGCATGGCTACAACAGCTGTAATGGTAATTATAAGTACACATTTATATAGCGCCTCTTCAGAGAGACTGATCAGAGGCAACGTCTTCGCCGACTACTATAGAGCAATGCCCTTAGCACCCATGATCAACGGAAGACATCGGAATAAACAGACAACAAACAAACCATAAACATCAGGTGATAAACAGGTAATTATTACCAACAGATGATAAGCGTACATATGAGAACACATAAACTTACGACGTAGGTATACCCACTGCACAGCTGTGCATTTTAACAGATTTTATGTGATCCAAAAATGCGTCTATAGTGTCTAGAATCGACGCAAGAAGCATCTATCGATGGCACAGATTTAAGGCTGTTGAAGCTATTTACGGGTCTTTTATTCGAACATTTGGTACTTGTCGGTTAATTCACTCCCATTTCATTTTTCCAATGGTAATGACTTCCCCACGTGAAATTAATTCACCCCATTCAACTGGTGTCGAAAACACAGCACTATATGGCTGGATACTGTTGAATTAACGCAATTAGGAAAATATTCAGATCTTGCGAATCATTCTTTAAGTCAGTCACTGCTTTTTTCCATCAGTAGCATAGCAGGCAAGCTTATAGAATCGGGGACTCAAATATATAATATGTAAGTTTACGTCGACAATTCGTCTTATACGCGGCATATTTTAGCCCGTGTATATTCCAGGTCAACCAAAGACAGTTTGGTAATTAGAAAACATGGACGACACTAACCATAACCCTGACCCTAACCGACCCTTATAGAACTTTACGTCGTGAGGGTCGGGGGTCAGGGTTAGGGTTGGTGTCGTCATTAGAAGACAGATAAAGGCTACGACATAATGCGTCTTATGAAACAGTTACAAAAAGGATGGACTTGTACGGATATGACGTCAGCACTAGGACGGTGCATGAACCCATTGAACAGGCAAGGTATAGACGCAAGATTTAAATGGGGTGAATTAACCGACAAGGTAGACGAGAAAATGAAATGGGGTGAATTAACCGACAAGTATACCGAACATTTTATTGGGAATCGTATTTATTTATGAATCGATGTTTTCGTCGCCATGTTTGATCGATGACGTCGAGCTGAGCATCCTGGGAAACATATTTCCAAACCGAGAAAGACGCCATATCCGGTTGAATTTATGTAATTGTATTGTATTTGAACACTTGTTATAGCGCCCCAACCAGATTTCCCATTCAGAGGCGCTCCCGACTACTGCGCGAACGCTGAATCGGAGTTTCACGCCGAAGCGCATGAGCAATTGCGAGTGAAGGACTTGCCCAGGGTACCTACGCGGCGACTTTGAGGTGGATCCGAACCCGCAACCCTCCAGCTGCAAGGCACCGAACATACCCCTAAACCACCGCGCCCCAGTTGTATTGTGATGTGTTGTATTGTGTGTTGTATTGTACTCCACGTTTATAATGCGACCGAGCCACCCGCAGTAAAGATCCGAGAAATTAATCTCTGATAATCCGACCCGACCGGGAAGCGAACCCGGGGCGCCAGCGCGGCGAGCGGGCACCAACCCACTCGGCCACTCAGGATCCTTAATAATAATGTAATATATATATATCTATATATAATCTTGTATAACATATATATTATTTGCGTGGTGCTTCTGCGGCGGAAAATGCCGCCACGCAACTCGCGAAAATTTACTTCTGCGGCGGAATTTTTTTGACATTTTATCTAAAAACAACTCTAACCCTAACACTGACCCTAACCGACCGTCACAGCGCTTAACCTGACCCTAACCGACACTCACGAGGCCAAACCTGACCCTAACCGACCCTCACGACGCCAATTTATAGGAAGTACCGCATTTTGAACAATGCGCATGCGCGCGCTTCCGCCGCAGAATTGTGTCGAAAATGTTACTTATGCGGCGGAATTTTCCGCCGCAGAAGATTTATCCATATTATTTATAACATTCGATCTACTATCTATCTTATATATATATATATATATATATATATATATATATTTGTAGGCCTATACCTCTGTGTGTTTGTCTGTGTTTGTATGCTACATTTTTTCTGGATGCCTTTCTATATGCAAGTGCGTTTTTGTTTGCATTTGTTTGTGCTTCTGTGCTTGTGTGTGTTTGTGTGTGTGTGTGTGTGTATTTGTGTGTGTGTGTGTTTGTGTGTGTGTGTTTGTGTGTGTGTGATGTGTGTGTGTTGTGTGTGTGTGTGTGTGTGTGTGTGTGTGTGTGTGTGTGTGTGTGTGTGTGTGTGTGTGTATGTATGTTTGTGTGTGTGTTTTAGTGAGCACGTGTGTGGGTGTGTGTGGGTGTGTCTATACGTTGTATGTTTGTGTATGTGTAAGTGTACATGTATGTATGCGTGTGTGATTACGAATTCTGAGCGTGTGTGGGTGATAAACTTAATCCACATGTGTAGCATTGTTTGACGACGAACTTAATGTATTAAGTTTGACGACGAACTTAATGCGTTTTTGTAGCGCCTCTACTCTGGTTCCCAATGGACAGTCATGATGTGCCTGTATAAGAAGTTGTCGGATCATAGAGCATGAGATATGTACAGGGTAGGCGTTATGGCAATGTCTGAAATTGCCGATACTAATGGGGCATCAATGTCCAGAGGCATAAAATGTCTGGTAATAAGCTGCGCTCATGAAGTTTAACGTATGACGTTTAGTATAACAACTTTGAGAAAATATCTATAGTTTATGTAACTCTACCGGTCAATCGCACCGCCAACGTTTCCGAGCAGTTGAGGCGCTATATAAATCTGCTAGCACAATGCATTACGGTGTAGTGAAATGCAATGCTATACAATGTAATGCAGTACGACACAATGTCGTGCAATGCACAGTGGCGTAAATCATGGGGGGGACAGAGGGGACAGTCCCCCCCAAAGTTTTGACTTAAGCCCTGCTGTCCCCCCAAAATCCGGCCCTCGTACTCGTAGGTACTCTGTCCCCCCCAAAGTTATGTATAGATTTTCGCCTCTGGCAATGCAACCCATTGCAATGCCGAGTTACGAAAGTCCAGAGTATAGCAGAATAAAAAATATATTTTTTTTTATTCAGAGGACTTATATAGCGCCCTTCCAAGATAACTTTCTCACAGGTGCTCCCTGCAGGCCAACTCCGGCAATAAAGAACAGTTTTCAGATCCTAGTAGAAGGCGTATGCAGAGTCCCTGTAGCTAAAAGAACATGCAGATCTGAAGGAAGAGCATTCCGCGTGGTCGGCCCAACAACTGAAAAGGCTCGACGTTGCGTCTTTGAAGTGTGCGCAAAGGTAAGAACAAGTTCACCTCGAGAGGCAGATGCAGCAGTCTGCGTATGTATATGCACGTGTGCATGTCTGTATGTATATATATATATTCGTTTAATAATGAATCACTAGGTTGACACACCGCAACCCATTACAGAAAGTGGTATTGCCAGATAAAAAGAAGAATGGAAATAATTAATAGTTTTGAAATATCTGTTCCAGCAAAGGGCGACTTGTTCAACGGGGCAACATCAAACTCCTAAATAAAATCCGTGGGATATAATTCCTGTCATCTTTAAGCGGTAGCACAAAGTCATGTGTATATGCATGTGTGTGTGTGTGTATGTATGCATGTATGAATGGCCAGGATGAACGCAGAGGATGAATCGACTCTAGAGAGAAGATTTTGATCACTTGAGTATTTCATCACATGTGGATTTTGTTCTACAATTTGTTTTCGTTCGGACTGACTCAATGTGATCAAGTTTAAGTTCACTTTCTACGGCGTTTCTGAGCGTTTTCACGGTGTGTGTGTGTGTGTGTGTGTGTGTGTGTGTGTGTGTGTGTGTGTGTGTGTGTGTGTGTGTGTGTGTGTGTGTGTGTGTGTGTGTGTGTGTGTGTGTGTGTGTGTGTGTGTGTGTGTGTGTGTGTGTGTGTGTGTGTGTGTGTGTGTGTGTGTGTGTGTGTGTGTGTGTGTGTGTGTGTGTGTGTGTGTGTGTGTGTGTGTGTGTGTGTGTGTGTTGTGTTGTGTGTGTGTATTACCGTGGACTCATCTCAACGAACGGATATTCGGTTACTAACTGGATTTTTAGATTGATTGACTGAGGTGTCAAGAGAGTCTTTGGATCGGTTCTGACCGTTGAACTGCGCTCATCCTACACGAACGATCGCCGGCTCAGGCCCGTCTGTGAAGAAGGTACGTGCTCAACACAGGCTGGCAAAGGTCATGCCCCCGAGGTATGCAGGCCGTGTATTCCGACTGGCTGCATGAGTTTTTGTCTCGATGGAGAATGACCGACGTGGGTCAATGGAGTAACCTCGACCGTTAGTCACTGGTGACTCTTCAATCTACCGATCTAAATCCGACGAATGCCTCTTCTATATGTATACCTGGCGCCTCGATGAATAGCCGGACGTCCGGCGTCTTCTACCACTGAGGGACTGCTCGGCGTCGTAGTCATAGTGTGTTGCGAGCGCTGTCACCTGTCGTTTCTCCATCCCATCGACGGAACTTGGTCTTCAGAGACTCCGAACATCCATGCCATCCTTGAACTGTCGACGAGAATCCGTTGGTTGGTTCCACGTGTTTGTGTGTGGGCCGCCATTGGTGACTCGTTGTCTAGTTAACTGTGCCTTCTTGCTAACTGATGTAATAGTCTAGTTGTAAATAACATTTAACATATGCCTATTATATAGGCTAACGTAGAGACAGAGCTTTTGTGAGGCATTTTATACATGCTCTGCATTAAAAATGCGCTATATTAAGCGTCCTATAATACATACATGGACCATGGTACATAAATTGTTTAACGACATCTGAGGCTCCAATGGACACTACAACCTCGGAGTCTGTAGATCTAACTTCAGAACTTCTATAGCGCCACCGTATAATGATGCACAAGTCATCAGCTGACCTTCAATGACTGTTGTTATTGAAATCGATGATTTTTATGATCGATGTTCCTCCGAAAGACAATTTCGGTTCAATCGATCGTCAAGAGAGCGATCGACGCCAGAAAAGGAGAGATGGATTTAATATGGAAGAGATTGGTTTTCATTTATGACAGTCGACGGTTAATCCAATCTAATCTAATCTACTCTGATCTCATGTAATCTAATCTAATCTATATATGTGTCAGGCAGAGACATAGTAGATGATGGCTCTCTCACAAGGACGAAGGTTAGTAATACAGACAGACTCATTGCCAGGTAGACAAGCAGGCACGCAGGCAGACAAGCAGACGGGCATGCTCTATAAATTTTAGCGGAAGTGGATGCGTGGTCGTCGAGCCAAACCAATTTAGAGGACGACCAGCTGCAGTGGATTCTGGGATGCATAGTCACATGACGTCCGCCCCGCCCACAGTCAGAAACTGTCAATCAAACGCTCTGCAGATCACGAATCGTTGGACATTCGTTTGGATGATTTAGCTTTGCATTAGCAGAAGACCACCTGTCCATTTCCATGTATAGAACCACGTCCCTCCGCATGTGCTGGACAGACAGACAGACAGGCAGACAGACAGACAGACAAACAGACAGACAAAGGGACAGACTACAGATCGGCCGAAATACAGAAATATAGAAAGAAAGAACGAATGAACGCATAAAAAGAAAGAAAAGAGGAATGCTAAGTAAGAAGAAGAAAGAAGAGAAGCGCGGAAGAGGGAAAGAGAGAACTGGAATAAGAGGAAGAAGAGGTTCATGGACTTATAACTGAGTTCGTCAGAGGGCGCACTGGTCGAAAAGAAACATGGCGGGGATTTGAACCCAGACTGTTCAGTTAACATTGCAACACGCTATAGAACCACCAGACCACGGACACCACACCATGTACCACACAACATCGGCCGTCACCATAGTAACGGTACAACTGGTTCTATTTAAGACAGGTGGTCCGAAGGCATAACTAGGAAATGAACAGATGTCTAACAATGAGTCTGAGATTTTTCTTAATAATTACATGGGGCATAAATCGCAGAACGGACGAGAAGAAGGAGAAGAAAAAGGCTCTCCGTCATCTGCCGCCTTTCGATCGAAAAATTCCATCTGCAGTTTAATAATCGAGATGGCGCAGCTGTCATGAATATCCTGGGAAGAATGCATTTGCGTTGTTAAGCTGTGATATCACCAGTTACTACTGGTGAATGTATATTATAGCATGCTTGATATGAACATGTATGTGTATATTATGTATGTGTATAACTGTTGCTGGAAGAGCCGCTTACCGCCTGGCATTCGTAACCATCAGTTTTCAATCAATTGATTTACAATAATGATAATATGATGATGATGGTGATGATGATGATGATGATGATGATGATGATGATGATGATGATGATGATGATGATGATGATGATGATGATGATGATGATGATGATGATGATGATGATGATGATGATGATGATGATGATGATGATGATAATAATAATAATAATAAATATTGATAATGATAATGACAATGATATTAATAGCAATAATAACGATTACGATGATGATGATGATGATAATTTTAAAACAATAACAATAACAACAGTAAGATTGTGGGCAATCTGCAGTCCAACAATGACGCACAGTTTGAGGCGATAGTGCAACACTGGTATAACCGACAACCAACCAGTCGACGACCAACAATTGAGGCTGTAAGTTTGACCATATAGGCTACACGATGATCGCATTGGGATAAGCCAGTAATTCAGAAGAAGGTTGCAACCGCTCGCTTGGCGCCTCATGTACCGGACGACGATGCCTATCATTAAGCTCTCTGCTCTCGATCCTCCTCTCAATAGGTACTTGCGGTTTATGACTGGACGAAGAAGAGGCTGCTGTAGGAATTGATGCTGGCCTTCCGCCGCCGCAGCCGCAGCCTCAGGGCAAGTATAATGTGAGCTGCGTCGACGTCCTTGCGGATCACTTGTGACGGCGAATGGTTAGTATGGACTCCTTTACGGTCTTCGCCTTGGCCGAATATACAGACATGCCGTCCTAAATGACATGATCTGTATAGGAACTATGGCTGACAGACATGGGCGTCCGCAGGGGGGCGCAAGGGGACGCATGTGCGCCCCCTGGATTTTGCGCATATTTGCAGAGAATGTTTTAGTTTTTGGTTTGGACCTATAGACTCTGTTTAGGCGGATTTTTGAAAATTTAACGTATAGAGACGTTCTCTCTTGGTAATAATTATGGAAATTCACATTGTCAAGTACCCGAGACGGCTAATTTGTATCGTATTCTCTCGTGTTGTTTTTAAGGCGATCTCTGCCAGATAAGAGTAAGCCGCGTAGTCAGACCTTTTTTTATATAATACATACACACACACACACACACACACACACACACACACACACAAATGTACATGTATATATATAAACATATGTAATTGACACTGGCTGGAGCGACAGTTTCTAAATAATCAGATTCTTCCCTTAGATGCGAGCTAACGCACGTTCTGCCAGACTTTTTAAACATAGGCCTACCCCTCTCGCTTCAGAACCAGTCCCAAGCCTGGATGAAGGAGGAATGCGAACCTATTGATCTTTGTTGTCGCACGGGTCGTTAAACTGAAACTACTACGCTTTGTGAGTCATTCGGGCAGTATCACAGGAACGGAGGGTCAAAACGTGGATTCGTTCCACAACAAGTGACGACCGTTTATCAGGTCTCTGCATGATGAGTGTAAAACTTACATCGAAAAAAATGCCAGACAACAAAGACGGATTTATAGATAGAGTGATAAATCAGTTTGGACAAAAACCCAGACGATTGCAATTGTTATTTTAAGAATAAGGTCAGATTTCAGTCCTATAAAATTTAGTTATCATAATAGTTTTTGACAATGAATTTCTATGAATATTTTCGCATGTTGGGACCCGCGCCAGAGGATCGAGAGGTAGCCATGCGCCGATGGGAGCGATCGAGCGTAGCAGGTGAAGGAATCGGTTGCTTTCGACACCCTATTTAGTCCCTGTGACTATTTACAACTATTTACAAGTTTGCGTCCCCCTAGAAAAATTCCTGCGGACGCCCATGCTGACAGATCATGCGGATCTTCTATAAAACTAATGAAGCTGATGCTTACAGGGTCTCCGGGCCTCAGGGCCTCGGGGCCTCGGGGCCTCAGGGCCTCGGGGCCTAGGGCCCTGAGGACAGCATTAAACCGATGATATCGCATTACAAAGATGATATCGACCACAAATTAGTAAATGAGTGTCATCAATTCTAAGAATATTAATTGGCATCTTAGGAAATCCCAGAACAAAGAAGAAAACACGCCATCTAAAATTCAATGCGTAGAAGTTCTTCAGCTTATTTGTGAGCAACACCTTATTAAGTGCAGTGCAAGCTATAATTGCGCCCTGTGCCAAGCGTAAATCTAGCGCTCCTAGCCTCCTCAAAGATCAGCTTAACCAATAGCAACGCAAATTATGCAAATTATGAGAACATATATGTTATAAAACAAATGAAAATATATAGATATACGAAGGCGCCTACACTGAAATGTATTGTAACAGTTCTGAACGGCGATTTACTTATAATATTATGTTCAAATGAGTGCACGACAATTTTTAAATGAGCATGCGCATGTATCTATCAATTAATATTATACGTAATGACTTTTATTTGTTGTTATTTAATTTTATTACACTTATTTCATTTATAATGGACACATGGGCGTAGCCAGAAAAAATGTCGGGGGGTTTAAGATTTCGGGGGTTTACATGGGAAATAGTCACAAAGTTCAGTTTTGTTTGTATTTTGCATGTAAAAGCATGTAAGAACATTTTTGAAACTTATTTGGGGGGTAACCCCCCCCCCGCTAAATACGCCCGCAAATGGACAGTTCATATTTCAAGATAAAGTAATTAGTTCAATAATTAAATTATTCCGTCTCAAAATTTGCGCCCCCTCTTGAGTTGAGCCCTGTTCCATGGCACCGCTGGAACACCCTCGCTACGGTACTGTTGAAGTGTTCCCCAATTTTACTATGCGCTTGAGCTGTATGGGCCTACTTGACAATGCCAATCACGAGCTGTGAAGCATGCATAAACCCCTCTAAAACTGATTTACATTCTTATATTGTATTGTATTGTATTGTATTTGAACACTTGTTATAGCGCCCCAACCAGATTTCCCATTCAGAGGCGCTCCCGACTACTGCGCGAACGCTGAGTCGGAGTTTCACGCCGAAGCGCATGAGCAATTGCGAGTGAAGGACTTGCCCAGGGTCCCTACGCGGCGACTTTGAGGTGGATCTGAACCCGCAACCCTCCAGCTGCAAGGCACCGAACATACCCCTACACCACCGCGCCCCAGTTGTATTGTGATGTGTTGTATTGTGTGTTGTATTGTACTCCACGTTTATAATGCGACCGAGCCACCCGCAGTAAAGATCCGAGAAATTAATCTCTGATAATCCGACCCGACCGGGAAGCGAACCCGGGGCGCCGGCGCGGAGAGCGGGCACCAACCCACTCGGCCACTCAGGATCCAGAGCAACTCAAGAAAATCCCAGAACCCTCTATTTACCTCAACCTTGACTCTGCAGCCCCAACACATTCACCGCAAAATCTCCGATCCGCAAATTAGGTGTGATTTTTGACCAACATCTTAGCTTTTCCGATCACATCACCAATCTTTCCCGCTCTTGCTTCATGCATATCATTGACCTTAGCAGAATCCGCCCTAAACATGTAACTCGACTTTAAAACTGCATTCCCCCAACATTCGCTACATGTATAGTTCACGCCAAATTAGATTACTGCAATGCTCTTTTTCTGAACATAGACATCACCCAAATAAACCGCCTCCAAGCTATTCAGAATGCCCTTGCCCGTGCTGTTATCAACCCCCCCAAACACCAACACATCACTTCTGTCCTAAAATCACTCCACTGGCTCAAAATTCCTGAACAAATAGAATATAAAATCACATCATTCACCTACAATTCAATCCTCCCAGCCTTCCTACCTCTGTCAGACGTCAGTTGTTCACGGTCCAACCACTTCGTCAAATACTGTTCAGCCCTTCCGTCACCTCATCACTTAAATTTGCAAATCGTTCCATATCCATAGCTGTCCCACCTCTTTGAAACAAACTCCCCTCAGCATTACGGCAATATCTGTTCTAGCCTACAAACTCAGCAAACCTCACTCCTTGGCTCCTTGCTATCTCTCCACAGATATGTCACTCAAAACTGAAAACACTGCTTTTTCACAATTGCTATCCCGATTCCTTCTCTTCCCATCACCTCCCTCACCATTTCAGGAATTTTTCAAAGCTATCCTTTAGAAAGAACAAATTTCGGACTACCATGACCGAAGAGCGCTTAAAACTTTATGTACATTGGCTGTAGAAAATGACATTGCAAGGAAGCTCTCATTTCACGAAACTGTAAGTGAATATATATGTTGCTAGAAAAAAATAGATAGAGTAATAATTTTTTTTAAATGTATGATGCAATATGTATTCTCATAAGAATTTTCCGTGTCTAGTCTAGTAGTTAGACGAACAAAGGTAGACGAACATAATCCTCCTAGACATAATCCCCAGGCTAGCATATTATAATCATTCGAACATCAGCCATGGAAGCTGTATAAACGTATAAATTCTATCCAATAACATTTATACAAATATTATTTGATTCCACTGGAAAAGGTTATTGTACTAGTTGGCCCAAATTTGTCCAAAATTGTTACAAGCAACGGCAAAGTAACAATTATCCCAAGCGTACATCAAATGTTTCTCATAGCTGTAGTGCCCATTTTTGGCACATTTAAAAATGTTTTCAAGTCCGCGCAGACAGTGGATCCTCGATGGATTTTGTTCTATTTCGCCGATCGTTCCATCTCGCCGACCACTCGTTCATTGTGAATTTAATTTTAGAAGTGAACAACATTAACAAGACTTAAGTTAAGTCACTGACATTAACAAGTCTTATCTTTAGAAATCAGTGACAATAACAAGTCTCAAGTGTATACCATAACGACATTAAATAGCTGGCATAACGAACAAAAACTAGGCAATTAAGGTTTAAGAATTAAATGCAGAAACAGGTTAATTGCACAGAGGAAGAATATGCCCGGGGGTTATGTCCTTCGCCAAATCGTTGGGATTATGTCCGGAGGATTATAACCTGCAATCAGTTGCAAAGGGACCCCTTTCCATCTTCATGGCCCAAAAATGTAGATCCACCTCTGAGGGCTGGTACTGATGAAAAAGATTTAATCGATTAATCTCCAACATTTACCTTCGATTAATTGATTAAATTCCATTAATTTGGTATCTGTTACGTACAGCGTGAAAAACTGTTTAAAATGTTGTAATCACTGAGTCAGTTACTACTTTCTTTCTCCAAAAAACTTGAATCATTCCACATGACAAATTTCAACTTGTCAAACTGAAAAATGTAAACAGTAGGCCTAGTTACTGCTTTCAATAAAAAAAAAACATCAATCGAACTGTTTATTGCCGGGAAGACAGTTAATTTTGTCGCCATCTTCGACTTTTCCATCAGCATTTACCTTAAATGCAAAGTGATAGCTTAATTTTCCAATCAAACGTTTCATATTATCATTGTTCGCAGTATTGTTTACTCCAGAAATGGGTCGCTCGACATCATGAAATAAGTAACAAAATTAATCGAAGAAGTCGAAATTAATCGATTAAAAATTTTAACGATTAATCGATTAATTAATCGTTAAAATCCGTGGACTGCAGCCCTATTATAGGAACCTTACCTGTTCCCCTTTTTCAGCTACTAAAGAACCACCGGTGTTATCCAGAATGAATGGAGTTATCCGAGTCACCCTGATCCGCTGGCGTATGGGACGCAGCCTCACCTGGAATGTCACAGTAACAGATACTCTGAGGCCCCCCTCTTACCAAAATCAACTATCCATATCAGCCGGGGGCAGCTGCGGAACTGGCGTCATCCAGAAAACAATGCATGGAAGTACCGTCAACTCGTCCTCTCAACGTTGTAGGCTACCGCTTGGATTCGAGATCCTTGGTCCCATTAACAACAATTTATTCCCATCCTGCAGAGGCGACAGTTGTATAATACAAGTAATGTAAATGAGCGCCACATTATAAGTGGTTTCTGTTTAACGACGCTGTAGTATGAAAACGAAGTTGATCAGCGACGCCCTCCTCTTTTATCCGTGTTTCGGACTGGCACCACCCGAGGGTAAAGCGTATAGCTGCTGCGTCAGAGAGAATAGCTAAACAGGTGTCAGATAAATGGGACACATGTGCTGCAGGGCTTCGTAAAGCCATCTGTTGTTGATGAGGCGAAATAAGAGAGAAATTACGAAAC
The DNA here is from genome assembly GCA_020284085.1 of Aporrectodea caliginosa. Taxonomy (NCBI): domain Eukaryota; kingdom Metazoa; phylum Annelida; class Clitellata; order Crassiclitellata; family Lumbricidae; genus Aporrectodea; species Aporrectodea caliginosa. The sequence continues at coordinate 975,785 of JACEVL010000480.1, read as the reverse complement.
GGAGATGAAACGGTCAAAAGAAGACAGAAACACATCGCCAGTCTTCGCTCTTCGTTCTATCAAATCCGGATATTTGTGTTTTCTTTCTTTTGAGTGTTCGATTACTATTATCATTATTATTACATTATTATTATCATTACTACTATTATCATTACTACTACAACAACAACTACTACGACGACGACGACGACTACAACTACTACCACTACCACTACCACTACCTGCTACTGCTGCTACTACTACTACTACCACTACTACTACCACTACCACTACCACTACCACTACCACTACCACTACCACTACTGCTACTACTGCTACCACTACCACTACCACTACCACTACTGCTACTACTACTACTACTACTACTACAGCTACTGCCACTACTATTACTACTACTACTGCTATCATCACTACTACTATACTACTACTACTACTGCTATCACCACTACAACTATTACTACTACTACTATAATATTACTACTACTACCACCACCACCACATCACCAACACCACCACCACCACCACCACCAATACTACCAGCCGACTGGTCGACCTCTGCGTCATTTCGACGGATATACTTCACCTAAATGCAGAATTTGCTCATGCAGTACCCGTAACTTTTAACATATTGAAGTTTTCTGGTCCAAAGAAACCATTTGCGTTCCGGACATATTGTGCGTCGGATTTTTTGCGTTTGAGGGTATTTTTTTCGCAAGTCACCTTGGCGCATGTGACAACATCAGAACCATCCTTCAGATCTGATGTACGGTCGAGCCTCAGCCATATACGGACCGTGTACGCCGCCTGTAGCCAGTGTTTTCGTCTCGGTTGAGGACGCGGGCCATTGGAGTGACCTCGACCGTAAGTCACTGAAGGCACTTCGATCTACCGACCGACACACGACGAATGCCTTTTCTGCGTACTCCTTGTATCTCGACGGCTGGGACTGCTCGTCGGCAGCGTCATTGCGTGTGCGAACGCTGTCACATGTCGTTGCCAACGCTGTCACCTGTCTCTACTCTATCGACGCAACTTGGCTCACAGACTCTGAACATCCATGCCATATCTGTCAGCTTTCGAAGGGAATCGTTGATTGGTTCCACGTGTGTGCGTGGGCCCGCCACTGGTGACTCTTCTACATGTAGCGTACTCCGCATTGTTTTGCTAAATGATGAAATATTTTCGTTCGTAATGACACAACATCACAATAGGCTAGCACATAAAGCCCTCTGAGTAGGTCTCTTGAAGAGGCGCTATATAAATTCTTTGAATTAATGAATGAATGCGTATGTCATATATATTTCTTATATTTAATCTCTTATTATGAACAAAATGAAGGAAATAAATAAATGAGTATTTTATTCAATTATTCAATATCTAATATTTTCTGCGTATAATACGTAGACTCTGAACAGCCATAGCATCTGTCAGCTTTCGACGGGAGTCCGTTGTTTGGTTCCACGTGTGTGCGTAGAGAGCGCCTCTGAGTAGGTCTCTTGAAGAAGCGCTATATAAATTCTCAGAATTTATATAGCGCCTAAACTACTACTATTGTTATCATTATTGTTTTTTGTTTTTATTATTAGTATTATTATCATCATCTTCGTCGTCAATTTAATCATTATTTTCTTCATCAACATCCGTACCATTTCTATTATTGCTGTTATTAATATTTTAAATGTTATATTAGTATTTTTAGCCCCAAGCTAAATTACTTCGAAATACATACATACATACATACATACATACATACATACATACATACATACATACATACATACATACATACATACATACATACATACATACATACATACATACATACATACATACATACATACATACATACATACATACATACATACATACATACATACATACATACATACATACATAGGCCTACATATATACATACACGCATACAAATTAGCTTAAAATAGGGGTAATAGCCCCAGGACTATAATCTCTCAGGATTACAGAAACTGGGGAGCGTTGTTCAGGAAACCATCTTCGCAGATGGTTTTATAAGTAAGTAAGTAAGTAAGTAAGTAAGTAAGTATATATCTTCTATATTAACCAATTGCTAATCGCACTTTGGTGTACAGATATCTTATAAACACAGTTAAAACGTATATGGCATCCTGACAAGAAACGCTTGTCGCATCAAAATAATAAGTTAGTAATTGAGAATATCCCTTAATAAACCAACTGCCAGCCGCACCTTGGTGCACAATCATTACAGTACCGTATATATCTAAGAAAGTCAGCCAATCTTGATCAGACCTTATAGGCCTATATCATCCTAGTGATGAAAGTTTTACGCATCAAATTATATTATCTGCAGGAGGAATGATACGGTCAAGAGCCCGAGGGCGGAGGGAATACTTAGAAGTTTTAATTGGGGGAAGCAATTCGTGCTCATTATCTAACAGGATCGATGAAAAAAGCGGGAATCAGCCTTTATGCATAGCTGCTCAGAAGGCAGGGAATCTCCAGGAAGATCGTGATAGCGGATCAAGCGACGCATCAAGACTTCAAACTTGTCTTTGTCACGCTGTTCCACGAAACCCCACCTGGCGGGTGAGACATACAGCATTCTGGCCAAGGTAGTGGCTCTCACAACGTCATACAGATGTGGACCACGCAGTGACGCAGGCCATGGGCGACCAAAGTTCGCAAATTGTAATATTATTGTAATAATAATTATTGCAAAATAAGTTTATTATGTTGAGAATTTTTATGCACCAAAATCTGCGCATTGGCTTCAACAGTGTCTGATGGCTCTAGAGCAGTGCTGTCCAACCCGCGGCCCGCGGGCCGCATGCGGCCCGCCGGCAGATTCTAAGTGGCCCGCCACAGCTCGCTAAATATTTGCAATTTATGTTAAAATGAAGTAAAAGAACGTCACTGGCCTACTTGCATAGCTATTCGTTCGTCACTTGGCTTATCATTTCACAATGTGTACACAAAATCCAGTTCCCCAGACGCATTCATTATGATAACTCCATAATTAATTATAATACAGTTAATAATTTTCAATAAATTTTAGTCGCTGCTTTTGAGTTGACTGGTGCGGCCCTCGGCTTCAAAAATTACTTCTTCGGTGGCCCGCGGTGTCAAAAAGGTTGGACAGCACTGCTCTAGAGATTAGTCCTAAAGACTTCAAAGACCCCAACAATCGTATGGATACACTTGCGCCTGACGCCAAGTAATTACCCTGCGGCGTCAAAAGATCCGAACGCTGTTAACAGGCAGAGTCTTTAGGAGCTTCAGAGAAGATCTAAATTAATATTCAGATACAGACGTACATTATCAAACAAACATACATACAGACAGACAGACATATTTACATACACACGAACATGTATACACATATACAAACATCCTCATTCACACACGCATGCACTCCATATGCATACATATACGCACACATAGTTACATGCATGCATGCACACACATTAAAGAAAGACAGACTGACAGACGGACATACAGAAAGATTGAACTAATGTTTTGCATATATAATGAGCACAGGTGTGCCTTAGGTTGATATATATATAATGTGTATCGATTGTTAAGCGTTTTAGTCTTAGGCCTTAGTTGCGCTGTCGGCTCGTGGGCGCTTGGCCTAAAGTAGCCTAAACTTTGGCTGACGATAGATTCTCTACACGTGCAGTTAGCGCGCCAAACTTAGAAATTGCTGATGAAAGTGAATTTGAACTATACAGTGTAGTACAGTTGTTTTAAGGCAAGAGTTGAGTTTGTTGTTATTAAACTGTGTTTGAAGAAAGAAAGAAACATTCAAAGAACTGTGTCAATTTAATTCTTAAACAGTTAGAAGTCGTTGAGCAATTTATATGTAGAGATAAGGAAAGTTCTTGAGGTAGGTCACAACTAAGAAAGAAAAGAGTTGGTGACATATTTGGTGGCAGCAGCGGTGGGATTCGAAACAACGTCTGGAATTCGAAACAACGTCTGGGATTCGAAACAACGTCTGTGAGATCCGAAACAACGTCGGAGATTTGAAACAACGTCGACTGGTGAATACGCATTCAAATCACTGGTAAATCTACGACAACGAAAGCCTCAACGACAAAGGTATAAAAGTTTGTTGTTATCAAACAAAGAACAATCCCCAATACTTCAAACACAAAAGAAAACTCGTGTTTTCCAGAAAGGACAGCACTGAAGTAAAGAAGTAAGATGGAGAAATTAAGTGTCAAGAAACAAGCAGAACTGAAGAAGATGTCTTCTGAAAGATTAAAACAGCGCTTGTTAAAGGCTGGTTTTGAAGAAGAGAAACTGAAAGATATGTCACGTGAAGACATGCTAGAAGCGTTAGCTGAAGTCTGGCTTAAAGAAGAAGCAGAGGAAGAAGAAGGTGCTGTCGGCGGTGCTGTGGAAAAGGTTACTGAGAAACCGCCTGGGCCTATGTCTATGGAGACGATGATGCAATGGATGATGATGACAAGACAAGAAGAGAAAGAAAGAGAGGAGAAACGAAGAGAAGAAGCAGAACGTGTAAGACAAGACGAGAAAGAAAGAGAGGAGAAACGAAGAGAAGAAGCAGAGCGTGTCAGACAAGAAGAGAAAGAAATACGACAGGAAGAATTACGTCTTCAGAGAGAGAAAGAAGAGAAAGCAGAGAATGTAAGACTGGAAGAATTACGTCTTCAAAGAGAGAAAGAAGAATTGCAAAGGCAGCAATTTGAAATTCAATTAGAGCAATTGAGAAAAGATAGAGAAGATGCTGAAAGGAGAAGATTAGAGCAGATGATTGAATTTGAAAAGGCGCGGAAAAGTGACGAAGAGATACGTCAGCAACAGATTGAAGAGAAGAGACTACGTGAAGAAGAAAAGGAAAAAGTACGAATTTCAGAGTTGGAGCGAGCAGAAGAGGTTAGACAAGAAGAACTGAAATTACAGAAAGAAAGCATGGAGAAGGCGGAAGCGGAAAGACAAGAACGTTTAAAGTTGGAACAACAAAAAATAGCATTAAAAGAAGCACAACTCAAAGAGGAGAAACAAAATAGAGAAGCACAAGAACAAAGAAGGCAAGAAGAACGAGAAGAACAGAAAAGGAAACAGGAAGAAAGTGAAACGATGGTTTCGAAAATAAAGAAAATTGGTGATGCCATGAAACACGTGTTACCTAAAATGCCAAACGATATGATGGAGGTGCCATTATATTTCGAAACGGTTGAGAATGCGTTTCGTAGTTTCAACGTGCAGGAACAATTCTGGGTGAAGTTACTATTGCCATTGATGACTCCGAAAGCTAGAACTGTTCTAAACAGATTGTCATTCGATGATTTAGACGATTATCAGGTCGTGAAACAGCACTTGTTAAAAGAATTCAAGTTGACACCGAGAGAGTACAGATCGAAGTTTATTGATGCGAAGAAGACAGCTGAAGAAACGTATACAATGTTTACAGCAAGGCTGAAGAACTTGTTGAACTATTATGTGAAAAGTCGCAAAGTGGATAAGAATTTTGAGAAACTGTTTGATTTGTTAGTGGCGGATAAGTTGAAAGAATCACTACCACCAGGTCCACTACAGTTTGTGTTGTCGAAGGAAGGAACTGATTGTTACGAAGCTAGTGTTGTGGCAGACCTAGCGGACATTCATGTTAATAATCGAATTGGTTTGGCAATTCCGAATAAGACAAGTTTTGGTTTTGTTCCTAATGGCAAAAGAAATCAACAGTTCACTCCAAATTTTGGTTTTCATTGGAAGAGCAATCAAGAAACAGGAAATCAGTTCAGAGGTGCAGAAGTGAAACCAAATTCTCCGGTTGTTCACGAGAATAGAGAATCGATGATGGCCAGACAACGTCCGGTATATAACAAATCACCACCAAGGTTTGTCGCAAGAGAAGGCAATGCATCGTTTACTCCATATAAGAGAAAAGAAAGCATCGAACAACGAGGTGCAGTGGTGAAACGTTGTCACAACTGCGGATCAGACAGGCATTTAATGAAATTCTGTCCAGTTCCTGTTACAACCTCAAATTATGGAAAACAAGAAAATTCGAGGGTGAATCGAATTCAAGTGGTTGATAATTCTGAAAGTCAAGCCACAGAACATCAGAAAAATGAAACTGAAGTAAAGTCAGTGATGAAATGTCACCTTTCACCTGATATTCAGAAAGAAATTCTATTGCACAATGGAATGCAGAAAGAAATGGCTGGAAAAGATGAAAGTACAACATTAAAGAAAGTGTTATTACAGTACGTCGAGGTAGAAATTCGTGGAACAGCAGGAAAAGAACCAATAAAAGTAAAAGCACTGATTGATTCTGGAGCAGAGGTTCCGGTGATTAGTGAAGAATTACTGGAAGGCATGAAGGTGGAGCAGATTGGAAAAGTGAACTTACAATGCGTGGCAGGAGATGCCATTCCTGCAAAGTTGGTGAAAGTTGATGTAAGGCTGTGTTGTAACGATGTGGAAGAAGAGGTAATTCCGCTTAAAGTCAAATGTTCACTTACACCTTATGTGACATTGATGTGTGCTAGTATTGCAAAAATGGGAAGCACAGAAAGATTCTTGTTGCATCCAGAAATCATTGCAGAACTTAAAGCCGTGCCACAAGTGAAAATGATACAAGGAGATGTTCAAGTGAATGTAACGACGAGATTGCAGAGTCAGCGAAAGAAAGTGGTAGATGTGGAAGAGGAAAGTGAAACTGAAAGTTCAAGTGAAGAGGAAAACGAAAGCGATGATCAACAAAGTTTAATGCAAGACGGTATAACAGCAGAGATGAGTGAACAAGAGATGGCTGCATGCGAGAATGGTAATCTAAATGAAACGAAAGAGGATAATGAATGTGATGTGGAGATAGCAGATTTGTTTCAAGAAGATGAGAAAGATGAAGAACAACAGATGCAGATTGCAGACGCAAAGAAATTCGAAGAACAGCAGAGACAAGACGAATCATTGAAAGCATGGTGGAATTTAGCGCCAGATAAAGAATCTGAATTCTGCGTGGTAAATGGCTTACTGTACAAAAGATATCGAATATTAGAGCAAACGATATATCAATTGGTGTTACCAAAAGAGCGACGAATGAAAGTGATGGAGTTGGCTCACGAATCAGTATTTGGAGGACATCTTGGAGAAGAGAAAACTAGAGAACGAATAAAGTTGTCTTTTACGTGGCCAAAGATGAGAAGAGATATAGTGAAATTTTGCAAATCATGTGAGAAATGTCAATTAAAGGCAAGAAGTTTGGTGATGGACAGGGTTCCTATCACTCCAATTCCAAGAGAAGATGTGGCCTTTAGAAGAATTACAATGGATTGTGTAGGACCAATCGAGCCAGCATCTGCTGCAGGTCACAAGTACTGTTTATGTATTGTCGATTCTTGCACCAGATGGCCTACAGTGTTTCTGTTGAAATCATTAACTGCGAAAGCTGTATGTGATGCTTTGATGGAGTTGTTCATGAACGTTGGTGTACCTTCAGTGATCACAAGTGACCAAGGAACAAATTTTACTGCGAGTCTGACAAGAGAATTTCTGAATTTAATGGGTTGTAGTCCAAGATTTGACACGCCAGGTCATCCAGAGGCAGCTGGATTAGTAGAAAGATGGAATCAAACATTCAAGAAAATGATCCATCATGTAATTGTTGACAATCCAAGGCAATGGCACAAAGTAATTCCGTTTACAGTGTGGGCATTACGAGAAGTACCGAATGCAACTACTGGAATTGCTCCTTATATGTTGGTGTATGGAAAGATTCCGCGTGGACCATTGGCAATTTTAAAAGAAAGTTGGACAAGAGAAATTAATTTACCACCTCATATTGGAATCCAACCAGAAAAGTACTTGAAAGACATGAAAGCAAATATGGAAAAAGCATTACTGTTTGCAGAATCATATTCACGAGAGAAGCAATTACAGTATACGAATCAATACAACAAAAGAGCGAAACATAAAGAATTTGAACCGGGTGAAAAAGTTATTGTGTTGTATCCGACGTCAACAAATAAACTGATTTCACGATGGCATGGTCCATGTACTGTTATACAACGAAGGTCCAAGTACTCTTATTTGATTGATATGGGTGACGATTGTCGAAAGATAATTCACGCAAATAAAATCAGAAAGTACATTACAAGAGCAATGAGTTGTGGACTAATCGTCGAAGAAGATGAAGACTTTGGTTCAGTGGTTGAGTTGTTGACGAAGAATGACTTGCAAGATGAAAAGAATTCACTGAATCTTGATCCTGAACAGATTAGCCATTTAACATTATCTCAACAAAAACAATTGCTGGAAGTACTGAACAAATATTCTGATCGATTTTCTGAAAAGCCTGGACTATGTACATTGGTTGAACATGAAATTGAACTGAAACCGGAATTTCGTGAAAAAGAATTTATGGCTTACCGAATTCCACTCATCTATCGAGCAGAAGTTGAACGACAAATTAAAGAAATGCTTCAAGCCAACATTATAAAACCATCTTCGAGCAGAATGGCAAGTCCGCTGGTAATTGTTAAAAAGAAAGACGGTTCTCTGAGACTTGCCTGCGACTACAGATACATTAACTCGTTCACTGTGGATTGTAAATATCCGATGCCGATTGTAAAAGACGTGTTGCACAAAGTTGGAAAATCAAATGTGATCTCGATTTTTGATTGTCGAAGTGCTTACTGGACTTGTCCTGTTAAGCAAACTGATCAATGGAAAACTGCTTTTGTTACTCACAATGGACTGTACGAGTTTACTCGTGTTCCGTTCGGAATGATCAACTCAGGAAGAACATTTGTTAAAGCAATTAACATGGTTTTACAGCCTATAAATGAATTTGCTGAGCCCTATGTAGATGACATTGCTGTGCATTCAGATGATTGGAAGATTCATTTACAGCATTTAGATGCATATTTAATGCAAATGAGACTGCATAACATTACTCTGAACTTAAAGAAATGTATCTTTGGTAAGAGTGAGGTAAAGTTCATCGGTCATGTGGTTGGTTCTGGAACGATTCAAATGAATCCAGATAGAATTGAAAGTTTAATTAATTTGAAAACTCCAGAAACGAAGAAACAAGTTAAGCAATTGCTGGGATTTTTTGGTTACTATCGACAGTTTATCAAAGATTTCGCACAGATTGCGAAGCCTCTATCTGATTTGACAAGCAAACATGTTCCAGATAAGATTGATTGGACTGATAGACATCAACAGGCATTTAATTTACTTAAAGATGCTGTACGCTCTAAAGTTGTTTTATATGTTTTTGATGTTGGAAAACCTTTTAATTTGTACTGCGATAGTAGTGATTTTGCAGTAGGAGCTGTGCTAACGCAGATGGATGATAAGGGAATAGAGCGCCCTGTGTCATTTATAAGTCAGAAGCTGACTGACACCCAGAAGAGATGGGCAACTGTAGAGAAAGAAGCCTATGCTATTGTTTGGGCTCTAAATAAGTTAAAAGAGATAATCATTGGATCTAAAGTTCACATCTTTACAGATCACAATCCTTTAACTTATCTGACTGAATCTATGTCTAAGTCTGCTAAACTGGTGCGTTGGGCTTTAGCACTGCAAACTTTTGATGTAGAAGTTAATTATAAGAAAGGACGATTAAATGTTGTAGCAGATTGTTTATCTAGATTATAAGATTGATTATTTTACTGTATTATATAGTATTAAGTTTATTGCATAATTTAGTACGATTTTCATAATTTAGATGATTTTGCAAATTTTTAAGTTTAATTTGCTCAATCCAAAGAAAGGGAAGGAGGTAATGTGAACTAATGTTTTGCATATATAATGAGCACAGGTGTGCCTTAGGTTGATATATATATAATGTGTATCGATTGTTAAGCGTTTTAGTCTTAGGCCTTAGTTGCGCTGTCGGCTCGTGGGCGCTTGGCCTAAAGTAGCCTAAACTTTGGCTGACGATAGAAATTGCTGATGAAAGTGAATTTGAACGATGGAGGAGGAGCAGGAGCAGGAGCAGGAGCAGGGGGAAGAGGAGGAGCAGGAGGAGCAGGAGCAGGAGGAGGAGGAGGAGGAGGAGCAGGAGGAGCAGGAGGAAAAGGAGGAGGACGAGGACGAGGAGGAGGAGGAGGACGGGATCTGGTGTCATCGACGGCCTATTAAACGACGAATGCCTGTTCATTTGCTGCGCCATCTTCCTCCTCCTCCTCGTCCCCTCCCGTCCTGCTCCTGCTACCATCAATAAGAGACCGCTGGACGGTGCTGTTAACGTGTATCACTCTACACCATCGTCTCTCAATTTGATGCAGGAACTCAGTGCATGGTGTCATCCATCAGTCTCTCAACGCTCAATAGGAATCTGTCGGTAGGTAGGGCATCACGTGTCTGCGTGAGACCGTCAGTGGCGACTCTTCCAGTTATACATGTACTACAGTGGATCTCCGTATTGTATCTATACATTTATATAGCGCCTCTCGCAGTGCACATCAATCAGAGGCGTTCCCAGCGCGAAACACCCAGAGAAGTGAAAGTGGTCTTAAGACAACGAACAGAGAGGCACTTGGCCCAGCACCAGTTAATAAGGAGGAGCGGGTCGAAGGGCAGGGGGGGATCTGGTGCCATAGTGCAGAGCCACTGAACGGTCATTGATCGCCTGTCAGCAGCAATGACCGTTCATTGACCCTGCATGTGCGTATATATGATCGATGTATGCGCGCATGTACATGTATACCATGTATGTATGTATGTATGTATGTATGTATGTATGTATGTATGTATGTATGTATGCGTTAGGACTGTATACACAGGACGAGAGACAAAGACACACACACACACACACACACACATATATATATATATATATATATATATATATATATATATATATAATGAAGAATGAAGAAGGAGTGCGACGCTATGATCTTTGTTATCACAGTGTTGTTAAACTACTACTACCACTGCTGCTGTTACTGCTGTTACTGCTGCTGCTACTACGTCAGTGTATACGCGCTTGGCTGAACAGATGTTGAGTATTAAACCTTGCATATTTAATTAGCTGGCCGAACAAATGTTTTTATGAGTGTATACCGCGAAAGAAGTTACTGATGCGAAGAGTATTTGAATTTTAGTTATACATGGATAGGGTTATGCTGAGCGAATGTATGAAGAGAAAGTTGAAGTGCGTTATTGATTTTCCTGTGTGTTGAATCGAAAGGAGAAAATATTCGAAAAGTTTACGGACTGTGTTAATATGCATTGACAGGCTTCGCACTACCAAGGTTAAATTACCCAATACCCATAGGTAGAGTAGAGCAAATACAGTTAAAATAGGTGATTAGGAAGGGACGATCGCAGTATGTATGTATGTATTAAATCCATATAAGTCTGCAACCTGCCAGACAGACAGACAGACAGACGGACAGTGGAGTCGTGTTATTTGGTTCGTGAATCGTCTTCACCAGAGGCATTAGAAGACGTTTCTTTTCTTCGTGGAAACGTGATTGGTCGAAGGTAAAAACTGAGATCCTGGAAAAGCCGATTCAAGCGAAAGATTCGGATGACCAACCACCCACCCAGCCAGCCACCCACCCACCCAGCCAGGCAGTCCCTGGCTGTGCAGACGACATGTCCAGTTCTGCCCAACCTGTGTCCATCGCCATCGATGTCCTTCAAGCCATCTTACGGCGCACAGGTGGGCCATCGGAGGTGCGCGTTACCTGCCTCAGGTGGGCGATGTAATTGATTGGGTGGGGGCACTGGAGGGGGGAGAGTGGAAGCTATGCGCGGCCGCTCTTTCATCTCTCCTTGAAGTTGTGCTATATAAATGGTGAACATGTTTGTTACCTCTATCTTTATCTTCATGACTTCTTCGTCTCAGGAGTTTATAGGCATACAATACATACATACATACATACATACATGCATACATACATGCATACATACATGCATACATACATACATACATACATACAAAGTACATACATACATACAAAGTCATACATACATACATGTATGCATGTATGCATGTATGTATGCATACTTACTTATTTATTTATTTATTTACTTACTTACTTACTTACTTACTTAATTAGTTACTTACTTACTTACTTATTTACTTACTGCCTACATACATACTAACATACTTACATACATGCATGCATAAATGCACATATACTGTGCAATGTGCATAGCACAGTGCTTCCCAAAGTGGTGGTCCGAGTTCTCAGTTGCCGGTCCGCAAAGTGAGTAAAAAACTGGTCAAATTGTCTCGGAATCAAGAAATGACTATTATATTTTTAAAATATCATAACAAAAAGGCTTATCAGGATAGCATTTAAAGGGCAATGAAGTCATATTATTGGCTAAACATGAATTTAAATAAAGTTTTGAGGAATTTAAGTGCTCGAAAACGAAACAGAGAAATAATTAATCAATTTGGCACCGGTCCTCCGACAGCGGAAAAATTCCTACCGGTCCGTGACACTGAAAAGTTTGGGAAGCACTGAAATTATTATAGCATACATGCATTGCATACACATACCTATGTGAGCGCATAAGCTAAGCTTACGTGCATGGAACTGTTTGGCATGCATCCTTGACGCTAGGTCATTTCAATCAGTCGGTCTTTCATGACACCATTGACCTATTGACCTCACGAAAGCTTCTCGCTATCACGCATCACACGCTCCCAACGCAACGCATCTTCTCCTGTTTATCATTTAAATCTCGACGGCCCGTAACGAGATCTCAACGAACGAGATCTCAACGAACGAGATCTCAACGAACGAGATCTCAACGAACGAGATCTCAACGAACGAGATCTGGCAAAGATGAACGAGATCTCGTAAAGAATATCAGGCTCCTCCTTCGGGAAGACGCAGATTATATTGCGAGAACTGAGGCCATTGGAGACAGACGGAGAGGCAGAGAAGCAGAGAAGCAGAGAAGGAGAGGAGGAGAGGAGGAGAGAAGCAGAGAAGGAGAGGTGCGTGGGTGGTGATGAGGGAGGAGGCTTCAGCAACGAACAGCAAGCCGCAATTACGGAAGACGCCCTGGAATGACCGCTGGTAATATCCATCCCGAAAGTGGAAGAAGGGACGGAGAACAGAAATGCCTAATGTAACGGAAGAGTAATGTTCGGAAATGTATAAACACGATAATAGTGCTGTGTAATGTAACTGTAGCGTAGTGTAAGCAAATGTATAGATTTTTGCGTTGTCTGAGTATCTGAACATTTATAAGGCGCCTTTTTAATGCTTCTCAAAAGCACTAGAACATGGTTAACCATGTTCATCAGTGGTGTATATCTATCGCTTTTTCCTGGCGACACCAGTTCTACACGACCGTCGTCGTCGTGTTCATCATAATCGTCATCATTCGCATCATCATCATCATCATCATCATCATCATCATCATCATCATTATCATCATCATCAGTCATCATCATCATCATCATCATCATCATCATCATCATCATCATCATCATCATCATCGTCATCGTCATCATCGTCATCATTATTATCCTCATCCTCATCGTCATCGTTGTCATCGTAGTCGTCGTCGTCATCATTGTTATTATTATCATCATCTTCCGATGATCTTCGTCATCATCATCATCATAAACATCTTAATCATCATCATCGTCATTATCACCATCATCATCGTCGTCGTCGTTCCCATCTTTGTCGACGTCATTATCACTGTTATTATTATCATCATCTTCGTCATCATCATCATCATCATCATAATCATCATCATCATCATCATCATCGTCATTTATCACCATCATCATCGTCGTCGTCGTTGCCATCTTTGTCGTCGTCATTATTCACTGTTATTATCATTATTATCATCGTCTTCGTTATCCTACATAATTAAACGCAGAAACAAACCAGATAAACAGAGAGGAGGAATTAGAGCCCATTAGAGTCTGTTTGTGCGTTGATGCGCGCGCCTGCTCCATCGGTGCGTGCTATTTCTGATGCTGCGGTGACTGCTGTTGATGACGATGATGCGGAGGAGGCTGACAATATGTCATCCAGTTGTTTGGCTGTTTATCGAATTCGCATTGAAGAGGAATCATGCATCGCTGGAGTGGCATTTATCGGAGCACCTGCTTCGATATAATCCTCTTTACTATGTAAACAGGCAACAGCCGCAGGGCACCACATTCAACCCTTCATTGCATACTCCTCCTCCTCCTCCCTCTCCTCCTCCTCCTCTCCTCCTCCTCCCTCTACTCCTCCTCCTCCTCCTCCTCCAGTTCCTCTTCCTACTCTTCCTGTCTTCGTTTTCTTCTTCTTCCTCCTCCTCTTTTCCATCTCTGAATTCTCTTCCTCTTCTTCGTCCTTTCTGCTCCTCATCCTCATATTTGTCTTCCTCCTTCTCCTCTTCTCCTCCGTCCTCTTCTTCTTAAAACCTCTTCCCATTGACCCATTCCCTCGCATATTCCCATTCTTTTTCCTCTTCCTGTTCCTCCTCCTTTTTCATCTCATCCTTCCTTCATCGTCCTCACCCTTTCTGCTCTTTCTTTTGCCTTCCTCGATATATAATATGCCTGCTCCTCTCTTCTTCCTATTTCTTCTCCTTTCTCCAGCCTTCCTTCCTTCCGTCCTTCCTTCCTTCCTTCCCTCCTTCCGTCCGTCCAAAGTCCGTCCTTCCATTTGAACAAACATCTACACTCGACATGCAATCAGTGATGCAGACATCGAACGAAAGATGGCGCTTGCGAGAAACTGAGATAATTATCGGAATGAACGTCATTTGGCACGACTTATTAATTGACTCTCCCCATACTCTCCCCTCCCCTCAACGTTGTGGTAACTAGGGCAGAAGATATTGTCACTTCAAACAAGGTAATGCAAATAAGGTCAGATGTTCTAAGAAAAAGTAACGCAGGAAGTGTCAAGGTAAGTTTAGTGAGGTCAAAGACAAGTTATGTTGCAAGGTTAGTCTAAGGTAAATTAAACGGAGGTAAGGAGAGGTAACTTTTGGAGAGAAAAGATAGGCAGTATAAGGTACATTGCAAGGCATAGTTGTTAAAAACGGTAAAATCAAAATAAAAAACGGAAAAAACGTCGTTTTATTGAAAAAAATAAAAAACGGAGAAAAACGAGAAAAAAACGGAAAAGAAAATAATTTGACCTTTCTACATAGCATTTTGAATAACTTAGAAATTCAAATAACTGTTATAAATTTTATTTCCTGTACAGTGCTGTTTATTTCAACTGATGACACTAAATTGTCACTTAAATTAGATGAATCCTTGAAAGGATGGAGATCACGTAAGGGATATCAGACAAAAATTAAATTTAAAATATAGTAGCAGACAGTTAATAAACAAATAAAGTTAAATAAAAAAATAAAAAACGGAAAAAACGACGTTTTTTGAAAAAAAAATAAAAAACGAAATGTACCTTACACTGCCTATTTTTACAACTACATGTATGTTGCAAGGTAAGTCAATATTTTGCTAAAATAAAAGCGCAAAAATTAAGGACAACCAAACAGCAAGTCCCAATTTTGCCGTCTCGTTCCAGGATTCGAACCTCTGCCATCCGCATAATGTCCTCTTGAAGTATGGTTACTTCCACTTAGCTTCACTGACCATACGAATTTGGCTGCAGGACACGAATCTCAGCCCATGCGCTTGATGTTCCGCCCGATGCACCATTCCTTTTCCTTGTCATGGTCGCTAGGACCTTTGAACCCAGTCCGTCTCCACTTCCGGTCTTCCCTTCCGATCGCCTTTCCTTCCGGTGCGCCGCTCCATTTGCTGGCATGCGACCGCCAGATATCAAAGGTCAGAGGTCACCGAGAGGTCATCTTCCTCTGTGTTTCGTGTATGATCGGCGGAGGAGGGAGGAGGGGTCTGCATCGTCAGCCATCAAAGCATCGGCTGCACAACTAACTGTGACAGGGCAGAAGAGACGAGGATTAGCTGCTAATCCCACCCGCCAGAGGCCCCCTCACGGCTGCCGAGGAAGGAAGTGACCAGAGAACGACTTTCGGATGGTTATAGCGCCGTCATTCTGCTGCCATAAAAAGACGGACGGGATTGCGAAAGAATTTTGGGGAAATGGCGCTGGAGTCTCCACCTGGTGTTGACAAGGACGTCGTTAAGTTCCTTCCCAGTGTATCCATCGCTGCTGGAATACCTGGACATACGGTGGATTAGGATCACGCTCTGTCCTGCATGTATGTCCATCCTTTCAGAACACTATTCGCAATTTTCCGGTTAACTCTGCGCAAGTAACATTCTCGTCATATGTGAAGACGCTCCTATTTAAATCTCTTATACAGTCAGTCGCACAGTGCTTTGAAGAGAGTAATAAAAATGCGCTCTATAAAAACGCCCAGATACATGCATAGATGTCTTTCCGCTTGAACCGGGAAACAAACCACAGGAGATTTGGTATTTCCCGGAGGGAGGAGAGTAAGTGGTTGGACAGTTGATGATAGCTGAATGCAGATAAGGTGTTCCGAATTAGAAGACATGCCGGAGACAGTTTGGATTTTGTGTGCCATATGGTCAAAGCCTTGTGCACTAGACACCGGCGCTATAGAAGTTACTAAATTAATATTAAAGGGGCTTAAACTAAAGTATTAGTGGCTTTAATTTCATTGATGTGATGTCGATGATAATTCCTCTCCGTTCACATAAACACAATAACAAGACATAACACAATATATAGCATAATCGTAACATAACCGAATCTAATACAAACATCCCATCGCATATATACATATCATTAGAGAAACCTTGTATTGCATTGCATTCCATTCCATTCCATATTTCTCACATGTCTTATCCATACATTCATTTCAATACAAAATCGAAACGATCGGAAGCACTGTTCATTATATGGCGCCTTTTATAATCGCGGATAATGCCTTAGTCCGAGCACAGGGTTCATCCGCGAATTCCCTTAACACCATCACCAGCATCAGAAGCAGCAGCAGCATCACTAGCAGCATCAGTGGCAGCAGCAGCAGCATCATTCGATGTCGTGATGCAAGATTTATCGGTCGGATTAGTGAATAATGAAGTTCGGATGTCCTTAGAATGCGTCTCTCTCACGCACGGTAAACACCATAAAGGAATTTTAGTCCCCGTTTTATTCATCGTTCATCCGTCTCTGTTTCTCTCTCTGTATCTGCCTCTGTGTCTGTGTCTGTGTCTGTGTCTCTGTCTCTGTCTCTCTGTCTCTCTGTCTCTGTCTCTGTCTCTGTCTCTGTCTCTGTCTCTGTCTCTGTCTCTGTCTCTGTCTCTCTCTGGCTGTCTGTCTGTCTGTCTCTCTGTCTGTCTCTCTGTCTGTCTCTCTCTCTCTCTCTGTCTCTGTCTCTGTCTGTCTGTCTGTCTGTCTGTCTGTCTGTCTGTCTGTCTGTCTGTCTGTCTGTCTCTCTCTCTCTCTCTCTCTCTCTCTCCAAGTCGTTAGCGTGCTGAACTGTCAATCGTCACGTCGGGGGACGGGTAGAACTTTGTCTCAAGGTTTTGATGGCACTTGCGGCCCCCAAGCCAACTCAGCCATAATAAGTACACTAACCGAACACTGTAAGTGGGAAGATCAGACGGCGAGTGAGACGACTCTGCCCTTAATATACCGAGGCTAAGAAAAATGAAGTCGCTAACACTTCATAGCCACGGGTTCCTCTCGAGGCTATAGCTTAAGGACTGTTCATCTTCACAGACAGACAGACAGACAGACAGACAGACAGACAGACAGACAGACAGAGACAGACAGAACGCTTTAACGCCATTGTCTTCCAGGGCAACCTTATCTCCGCCGGATCTTGACGATTTCTATCCGTCCCAGAATCGATTTTTGTATCTCCGGATAATTTTTTAATTCCTGAAGGATCTGAGGTACCTCGAGGCAGAAAAAAAATAGCAGCAGCAGCAGTTGTATTAAAACTAGTATTATATAATAATATTCGTTTATTGACGAAACACTGGGTTGGCACACCGCAACCTATTACAGAAACAGTAATACCAGTTACAATTTAGCAAATTATTCAATTTAAATCACTGTTCAAGCACGGGGCAACATAGTCATCGGGGCAACAGTAAACTTATTATTAACAGTAAACTTAGTATGATTAATAATAATAATAAACGCATTGAGAATAAAAATGATGATTATAAATATAATCAAAAGCATCACTATATTTCATGCACCGAGGAACACACACTCTCAAGGTCTTAAACATTAAATAAGAACAGTGACAAATCGTCTTGAATCGCAAGTAGTCGTCATGATCCTCTGATCACTGTGAGAGGCGCTTTATAAATTTAAAACAATACAAAACAATGATCATGCAGTGTGGCAAAAGTAACGCTGAATGCCACCGCGTTGATCGATTGGATTGTCAGAAGCAGGCGCTGAAATAGTTAGGTCTCGCGTGCGTCCCCGTATACATGGTGCTCTGTCTTCCAGGAACAGGCCAGGCCTTCAGCATTCACCAGTCCCGTGGTCTCGATCGAAGGCCAACGGCCAGAGGAACAAAGTGATGGACGGCGACATATTTAGCCTTTTTGCGGGAGCCGCCACCATCTCTACCGCAGCCCCGGCCGTCCGAGAAGTACCCGGTATTGTATTGTATTGTATTGTATTTGAACACTTGTTATAGCGCCCCTACCAGATTTCCCATTCAGAGGCGCTCCCGACTACTGCGCGAACGCTGAATCGGAGTTTCACGCCGAAGCGCATGAGCAATTGCGATTGAAGGACTTGCCCAGGGTCCCTACGCGGCGACTTTGAGGTGGTTTCGAACCCGCAACCTCCAGCTGCAAGGCACCGAACATTCCCCTAAACCACCGCGCCCCAGTTGTATTGTGATGTGTTGTATTGTGTGTTGTATTGTGTGTTGTATTGTACTCCACATTTATAATGCGACCGAGCCACCCGCAGTAAAGATCCGAGAAATTAATCTCTGATAAACCGACCCGACCGGGAAGCGAACCAGGGGCGCCGACGTGACGAGCAGGCTACCAACCCACTCGGCCACTCAGGATCCTTATACTATGAGGTGGCACCCTGGCCGCTTATTATTATTATTTTTTTTCCCCGATGTACATATGATCCCTCAGGATTGCAAAAATTAGGGGCGCGCGTTTTTCTGGAATGGCTATAGTCTTCACAGATGGATTGGTGGCTTAGGAAAGTGCTAGAAAAAGCAACTGCGTTGAAGCGCTGAATAGTCCTCGATAAGCGCTGAAAAAGAAAAGTTGTCTCTCTATTGTCTCCAGAAGTTTGGGCAAGTCGGTAGCCGAGAAGGTTGATTAAAGCAAGGCCTTCTTGGTTTATTGGACCCAGCGTTTCACAGGCCAAGGGCACAAAGCATTATTATTATTATTATTATTATTATTATTATTATTATTATTATTATTATTATTATTATTATTATTATTATTATTATTATTATTAAAAATCAGAGTTCTTAAAATCATGGTTCTTAAAATAAAGGTTCTAGGGTCCCATCGAACCCAGGCACGCGATAGCGTTGAACCGCTGTATTGTCACTGAACTCTTTTAGACCAGGAAGAAAGTTTCTTGAAGATCTTTCGTTGTTAATATTATTATTATTATTATTATTATTATTATTATTATTATTATTATTATTATTATTATTATTATTATTATTATTATTATTATTATTATTATTATTTCAGAATAGATATGTGTAAATATCCCAAACCATGTCATATTATTATATTTTTTATAGCCCGAGATAGAAATGATCCCTCAGGCTCTAAGAAACTGTGGTAAAGGTTCTGATAATATTATTATTATTATTATTATAATTGTAAACTGTTAATAAAAACTAATAATAATAAAACTAAAACTAATTATTATCTTTAATTACTGTGTTATTCAAAAACTCGATCATCGTCGTTGTAATTTCTGTTGTCGGCGCAAGTTTTTAATTATCATCAGCAGTAGCAAGATAGAGACATATGAAGACAAACTAAGACGGACATGAACGGAATGAAATAGATATAAAGATAGACAAAAAACGACCAATTGAAACACAGAAATACGAAATGAGAGAAGTTGGTATTAAGAGACACAAATCAAGACCCTACTGACAACAGAGAGACAAATTAAACGAAATTGACAGAACTAGAGACATACAAATAATAATGACAATTAACTTCAATAGAGATAATAGCCTATAATAGACAAAATCCACAGAAGCAAATAAAGACAAATTGGCATATAATATACATGTATATTCGTTTTATTTTCTGACAGGTTGACAGACCGCAACCAGTTACAATAGAAATATGTTAAAT
This sequence comes from Aporrectodea caliginosa, assembly GCA_020284085.1. Classification (NCBI taxonomy): domain Eukaryota; kingdom Metazoa; phylum Annelida; class Clitellata; order Crassiclitellata; family Lumbricidae; genus Aporrectodea; species Aporrectodea caliginosa. Next base: position 955,537 of record JACEVL010000480.1, on the reverse strand, counting down.
AATGAAATCAGTATAGGACAAAAACAAACAAAAAATCAGACAGGTGTGCAGTCAGGTGAGACTTAGGGCAAGCGTTTGTAAAGTACACGTGGGATAAAGTTCTTCGCATCCTTAGCAGGCAGTTCAAAGTAACTGTTACGACGTCTTGGGTGGAGGTTGTATCGTCGTTGTACGATTGGTGGAAATAACCCTCGCAAGACATGGCAGTCATTCCCAACCAGAGACATATGAAGACAAAACTGTCATGAAGAGAGACAAACAAATCAGGCCTTGTCGTGACTGTCAAATGAGGCGACACGAAAGAAAGGAGGAAATATTCCCCGAAACTGGAATAGGATAGGCTAGCATCGAAAACAATGAGACCCGATATTCAGCACACGTGATTACTTGCACAGACGTTCAGTTCACACGGTGTCATCATACAGCAGGGCTCTTAAAGGTTTGGGTTTTTGTTTTCTGTTTTTTTAACCAAAAAACCAGAAAACCGCAAAATTTCGTATTTTTTTAAATTTATAAATTAGGCTATAGGCCTAAATACCAAAATGGCGTCTCTTCAACTCGCTTGTTGTATCGTCTTTGTCAATTTCGTTACATAACATTCTACGGTTCTACTGTTCTAATTAATTTCATTTACGCATCTGATTAATTTGAACGGTATTCATGCCATTTTTATGAGTTTATGATCCGAAATAGGAAAATCGTAAAAACAAAAAAAAAACAAAAAACAAAAAAAACAACTTTTCATTTTTTTTAACTTGGTTTTTTGCACCTCTGTCATACAGTGATACTTTCATGAATGAAAAGTAGAATAGAAATAATAATTAGGCTTATTTGATTTATCGTACAGCAGAAGTAGCCTAGAAGTAGAATAAAAATTATTTTAAGAACGAGAATAGAATAAGAAGTGAAATCAAGACCTCCAGAAATGAATAAGAATAAGAAACACAAATATTTCCAGAACGAAAATTAAGAAACTTCTAATTTTCAGGGACCGTATTAGTATCCTGCCGCGCTACAGAAATGTGTAAAAAGTTATGTTGCTTGTCTGGATATGGCGAATACCTCCGCGCGTAAGGTGACTCTCGTAGCCAATCTCGTGCTTTTCGTGCAATATTTCAAAGTTTGAAAGTTTCGTTCCTTTATATTACTTTCACACCGAAATAAGCTTTCAAGGATGCTCTCTCTGGCCGGAAAGGGGATGTGCGTTTTTTGTGGGATTTTTTCGCTAGCTGGAATTTGGTCTAGCCTACAGGTCGTAGAAATAGGACGAGACAATCTCTAGAAATGCGAGTTTTTCTGAAAATGAACTATAAAATTATTGGTTGGCAGTGGCGGCGCCAGGGAGATAGGGGGCTTAGCCCCCCCTAACTGCAGCTCAGCCCCCAAAAAGTGGAAAATCACTGCAAATCACAGAGAGGAGGGGACAAAAGGGAAGGGCTTGGAGCTTTAGCCCCCAAACCTGAAATCCTGGAGCCTCTACTGTTGGTTGGTGACGCTTTATGGACTATTGAACTGTTCCAATAAGTTGCATGTATGTAAAATTTGTTTTATGCTGTAATAAAAGCTTAAATAAAACATTACCATGAGAAAACGTGCGTAGAATGAAAGCATTGAAGGCAAGAGCAAGAAAACCCGATGAGAGCCTATATGGGGAAGTAACATTATACTAAAACCAGAAGTAGAAGTAAAATTATTTGAGAGGTGAAGAAGTAAAATTACTTGAGAACTAGAAGTAGAAGGAGCAGTAAACTCGCTTCAGCAAAAGTAAATAAGAACTAGAAGTAAAATTAATCAAAGAACTAAAATATCACTGTCCTTATTTCTCACACATGTTCAGCTCACACGGGACCCTCATTTCTCACACATGTTCAGCTCACACTGGTCCCTCATTTCTCACACATGTTCAGCTCACACGGGTCCCTCATTTCTCACACATGTTCAGCTCACACGGGTCCCTCATTTCTCACACATGTTCAGCTCACACGGGTCCCTCATTTCTCACACATGTTCAGCTCACACGGGTCCCTCGTGGTGCCATGCAATTTCACTTGTGCAACATCCTCTGCCGACTGCAGAGACAGAGATCGTTGTTGCATCGGCAACACTAACTGATGCCTTTTTTCGTTCAGTGCACTGAATATGATGGAGTCTGTCCGTTTACACGGGACAGCTGCAGCAGCTGCAAGAATAAATTGCTGGACTATACTGATGAATAGATGAATGGATGGATGGATGGACGGACGGACGGACGGACGGACGGACGGACGACCGAATGCATGAAGATTGTTGATTCCTCTGTATACAATATCATCCGTCAATTGACGTCATTAGCGCAATGCACGGCCTTCCCTTTGGAACTGACCGACACGCAGACATATATATATACTGTACAAACACAGACAGACAGACAAACAGAAATACAGGGATGCACTCAAATAGACAGGTAGCGCACAAACTAAAAGGTCAGAGAAAAGGGCATAGACAGGGAGACAGCTATACACAGAAATGTAGTACTTGTACTCGAGTAGGCCTACAACTCGAATACAGTGTTAAGTACTTGTATTTCTTCTTGTACTTGAGACCAAAGTACTCGTACTCGAGACCTAAGTACTTGGAAACAACTGACAGTTTTTCTAGGCACTCGGATAGCTTTGCCTTTTCTGCAAGTTTTGCAGTGAGAAAACTATCTTTTCTTCTTCTTCTGGCACAACATTCTTCTTTGTTAAACTTCTTGCAAAGACTCCATCTTTGGAGAGGTGAGTATAGTGACTGACAAAACGCTAATAGAATTTATAGAGCTTCTTCATTTAATAAGTAATCACTGAGTACGGATTCTTCTTCTCCGTTCATTTAGAGACTATTCAAGCGTGGGATGCTTGCATTCTTCTTCTTCTTGAAATTATAATTCTTCTTCTTCTGTTGCATTCTTCTTCTTTGCATTCTTCTTGTTCTTCTTTGCAAAAGCACTTCGACTTGAGACCTTCTTCTTCTACTTGTACTTCAGCCTTACTTGAAACATCTTCTGGATCTTCTAATATTCAATACAGGCAGACAGACACACTTCAAACTTCTTCTTCTTCTAGACTTCAGAAAGGGAGACTTCTAAATCGACAGACAAGTTCACGCGTATACAGTTAAAAAGAGAAAGAGAGACGCACAGACGCGGACAGGAAAGATAAGACAGAGACACGTACACAGACAAATAAAGCGACGAAAAGAGTGACTTGAACTCTTATGGGTAATGGATCTCAGTGGATCATTTATCTAGCACCGGTGAACAGAATGCAGCCTCTCCTTCTGAGACTTGAAATTCTTCTTCTTCTTCTTCACATTGTTCTTCAACGCTTCTTGATAACAACAACTGGTGGACAACTGATAAACGCCGGTTGCATGAAGCATGATATAATTGGTGTTTCTTCTTCTTCTTGCTTCTTCTTCTTCTTCTTCTTCTTCTTCTTCTTCTTCTTCTTCTTCTTCTTCTTCTTCTTCTTCTTCTTCTTCTTCTTCTTCTTCTTCTTCTTCTTCTTCTTCTTCTTCTTCTTCTTCTTCTTCTTTGCATTCTTCTTCTTCTTCTTCTTCTTCTTCTTCTTCTGCTTCTTCTTCTTCTTCTTCTTCTTCTTCTTCTTCTTCTTCTTCTTCTTCTTCTTCTTCTTCTTCTTCTTCTTCTTCTTCTTCTTCTTCTTCTTCTTCTTCTTCTTCTTCTTCTTCTTCTTCTTCTTCTTCTTCTTCTTCTTCTTCTTCTTCTTCTTCTTCTTCTTCTTCTTCTTCTTCTTCTTCTTCTTCTTCTTCTTCTTCTTCTTCTTCTTCTTCTTCTTCTTCTTCTTCTTCTTCTTCTTCTTCTTCTTCTTCTTCTTCTTCTTCTTCTTCTTCTTCTTCTTCTTCTTCTTCTTCTTCTTCTTCTTCTTCTTCTTCTTCTTCTTCTTCTTCTTCTTCTTCTTCTTCTTCTTCTTCTTCTTCTTCTTCTTCTTCTTCTTCTTCTTCTTCTTCTTCTTCTTCTTCTTCTTCTTCTTCTTCTTCTTCTTCTTCTTCTTCTTCTTCTTCTTCTTCTTCTTCTTCTTCTTCTTCTTCTTCTTCTTCTTCTTCTTCTTCTTCTTCTTCTTCTTCTTCTTCTTCTTCTTCTTCTTCTTCTTCTTCTTCTTCTTCTTCTTCTTCTTCTTCTTCTTCTTCTTCTTCTTCTTCTTCTTCTTCTTCTTCTTCTTCTTCTTCTTCTTCTTCTTCTTCTTCTTCTTCTTCTTCTTCTTCTTCTTCTTCTTCTTCTTCTTCTTCTTCTTCTTCTTCTTCTTCTTCTTCTTCTTCTTCTTCTTCTTCTTCTTCTTCTTCTTCTTCTTCTTCTTCTTCTTCTTCTTCTTCTTCTTCTTCTTCTTCTTCTTCTTCTTCTTCTTCTTTGCATTCTTCTTCTTCTTCTTCTTCTTCTTCTTCTTCTTCTTCTTCTTCTTCTTCTTCTTCTTCTTCTTCTTCTTCTTCTTCTTCTTCTTCTTCTTCTTCTTCTTCTTCTTCTTCTTCTTCTTCTTCTTCTTCTTCTTCTTCTTCTTCTTCTTCTTCTTCTTCTTCTTCTTCTTCTTCTTCTTCTTCTTCTTCTTCTTCTTCTTCTTCTTCTTCTTCTTCTTCTTCTTCTTCTTCTTCTTCTTCTTCTTCTTCTTCTTCTTCTTCTTCTTCTTCTTCTTCTTCTTCTTCTTCTTCTTCTTCTTCTTCTTCTTCTTCTTCTTCTTCTTCTTCTTCTTCTTCTTCTTCTTCTTCTTCTTCTTCTTCTTCTTCTTCTTCTTCTTCTTCTTCTTCTTCTTCTTCTTCTTCTTCTTCTTCTTCTTCTTCTTCTTCTTCTTCTTCTTCTTCTTCTTCTTCTTCTTCTTCTTCTTCTTCTTCTTCTTCTTCTTCTTCTTCTTCTTCTTCTTCTTCTTCTTCTTCTTCTTCTTCTTCTTCTTCTTCTTCTTCTTTGCATTCTTCTTCTTCTTCTTCTTCTTCTTCTTCTTCTTCTTCTTCTTCTTCTTCTTCTTCTTCTTCTTCTTCTTCTTCTTCTTCTTCTTCTTCTTCTTCTTCTTCTTCTTCTTCTTCTTCTTCTTCTTCTTCTTCTTCTTCTTCTTCTTCTTTGCATTCTTCTTCTTCTTCTTCTTCTTCTTCTTCTTCTTCTTCTTCTTCTTCTTCTTCTTCTTCTTCTTCTTCTTCTTCTTCTTCTTCTTCTTCTTTGCATTCTTCTTCTTCTTCTTCTTCTTCTTTCTTCGCATTCTTCTTCTTTTTTCTTCTTCTTCTTCTTCTTCTTCTTCTTCTTCTTCTTCGCATTCTTCTTCTTCTTCTTCTTCTTCTTCTTCTTCTTCTTCTTCTTCTTCTTCTTCTTCTTCTTCTTCTTCTTCTTCTTCTTCTTCTTCTTCTTCTTCTTCTTCTTCTTCTTCTTCTTCTTCTTCTTCTTCTTCTTCTTCTTCTTCTTCTTCTTCTTCTTCTTCTTCTTCTTCTTCTTCTTCTTCTTCTTCTTCTTCTTCTTCTTCTTCTTCTTCTTCTTCTTCTTCTTCTTCTTCTTCTTCTTCTTCTTCTTCTTCGCATTCTTCTTCTTCTTCTTCTTCTTCTTCTTCTTCTTCTTCTTCTTCGCATTCTTCTTCTTCTTCTTCTTCGCATTCTTCTTCTTCGCATTCTTCTTCTTCGCATTCTTCTTCGCATTCTTCTTCGCATTCTTCTTCGCATTCTTCTTCGCATTCTTCTTCGCATTCTTCTTCTTCTTCTTCTTCTTCTTCTTCTTTTCTTCTTCTTCTTCTTCTTCTTCTTCTTCTTCTTCTTCTTCTTCTTCTTCTTCTTCTTCTTCTTCTTCTTCTTCTTCTTCTTCTTCGCATTCTTCTTCTTCGCATTCTTCTTCTTCGCATTCTTCTTCTTCGCATTCTTCTTCTTCTTCTTCTTCTTCGCATTCTTCTTCTTCGCATTCTTCGCATTCTTCGCATTCTTCGCATTCTTCGCATTCTTCTTCTTCTTCTTCTTCTTCGCATTCTTCTTCTTCGCATTCTTCTTCTTCGCATTCTTCTTCTTCGCATTCTTCGCATTCTTCGCATTCTTCGCATTCTTCGCATTCTTCGCATTCTTCGCATTCTTCGCATTCTTCGCATTCTTCGCATTCTTCGCATTCTTCGCATTCTTCTTCTTCGCATTCTTCTTCTTCGCATTCTTCTTCTTCGCATTCTTCTTCTTCGCATTCTTCGCATTCTTCGCATTCTTCGCATTCTTCTTCTTCTTCTTCGCATTCTTCGCATTCTTCGCATTCTTCTTCGCATTCTTCGCATTCTTCTTCTTCGCATTCTTCGCATTCTTCTTCTTCTTCGCATTCTTCTTCTTCGCATTCTTCGCATTCTTATTCTTCTTCTTCTTCGCATTCTTCGCATTCTTCGCATTCTTCTTCTTCGCATTATTCGCATTCTTCTTCTTCTTCTTCGCATTCTTCGCATTCTTCTTCGCATTCTTCTTCGCATTCTTCTTCGCATTCTTCTTCGCATTCTTCGCATTCTTCGCATTCTTCGCATTCTTCGCATTCTTCTTCTTCGCATTCTTCGCATTCTTCGCATTCTTCGCATTCTTCTTCTTCTTCGCATTCTTCGCATTCTTCGCATTCTTCTTCTTCGCATTCTTCGCATTCTTCGCATTCTTCGCATTCTTCTTCTTCGAATTCTTCTTCTTCGCATTCTTCTTCTTCTTCTTCTTCTTCTTCTTCTTCTTCTTCTTCTTCTTCTTCTTCTTCTTCTTCTTCTTCTTCTTCTTCTTCTTCTTTTTCTTCTTCTTCTTCTTCTTCTTGTCCTTCTCATTCTCCTAGTACTATAGTTCTTTTTCTTTGTCCTTTTGAGTCTGCTTCTTCTTTTGTCTTTGTCCACCTCCTTGTCCTTGTCCAACCAACTGCCCTATTCCTTTTCCTTGTACTTTTAGGTCTGCTTCGTATTCTTTTCCTGTTTTGAGAATAGTATAAACGATAGCACTCTTGCCTGAAGTTTTCACGGTCCCGGTTCGATTCCGGCCCCTGGGTTTAGCTCATGCCTTTATTCCCTAGGTTGCAGCAAAAGTACAACGAATAAAGAATAAATATTATTAAATATTATTATTATTATTATTATTATTATTATTCATCTCCTAATGATCCCTGTCCTTCTTCGTCTTCGTCTTCTTCGTCTTCCCTCGCTCCTTTGTTTTCTACTCGTCCTTCTCCTTGTCCTAGTCCTTTGCCTTGCCCTTCTTTCTTCCTCGTGTCCTCATCATTGCTGTTTTAGTCCTGTTCTGAATCGAGTGACTGGTGGTTGCGGATGCCAGGTGGTAGACTGGGCTGCCTTTTAGAGTTTTTTCTGCATCAGAGGACAAGCGCAGAATATTGATAGACAGTGAGTTTCCTAATCTTCCGAATCTGCGAACTCTATCAAGAAACTCGTGCTATACGGTATAGCACGAGTTTCTTAATAAGTTCGCAGTGTTTATTAATATTATATTATTATTATTATTATTATTATTATTATTATTATTATTATTATTATTATTATTATTATTATTATTATTATAACTGTTATTGTTGTTGCAGCTATAATAATAATAATAATAATAATAATAATAATAATAATAATAATTATTATTATTATTATTTTTTTTTTGTTATTATTATTATTACTAAACAGATATGTTTAACACGCACAATTAGACGCGCCTCAAAGGTGAGTGCAATGACCGTGAACTAAGTTCGAACGAGAGCAGCGTACGATCGTCTGTAGATACATGTAGATCATTAATTAGGTCCATATTAAATAAGAAGGTTTTAGACATCTTTTTAAAACTAGTCATTGGAAAAGCAATTTCCTTGACGTCCGTTGGTAAGGCATTCCAGGCTGCATACGACCGGAGTAGGAAAATCCGCGGTGCCGATCCTCCTCGGGATTACTAGGTCTCCAGAGGTTGCCGAGCGCAGGGAGCATCGACCTGGGATGGCAGCCACTTAAAAAATGAATAAGTTTGATCCTGCGGCTTCGCTTCTTGGGTGCTGTAAAAATCTCGAGATTACGATAACGATTACTGGCAGTCATTCAGTCAACGGCATCGCGTCTTAATTCTATTTCTGTTCTATAGTTAGTCCTTTATTTCAACGACGAGCAACGTTCCTTGTATTCAACCGCAGTGTTGCGGCTATTTCCACATACTTTAAGTTTTACAAAAATAGTGACAGATTTATGTTAGTAAGTAAAAAACTTTTAGGTTCTGCCATTCAGCCGCGGCACTTCTAGAGCAGTTTCACGGCATCCTTGAGTCCCGCGGCACCCAGGTTAGAAACACTGAGACAGACGTGCAGACAAACTGACTGACAGACATGCAGGCAGACTGACAGACAGGGAGACAGACTGACAGCCAGATTAACTGACAGGCGTCAGACAGCCAACCATGCAGACAGACAAGCAGACAGACAAACTGACTGCAGGCTGCTAAAATATCTAATCGTATGTAATAGCTTTCGCATGCACCACGTAACTGTAGACGCGTGATATGACTCGCTGGTTCATCTTTTATGCATATACTTACATACATATAATATATATCCTAATATAATACATAAAAATATATATAATTTTCTCAGATCTAATAATTCCATCTAAATATATATAATTTCTGGTCTATGATATGCAATATAAATAGATATAATTTTCTTGGAAGTATATGCGGTACGACTTGAAGTGCATTATTAAGCAGACTCTTCTTTATCACACGTGAGGACCTCCAGAGAAGACTTTCCGCGATCAACTGCGGAGTGACACGTTTAAAAGGCGATCAGACGCTGCAGGGAAAGAGTGCACCGGGAAACGGAGAGTCTCTGGTTCGAATGCGGTGTGCAATTACAACGCACTGGCTCACCTAATCTTATCCAGTGACTTTAGAACCATTATCAGAAATGCTATAATATGCATATAGGGGACATGCAGGCGACTGGTTATAGACCGTTCTCCTTGTAACGCAGATAAAACTGGTTTGAGCCTCCTTCTCCCTTGAGACGGTTACTGCGTATACGGACCTTGAGCAAGTCCTTCAATCACAATTGGTCAGCGTCATCGAATGACGTTTTGTCATTAGATGGCGGCGCTTCATAAACCAAATGATAACAATGGATGGTCGTCGTTTCAATTGAAGTCGTCGTCGTCGTCGTCGTCCATTAGAGAAGGCAAAGGTCGAAATGCAGCGGCAGAGAGAGAGAAAGGTCAAACCGGTGTGCCAGTCGATGACGATTTTTAGTAATATAATGGACGGTATCAAAAGCGGCCAAAAGATCAAGGAATATGAGAGTATAGTTGCCGCTCTTTTGTCCATGGAATTGATTATGTGACTGTGAGCGGGGAAACTCTTATAATATATAGTTCCACGGGCTCGCTTGGCTGCTAGGCAGAGACGAGCTTTCTCGGTTGCAGACTCCTCCATCTGGAATGATCGGAGCTGCGTTTACTATAGCTCTAACCAATCTAACTGGGTTTTATAAATCACTCAAGCATTTATTGTTTAGCCGGTGCTGTGCTGGGAGCGCTCCTGAGTAGATTTCTTGAAGGGGCGGTATATAAATCTTCAGAATGAATGAATAATTGAAAGTAGTGCAGTTCCAGTGGAGTGGTATTTACGGTAGGAAGACTGGAAACGAAAGAGGGTTTATGCGATGAAAGGCGATTACTCAAGCGGTTCGCGATTATACCTTTTCCATGAAGTGAAACTCGGAGTAGATAGTTTGATAGATCTTCAGGATAAAAGATGCGGGTTTTTAAAGAATAGGGTAAACTATGACATGAGCGGAACAGTCAGGAAAGAAGCGTTCAGCGAGAGAAACGTTGACAATGCATGATGGGATAATTGGGCTAAAGACATCAAAGCAGTCGTTAGGGAGAGAGAGAGCAGCTGAAATGAGGTCTATGTATAGATCGCATTGATCGTCACGAGATGGGAAGATCAAATGACGATTCTCAGAGTCGTTGGAAAAAGCTGAACAAATGATTTAGTGGAAGATCATGATGTTACAATTGGTGGCTATTCTTCTCGATCCTGTGCATTGTTTTCCTTACTGATGACATTTCTCTTCTATAGATGACATTTAACATCAGGTAGGTTAGCATAGAGTTGTAATTGTAATTGGTAACTTCTATTGCGCCAGTGTCTATGCACAAGTAATCAACCGATGGCGCTCTAAAACCAAGCCGTAATCAGGTCAATATCGATAGAAATCCGTCCAGTAGGACAGAGACGCAGCCAGCCTATGGTGGATAAGCAATTTGAAAGAGGTAAGTTTTAGGTTCAGAATGAAATGACACAAGCGACTGAGTAGAGTGGACAGACACAGGAAGAGTGTTCCAAAAATAGATTCAACAAACGAAAAAGCTTGGTCACTTTCCTCTTGATTTACAGGGTATGACCAGCCAAAGACAATGATCATCTACTGGAGCTGGGGAAGCCGCCGAACGCGCGGTTGTCTCCAAGAGGGTCAAATATTTCCACCATCACTACCACCCACGAGTTTGTAGCGGTCGCCTTAGAGACTGGCGGCGCTTGGAGCAGAGAGGGACTACAGTTCGTTTCTGAGTTGGGAAGACGGACAAGTGACGCAACCCATGATCCAATGGAGTCATCATACCTATTCCAGCGGATCTCAGTGGCTCTTCAACGGGGGAACGCCATATGCCTCTCCGGGACACTGCCACCGATCTCTGAACTCCGCTGAAATGACACTACACAATAATAATAATAATAATAACAATAATAATAGATAATAATAATAATAATAATAATAATAATAATAATAATAATAATAATAATAATAATAATAATAATAATAATAATAATAATAATAATAATAATAATAATAATAATAATAATAATAATAATAATAATAATAATAATAATAATAATAATAATAATAATAATACTTAGAACTCTGATCTTAGAGGAACAATAACCGTTTTATAATAATAATAATAATAATAATAATAATAATAATAATAATAATAATAATAATAATAATAATAATAATAATAATAATAATAATAATAATAATAATAATAATAATAATAATAATAATAGTAATAATAATAATAATTCACAGGCGCTTAGCCAAAACCGGTAGGCAGGCATAGGGTGTAAATTGGTTCCAGGTCAAGATCCAAAGGGGTCAGGCAGGTAGGCATGCGGTCAGATGGATGGTGTCTAACAATTCAAGTGGCAATGGGTAAGGGAGGATAGGGAAGGACTCAGGATAGGGTTTGTGAAAGAGCAGTGTTTTCAGTGTTAAGTGTTAATATGGGCACCATCTAATACACAAGCGCTGTCAAAGTGCCAATCATCCAATGTCACAGTATCAGCATAGATTGACATGTTAACAGTAGTATGACTGCCCAGTTAATCGCTGATTACATTTACTGTATATCCAATGTTCTATCTTCACATTCCTCAGCGTCCAATGTGCGAGAACCACGAAGTATCCAGAACACAAGAACACAATCATCGTTGAGCTGTTTCATAGTGGGGGGGCGATTTCTAATCTTGTTGTGAATAAACCAAAAGTTATTAAATCGAAGTCCGTCCAGACAATAGTTCAGGATTTAAGACGGGCACGCGGATTGGTTAAAGTGAAATATTGAGACAGGCAACAATACTATAAGAAGAATATTCACTCAATCTTAGTGTGGCAAAAAGTATTTTCGCCGGCAAAAGCTATTTTCTCCAAGTCCCGTTTGAAGTAAGTTATGTCTGAACGAGGTTTCTCCTTGTAGGGTTGGGAGTGCACGCTGCTGGCGAGTTTTCCCTTGAAGTTGCGCTTAGTAAGTTGTCATTTATGTTATGTTATGCTATGCAATGTTATGAATTCAGAGGGAAGCGGGAACGAACGTGTGATGGATGGACTTTTTGTCGTAATTCTTTGTTTCATTGTCCCACGCTTGTCTATTATTTCGACCCCCAACCTACCAGTCCCGTAGCAGACCCGATAAACAGTAGGACAATAGCGAAATCCCTGTGTACCGAAGGCAGACAGTTAATGTCGGATTTTACGGCGCAATTATGCAGACACGCTGCTCGAAGACAATCCATTGACGATTGCCGGGGGCTTTCTAACTAGCGATCGTTAAGGAAAACGACCGTTTTGTAAAGAGTGCGAGCGAGCGAAAGAGACAGCAAAAGAGAGGGATGGAGGGAGAGAGAGAGAGAGAGAGAGAGAGAGAGAGAGAGAGAGAGAGAGAGAGAGAGAGAGAGAGAGAGAGAGAGAGAGAGAGAGAGAGAGAGAGAGAGAGAGAGAGAGAGAGAGAGAGAGAGAGAGAGAGAGAGGAGAGAGAGAGAGAAGAGAGAGAGAGAGAGAGAGAGAGAGAGAGAGAGAGAGAGAGAGAGAGAGAAGAAAGGAGAGAGAGGTAGAGTGCGAGGATATCATAAAAGAGAAATAGAAACAGTGAGAGAGTGCGATAAAGTTAGACATAAAGAGAGGAGGAATGTAGGAGAAAAAAGTAAAAACACAAAGAAAGAAAAGATAAATGATGCATAATATATATCGATAGGTAGATAGATAAAAAGAGAGCTAGTGAAAGAGTGAAGGCGATATATAGAGATATATTGGGAGAGGCGGAGGCAGAGGCAGAGGCAGAGGCAGAGGCAGAGGCAGAGGCAGAGGCAGAGGCAGAGGCAGAGGCAGAGGCAGAGGCAGAGGCAGAGGCAGAGGCAGAGGCAGAGGCAGAGGCAGAGGCAGAGGCAGCGACAGAGACAGAGACAGAGGCAGAGGCAGAGGCAGAGGCTGCAGAGGCAGAGGCAGAGGCAGAGACAGAGGCATAGAGGCAGTACGAGAAAGACAGAGTGAGAAAAAGCGAAAGAGAGTGAGAGTCAGAGAGATAGCAAATGAAAAATTCGAGTTAGAGATGTGTGTGTGTTTGTGAGTGTGTGTGTGTGTGTGTGTGTGTATATGTGTGTTTGTGAGTGAGTGTGTGTGTGTGTGTTTGTGAGTGAGTGTGTGTGTGTGTGTATATATGTGTGTTTGTGAGTGTGTGTGTGTGTGTGTGTGTGTGTGTGTGTGTGTGTGTGTGTGTGTGTGTGTGTGTGTGTGTGTGTGTGTGTGTGCGTCTGAGCGTATCAGTTATTTGCAGATCGAATGACGTCGATGAGTTTTTAAATCCCAGAACACAGAATATTGTTCCTATTCGTAACAGACAGCGGTAGCGGTCATCGATCTCCCATGGGGAAAGTGTCGAAAATCATTACAACCGTCACAAAGGAACCAATTATTCTCTCAATGCTTGGCAAAATCATTGCAACTCTCCCAACGGACCACATTCTATTTATTTTTAATGCTGTCCCTCAGAATTTATGTATTCTTTGCGATTATTTTCCCGGTTCCATTAGTCGTATAATTTGCTTAGGAAGGTCAACGTCTGCACAGTTTCAAGTGTAAATTTTTTTGACCGATAGGTAAGAGTTGTCTGTAACACTTCAAGGGTACTGAATAATTTCAGAAGCAATAAATTTTGACAGCGCAGCAGATCCACCTTTCTTCGTAAGATATATAACGTGCGACCAATATAATGAATCTTTCGGTCAGGGAAGTTTAGTGTTAGTCATTTAAAAAACCTATAAACATTTTTGGTAGTTCACAAAGCAATAATTTGTCTGTCTGTGTGTCTGCGTGTCTGTGTTCCGTCTGTCTGTCGTTCTATCTGTCTGCATGCCTGTCTGTTTGTCTATTTGTCTGTCTGTGTGTCTGTCTGCCAAAATATTAGGCCTAATGTCTGTCAGTCTTTCAGTGTGTCAGTCAGACAGACAGCCGTTTGTCTGTCCGTCTGTCTGTCTGTCTTCTCTCTCTCTCTGTCTCTGTCTCTGTCTCTGTCTTTCTCTGTCTCTCTGTCTCTCTGTCTCTGTCTTTCTCTCTCTCTCTCTCTCTCTCTCTCTCTCTATATATATATATATATATATATATATATATATATATATATATATATATATATATGTCTGTTTCTCATTCATTCGGTTCTCTTCATTCTGTCTCTGTCCGTTTCCTGTTTCTGCGTGTGCAAATAAGATCAAATTAGTCAACTAAAACCTCTCCTTACGTGGTTTGCATTACTAATTTGCCTCCTTTTTTTCGCCGGTCGTGTACCAAACTGAATTAACCCCGACCTTTTTGTAACTGTCCTTGTAATTGTAATCACAGTTTTTGTATAATCAGCGGTTCATTTACATGAATCGTCGCCTCGACGATTTTCCTCTGCAAATGACGAATTATAAGGATAACTGGTAAAAGCTACTGGGTGGAGTTATTCTTAAATAACGCTCTTCCGAAAATTGCACAAGTACATAATTTTATAAATCTCATTACTATACTTTGTATTTGTGCGGACTAGTATGTATATCACATTTCGACCTTCATGACGGAGCATTTACATTGGCTTCCTCTCATCGCCCGAATTCGGTTTAAAATTCTATTTTTTACATCCAAGGTGCTCTTAGGTCTGGTCCTTCGCTATCTTTGTGATTCAATTCGCCGACCCCTTTCGGCTGCCTCTGGTCGCTCACTCCGCTCCTTAGACCGGCATGACCTTCTCGTACCTCGGTCATGGACTGTTACTGCTCAGCATCGTGCCTATGCATCTGTTGGTCCTATGCTCTGGAATGACCTTCCCTCTACCACTCGATCTGTGAGCTTATCTGGAGGTATTTTGGCCTCTTCTCGTTGTCTTAAGACGTTTCTTTTTTCGCAGAGCTCTTTGCACTGGGAGTGCTTCTGATTGGGTATTACTGTGAGAAGCGCTTTATAAATTTCTAAATACAATACAATACAAAAATTGTTTGTATGTATGCTTGTATACGCAAATGTATGCTTCTGCCTGTATGTATGTAAGTATGCATGTATGTACGAATGTATGTATGCATGTATATATGTATGCCTGCACGCACGGAAGGATGATGGATGCATGGACGGACGGATGGATGGATATGTTTCTATGCTTGTGATGAATGTGATTTGTGTTTACAGGTGTGCATAGTATACACACATGTATTCATGTATGTATAGTGAAGAAGGTAAATATGTCAGTATAAAAATCCATTGACCCATAATATGCAAGGTTATTGGACATTTCAGATGGAAGGCAAATTCGAGAAAGACAAACTCTGACATAATTTCCTTAGGAAAGCAAGAGGTTTAGGAAATCTGTTATATATATATATATATATATATATATATATATATACTTTGCAATTCGTAATCGTAATCTTATGTGCCAGCTTTTATAGCGCCTCTTCAAGAAAATTTTCTGTGTAGATCTAATCTAATGGCTTCTATAGCGCCTTTTTCATTATGCACAAAGCAGCGATCGATGTTCTCTTCAAGTGAGATTGTAAAAGTCAAAGTCGTGTAAGTATTTCTGAAATCCAGGTCGAAATCTCACAAAGTCAGAGAGAAAGAGAGAAAAAAGAAGAGGAGTCGTGATTCGGTTGGTAAGACGTTTCAAGTCGGGAAAAGGTTAAGTACGATTAATTTACCTGTTTTCGTTCTTGATAGGTTTATTGTTTTCAGTTGATTCGTCTCTTTTGTAATCTGGCATTTAGTCTGTTGGCGAGATTCTGCCGACCTGAAACCACAAAGGCAGCCATCGAATTACTTAATATAGAATGCAACTGCAATTGATATAGCGCCGTTCCTCAGAAGGGTCTCAGAAGCACACACGCATCGACGGTGCTTAGCGATAATTGTGGTTACCGTCTCAGTCTAGGCTCAAAACTGTACTCTCCACGTTACATGCCGAGCTACCGTTACAGCTACCGTACAGCTGTAACAGCTACCGTTACAGCTACCGTACCGTTACAGCTACCGTTACAGCTACCGTACCCCAAGAATAAAGGAGTCTGTCTTCAAAAACTGGTTAAACAGAATCAGAACACAAGCGAGAAGTCCACGTCGCAGACTTTACATTACAAAGCTACATTTGCTGAGCGCTTGCCTTACAACGCGGAGTATGCGGGTTCGAATTTCGGCTGAGACAGTTCTGTCTACACAGACCCATGTAACACAGACCCATGTAACACAGACCCATGTAACACAGACCCATGTAACACAGACCCATGTAACACAGACCCATGTAACACAGACCCATGTAACACAGACCCATGTAACACAGACCCATGTAACACAGACCCATGTAACACAGACCCATGTAACACAGACCCATGTAACACAGACCCATGTAACATAGACCCATGTAACATAGACCCATGTAACACAGACCCATGTAACACAGACCCATGTAACACAGACCCATGTAACACAGACCCATGTAACATAGACCCATGTAACATAGACCCATGTAACATAGACCCATGTAACACAGACCCATGTAACACAGACCCATGTAACATAAACCCATGTAACATAGACCCATGTAACATAGACCCATGTAACACAGACCCATGTAACACAGACCCATGTAACATGTAGGTCGAGTCCACCATGTACACACTATTACCAAACACGATCGATTGTAGCGGCGCTTAATGAGGACAAAACAATAATCTCTACCATAAAGAGACCTTTGCATGCTTTGTAAATACACAGATAATAATAATAATCACTTCACAGACAAGTAATTCCTTTGAGATGCAAATAACTGCGATGCATGCATCACCATTATAGGTTCGTTACGATGAAAACAGTCGACCGTGCCTCTCAGTTAGGTAGCAGGTAGGTCGACAGTGGCACAACAGGTGAATGCGACGCCGCTCAACAAAATAATAGATCAATACAGAATATGTGCAACTGGTCCGAAATAAACGGACCATGCAGGAACGAAAACAGGAAGGCTCTCTCTCTCTCTCTCTCTCTCTCTCTCTCTCTCTCTCTCTCTCTCTCTCTCTCTCTCTCTCTCTCTCTCTCTCTCTCTCTCTCTCTCTCTCTCTCTCTCTCTCTCTCTCTCTCTCTCTCTCTCTTCGAGTCTCGAGGCTGTTATGCTGTGTTACAAGTGTTTTGCTATTTCTCAGTATAGTGCTCTGCTATGCTATGATGTTATGCTATGCTATGCTATGATATCTTACCTTATGCTATATCTTTTGATCTTTTGAACTCGCCATTTCTCCATTCAGATCTCTTCCATTTTCTATCCGTTCGACGTGTTATGTTATGTTATGTCATTATCAGCTGCATTTGTTACTGCTTAATAACTGTTTTAACATATTCTGTTTTGTTAACATATTCTGCTTTGTTAACATATTCTGCTATGTTAACATATTCTATTTTGTTGACATATTCTGCATATTCCGTTATGTCAACATATTCTGATTTGTTAACATATTCAGCATATTCCGTTATTGTATTGTATTGTATTTGAACACTTGTTATAGCGCCCCTTCCAGATTCCTATTCAGAGGCGCTCAGAGGCGTTATGTTAACATATTCTGCTATGTTATCATATGTTAACATATTCTGTTTTGTTAACATATTCTGCTATGTTAACATATTCTGTTTTGTTAACATATTCTATTTTATTAACATATTCTGCATATTCCGTTATGTTAACATATTCTATTTTGTTAACATATTCAGCAAATTCTGTTATGTTAACATATTCTGCTATGTTATCAAAATCTGTTATGTTAACATATTCTGCTATGTTGTATGGTGTTATATTAGCGCTATCGAAATGTTAACATATTCTGCTATGTTGTATGGTGTTATATTAAGTGATATGTTTACCTTATGTCATATATATCTTTTCGTCATCCGTGAAGCGAATCGTTTTGCCTCTGCTGCATCCTCCTCCTCCTCCGACGCCGGCGACACAGCAGCAGTTGCCTTCTTCCGCCTCTCACACTCTGATGAGTCGTCGTATCTTCGTTTTCCCGCTCGCACCGTCCGATCGACGACGTCTGCCTGACCAACAGAGCAGACGACGGACGACCCGGTCTGGCACGACGACGACGCTTCGAAGCGCATGCGCACACAGTGGCGCGCTCTCTGTCGGCTGCTAGAACGAGCTAAGCGCATGAGCAGTTTATTAGTGAACAGACATACAGTAATTAAGCAACAGTAATCAAATAGTTAAGAAATCGCAGTAAGCATAGGATAGGTAGGGATAGGTAGAGATAGGTTCATATAGTTAGGTGTGGCTATATGGATAGGTATAGATATAGATGGGTATCAGGGGCGGATCCAGGATTTCTGGTTTGGGGGGGTAAATACTACCAATCCAATCCCGTAAATATATATATATATATATATATATATATATATATATATATATATATATATATATATGAATTAGATCACGCAAAACTATAATGATCCTTTTTATAGAAAATGTTATGGAACTTTAAAAAATATATAGTTTCTCATATAAAACAACTGGTCTCCACTGAAGGTTAACAGTGAAACGATTATAAATCAGTTATCGGTTTTGATCATGCAACCCTTGATCCAAAAAGAAAATAATTAAGTGTCACATGCCAGTGGATTAAGCAGTGTCATTCTCCTTGGATGCTTTCTGGCGTAGGCATTGATAATGTCATCAATGTCTAACTTGATGTCCTTGTGGACAAACAATAAAATGAGTTAGCAAGTAAGTATATTCTTCATTTAAATCTGTCCTATAATTTGCATTAAATCTGTCCTATAATTTTCAAACTCGCAATTCTACATGCAGAATGTCTTCGTATTTGTTAAACTTCTTACATTGTTTACTTTTTCCCCGGGCACTCCGGGCCCCCCTCACACCGCCGGGCCCCTGTTAATTTGCCCCTCCCCTTTCGGCGGCCCTGGCTGCCCCCAACTAAAAATAATATAGTCGATGCCAATTTATCATACGATAATTAACATAGTAATGATAGAAATTGAATACACTAGTATTTGTATAAAAATAGATTCAATAAGCAAGGGATGGATCATGCGCCTCATCCATGGACCGCACGCCCCTGAGCGTTAAGAGAATGATTATATGAGTAGGCCTAGTTCTATATCCTTGATTTGCTTTTGTCCATAATATCTCCTGAACGCTTTCGGCGGCTAGAATCAGCACGACGAATTTCAAAATTATAATCATATGCCATCTTTTGAGATTTAGGCCTAAGATAGGCCTATGTCTTACCAACGGCAGTCGGCTTATTCGCGAATGATAAAACTGCTTGTTTAAGCCGTTTTGACGGCGGACCACTCGACATATTTTTTAATTGACCAATTTCTATTTACGTAAATTTTGTCTGTACATGAACTTTGTAAATGACGTCACGGCAAAAGTCATTGGTCACGTGGGCAACGTCTGCTAGCAACTCAGGTAAGTAGGTAAGAGAGCTCCGGTAAGAGAGCTCCATTCTGCCGGTCCAGCTACTTCAAACATCCTATTCCCAAATTGCAGTTATATTAGTTTTAGGTCAGTTTAGTTTGAGAACATTTGCTGCAGGTTTAGGGGGGGCGTACGCCGGCTCCGCCCCCTCTAAATCCGCGCCTGGGTATAGGTAGGTGAATTGGTAGTTTTTGGCTCGGGTGCCATGCAGTACATTTACTAGAATGGTATCGTTTGTTCTTCGGTTCTCTGCCCTTTATCGCTGATCTTTCTTCTCCTACCATTTTTAATATTGTCGGGTTCCTTCCAACTTACTCTCTCCATTCTACGCCGTATCCATATTTCAAAAGCTTTTATAGTCTTCTTATGTCCTGCTTCCGCATTGTCCACGTTTCAGATCCATACACAGGACCACACTCCACACCAATGTCTTAACCATTCGCTTCTTTAAGGTTCTATTTAGTTTCCCTCTCGGGAGTTCTTTTCTCTTGCAGAATGCATCTTTTCCCATGTTTATCCTTCTTTTTATTTCCGTATGGCACTTTGCGTCTCGCCGTCTTGTGTAACCACACTTTCCAGGTAGCAGAATTTATTTACCTGTTCTATATCCTCTCCATTTATGGTAGTTTTAACTGTTGATTCTTCCATCCTGTCTATTTTCAAAACCATTGTCTTTTTGGTATTTATTTTCATTTCGTATTCCGTCGAGAATGGTATCGGGGTACATGAGCATTGGCAGTATACAGTACTAGAATAAAACATAGTGTTGGAATGGAGTCAAAGCAAGTAATAAATCGTAGTAAAATATTGTATTGAAATCGAATTGTAGTACAATATTGTATTGAAATGGAATTGGTGCAATGTTTAATTGTTACCACCATTAAAGAGTTATGTACTAATTTAACTAATAGCAGGAACACTACTTGGCTGAATGGAATGAAGGAGTAATAGTAGCAGACGCCAGTGGATGGAACTTTAAGGAAAAGAAATCGGTTTGCGCTATTTTATTTAACTCTAAATGAAATAAATAGTTTCTTCTCGTTCTCTCTTCCCTTTTTCTGTCTAGACCTCTGGAAACCGGATGCTGTCCTTCACTCGCTATCTTTTGGACAACCCCTCTCACTTGACGCAGCACTCGTGAATAAGCTGGTACCCTGTGCCTAGCTTTCACATGGTGCATTGGAAATCTTCGCGCTTGCCATTACGATTACAGACCTAGAATGCATTGCGGAGGCCTAATTATGAATAGAAGAAAAGATAGCAGTGCAATAGCAGTACTATGCTACTATTAGTATCGGTATATTCCAGTCCAGTGCTATGCTACATGTTAATACACCACCTGTAGTTTTTATAGCAGGTGATGATGATGAAGACGAAAACGTCAGTGTCACGTGAGAGTCATGAAGTGGTGGCAGATGAAAGAGCAACGTTGATCGTGACCTTGACGGTAATGGGGGGAAAGGAGAAAGGGGGAAGGGGACTGTAACACGAGAAAAGTTGGGTTTGCGTGACCTTATTTAACTTCAAATGGAAAAGGATCACCTTCATTCTCTGCTTTCGGCGCCGACACACACGAGAAGACACGCCATCGAAAAACTACCTCTAATTGTATATATGTGTGTCTATGTGTGTGTGTTTGTTTGTGTTTGTGCATTCGTTTGTATGTATGTTTACATGTACATATATTAATTATGTGCAATTGACAATTGTCTAGTCTTGCACGAACAGCGCATCTGATCACTGCGACGGCGGCGGAGCTATAAAATGTTTTCTACAATATATATATATATGTATTATTTATATATATTTATATATATGTGTGTATTTATATATATTGTGCACAATTTACCCGGTTCTACCTCGTTTTTCGCGGTTCTTTCAGTAGCCTACACGTCCTTGACCAACTTCACAGCAGGATGTCTATTTCATCCCGATGTCGGTCTAAGGTAGCAAGTTTTTTCATCATTATGCATTTATGGCGCGATTAAATGTTC